>JBBMOE010000007.1:4585709-4723481 GCA_037975065.1 Chaetodon trifasciatus
GAGAGAGAGAGAGAGAGAGAGAGAGAGAGAGAGAGAGAGAGAGAGAGAGAGAATACAAAATGCATCACAGCTTGGGCAATGAAAACTGTCATTGCAAATAAGGTGATATTTCAATTTTAAATATGATTTCACAAGACATATGAAAAAGACTCAAAGGAATATAAACTCATTATATGACCAAGACAGTCATCCTTCAAACAAATCAATTAAAGCAATATACTCATATTGTTGTTTTTTCTGTGTCCTGTGCTCAAGAAACCTTCAAGGCCTTGAAATGAACTGAGGACAAATGTGGCAGTATTTCCTTTTACTGACACAGTTGTCTGGCAAAAACAAAAGATGTCTTTAAAATCTTGAGCTCAATGTACAGAAGCTGCAGAGAACAAAAAAAAGAAGTTAAAATATTTGTTTTTGGTGTTTTGGTGAGTGACCATACGTCACGGACTGGAAGTCTCAGATATATGATTAGAAAGCATACATAGTCAAATACATACACGTCACGTAATTGGTCCAAAATACTATTTTGTATGTATGATCTGTGATCACTTATAAGGGTATCATATTAAAGGCGATTCCAGCGATTCATTGCGCTTCCATAAAGGCGGGCTGCTATATGATGACATTAATAGAAGTAGTTCTATAAAATCTACTTTATATACTGGAGATGTCAGTCCTATAAGTGTAAAACATTATACAGCAAATATAAAACAAGATTGCCATCTCACCTCTCAGAACCCTTGTTGTGGTTGCAGGTTCTGCTCTAAAGGTATCTCTGGGCCGATCCTCAGAGAATTTAAATGTCAGCTGCTTTGTGTGAACTCCATTTTCTCCTCTAAAAGGACCAGTTCACACCTTCATTCGTTCCCTGTGGCATCAGTTTAAAAGTGCTCAGTGAGACAGGAAACGAGAGAGAGGGCTGATGATTTTTCATCTGGACTGAGAGGGAAGGCAGACCTGACAAATTAAATGAAGTGAGGCACCTTTAGATGGTGTTGAGGGGGTTTCTTTGAAGGTGGACCACGAAGTCGGCGTTGGGAGGATTTCAGTTTGAACTTAATGTTCAGTTGATCTTTTGTTAATAAAGGCAAAACTTTTCCATGTTGTGTGACAGTGAGGGAAATATACTTGGAGTCAAGTTCTTAATGACTTTTTATTGCTTGTCTTGAATATAATTTTATAGTCATTTCCACACATTCATGAGCTCTCCACTCAAATTTAATAGAATGGGTCTGTGGGTTTGAACAATGATTGGCTGCACAACATGAGTTTGTGAAGACAGAGTCATCTGATAGAGTTTAAAACAACTGATTTTTGAATGGCTCACACCTTTATTACTAAGATTTATATTTTATTGCCTATTTAGGCCCAGTCCATGATTATATTCAAGGTGATACATACAGTATAGTGCATAGCCAAGATCACCACTTCATTCAAAACTTGTTTAGCAAACTGTTGGCAGTCTTCAGTAAACATATGAGTGTCTATCAATGAGCACCTTAAAAATGAAAAAACTAAAATCATAAATTGTAAAACATGTTGTGAGTTTGCAGGCACTGCCGAGAGCAGGAAAATGCTGGGGGCCACAATCAAAAGCAGAAAATGAAAGCATGTCCGTCAGCACACACATTGGCCATTTCACTGTCGAGGACCTTTGGAATACAAACCAGCTCACTAATGAAGCTCAGGCAGCTCACAAACAAAACGCAGGGTCTGCAGACTGTGGAAAGAAGACAAAAGACAGAGAGATGTCAGCTTCCTTTCTTCTTCTGCAGTCGCTCTGCTTCTTGTCCCGTGGGAGCAGGTGATTTTGTGGGCAGGCGGGCCTTAGGGAGCATCTCTGGGGGGCTCGACTACATAAAAATAGCTTCAAGGAGTGACTTTAAAGACGATCAGGTAGAAAGTTCGCATTTTACCGCTGGTACTGAAGGGGTGGCACATTTGAAAGTAGAATAGTGACTAAAGGTCCTTCTTTAATTGAGACTTAATGCTTATAGCAGTCTCTCAGTGACTGTCAAATAGTCACATGGTTGTTGTAGATTATTTTGAAGTCACCTTAGAACATGTCAGTGCCAACCTGTGTCCTCATTCTCCATTTTGTAACTTAATTTTTGCTTGACTTGAGCTTGATTTTTATCTTGACCTTAGCTTCATTTTAGTTTGACTTTAGTTTAATTTTAATTTAACTTTAACTTATTTTTAGTTTAACTTGAGCTTGATTTTCAACCTGAAGTTAATCTTGACTTTAGCTAGATTTTTATCTTGACTTAAACTTGATTTTTAGCTTGATCGGGACATAGAAAAACATCTATTCACCAACCTTTGTTCTTGTTTTCTGTTACATTGTCTGGGTTCCCTTTGCCTTACTTGTCATGATGGATAAAAACACACATGTTGCCTTGATGCATAGAAGCTGAGGTACACTGAGTTAAGCGTACAACCCATTTACACATTTGTTATTCATGCATATTTGAGAGCAGACAAATAATTCCTGCGGGGCTTTTTAAGATAACTCATTCATGGTTGTATCATTTTCACTGCAAGCACATTGTAGCTGCTGTCTCTGAAGTGATCTTGTCGTACTGTATAATTAGGCTCTTTCATAAATATATTACATGCTTAAAATCAGTGTTTTGGTTGTGGGTTTATAGGTTGTCACGTGATGTTAAATGCCAGAAGTGAAAACTGCAATGGAGGAGCTGGAGGAATGTTCTTACTGGGCTAGTTTAGATGAAATCATGAGAGATTATTTGTACCCAATAAAAGCTCCTCGTAGTTCCTTGGTTTGATCGATCTGAGCAACCATAAACTTCTCCAAACATCTGGATTTTCATTGTGTGCTGTCGTGCTTCCTGTGCACAAAATCACTTCTGGCCCTCCATCTGCAGTTTGCGCCACAACAAAAGAGTGACGTGACATCATCTGCAAGCAACCTATTTCTCACATTTTGAAGTCTAATGTGTTGATATGTCAGGCTCAATGAAACAAGCTTAAAAAAAACAAACAACATTTTGCTGCTGGATGCCACTTATGTCTGACAGATAACAACAAAGAGCCCCTGTGGCTCAATTTACCATCACCTGTGAAAATGAAAAACCCAGAATGGAAAAATAACTTCTGATTAGTTGGGTGTTATTGTGCAATAGCGGCTTTTATGAGTGGCAAGGCCGACCCAGGGCCCACACACACCAAGGGACCCCAAAAGTAGCCAATAAGTACACACCCTACTTTCTTTTTGTGAAAATGTAAATTAAATTTCACTTTTTTTTTTTTTTTTTTTTACTTATTTAACATACTCACTTACTCAGTATTCAATCATTCAGCGAGCTATGCATGTGCTGTTCCTCTAACCCTCTTTTGTGATGGCACTGTGTTGCTCCCACATCTATCTGGTACCCCTTTAAGGGCCCCTCTAGCGTTCACTTTGCCTTTGTGTTTTGATGGGTGAACTTTGTAACTTGGTAATTTAGTCTTTTGAAAATGCGTAATTTTATAATAAATTTTGTTTGACATGAATGAGTCTGTTTTGTAAGTTGCAAAAGACTTTAGATGCTGAGCGGTGTCCTGTTCTGAATTAGGGCAGGTGTGATAGTTTTTCAGGGATACTGTGTTATAGTCTACAAAGGCTAACTACTGCAGAATGAAAAACAAAATCAGCTCCACAGAAATCAAGTCAGTTTTATTCACACAGTCCACTATCACCAATCACTCTGTGCCTCGGAGGGCTTTACAATCTGTGCAGCATACAACACCTTCTATCCTCAGACCCTCAATGCAGATAAAGAAAAAGTCCCCAAAAAACCTGTTTACCTGCAGAAAATGGAAGAATAAACCAACAAAAATAATCAGTGTATACACATTATGATGATGAAATGACAGATATGTGCAGACTGTAAAACGTGAAGAATATAAAATGTTTTTTTTTTTTTTTTTTTTTACAAATCTTGTCATGTTTTCCAATCTTTTTTTTTTTTTTTTTTCTGGTTTGCCAGTATGAAACACAAGCATGGACATTAACTTTTGCTAAGTTGTTATTTGCAGTTAACTGGGAACTTATCATCTTGAACCATACATCTTTCAGAAACACACAGAGATAGCTCAGGAAAAACATACATTTTTGTTTGCCAGTGTTCGTCAGCGTGACATAACGCAGAGCCTAGTTTAGTGTGGTGGATCTCTTGCTGCAAACTGCTCTGCTAATCTGGCAAAACTGCTGATTTTATTCATACTGTGGTCACGTATTCAGACCGGTAGCGTGCAGTGTCCTCGGTGCTAAAGTGATGATGAGGTTATTGCCGTTTGGCAGACTGCTGTGTGGAGTAATGGCTTGGATGGCCTCCTGTTTCTCAGGGGAAAACTAGCAGTAAAGGCCAGTAACACCGGACTGGTTGTTGTGATCCCGATGTGGGTGTTTTAAGAATATTCTGCCTACTCTGTTCAGCTTTAGTGGCAGCAGCTGCCCTGTGATTGGCCTACAAATCCTAAAGAGATTGTGGACAGAATGATGTAATCATATAATATTATACAGATATTAAATGAGAAAAATATAATTAATTCACTGTTGAGTGAATGGATGTTGCTATGATAAATTAACATAAAATAATTTCATGTATGTTCTGACACAAGGTGTCAAGACAATAAAGCAAAGTCAAAAGATTATGACATGCTAGAATATGCATGAAGTACTTTAAACATACTACAGTGTACTGCAAATATATGATAGGTATACAAGGCTGAATACTATAAACTGAACAAGTGTTTGGATTTTATGATTCAGAAGGCATATTTTAGGCAATTTCTATACGGTGTTTATGAACAATATTACTGATTACAGCAGTGACTGGGAAAGGCCCATCAGCGGGCCTGCCCAGCCCCGTTACTGCCTGCATCTTGATTCAAAATGTCACACTGCCCCTGGCTGCCAGCATCCCATTTGGTTCTCCGCACTGCATGTGGTCAGCAGAGTGGCTTTAGGGACAAGCTAAAACAGTGTGGACACTTTTCAGAGAAATCAAAGAACTATAAAAACTGTGTTATACCTGCATCAGTACTGGTGCTGGCGCTTTTAAGCCTGCTGATGGGATGTTCTAAGGTTACGCAGAGTCAGCCAGAAATCCAGCCCTGAAGTGAGATGGTGGTTTCTTCAAGCTCTTTAAAGGTGATGAGGATATTACAGGGAGCTGTTAAGGTAAAACAACACCTGCATGTCACCTTAGGGAGCATTTTTACAACAACAATGTTAACTGGCTCCAGATCACTGTGATCATCCACCATTACTTTCTGCTCAGATATGAGATTTTTTTTTCCTATAATGGCAAAAACCACGGAGACACAGTGTTAAACAACAGGTCTGAGATGTTTCCTATTATTGTATAGACACCAAGAGATGTTTTCAGTTCTAATTGTGGTTATGCAGGAGGAGGAGGAGGTCAACAGATTGCAAAGGCATTTGTGGGAAGTTAAGCATTTTATTCATTTTGTATATATAAATATTTTAAAGGATGTCTTTGAACTGTGAGAGCAGTATTTTCTTGTGAATTACTAACTCCAAATATATTTTAAGTCTTACATTAGAATAACCATCAAGTCAGGAATGAGTATTTCCAAATCATCTTAAAGAAAATGTCACTTTAAGTGGATTTGAGGATTTCTCTTTGTGCTGAATCCACCTTCTGTCAACCTGCTTCATCTGCCTCTTCTTTAGATATTGACTTCCTACATTTCCCTCAGCAGTTGTCAGGGGACATGACCATTGTGGACACTTTTCAGTTACATATGTACAGGGTGATCTATCAAACCTGACTTGAGTCTGACCATACAGCAACCTAAGTCTTTTGAGTGCAATGTCATTAAACATGAAATGAAACCTAGTAACTAGCTCAGCACCCAAATGGGACTAACAAACCAACAGGTTGGGTGCCAAGCCCACACTGATATTAGAATTACTTCAAACACTTTTATTAGGGAAAAATCATGACACCACTCTGTGCTCAGCAAGCACCATAATTGAGATCTCAGCCAGAATCTGTGATGTGGTGAACAACATCAGGTCCTGCAGAACTGAACATTTCAAACTTTTTATAGTCTCACATTCCTTCATCTGACAGATTTAAGCCTGTTTCACATCTGCTCTCCTTTGCCTTGCTCTGATGGAGATATAATGAAGGCATTACTCCTGAGGAGCCTTTCACACTGAGCAGCACACAAAAAAGGGCACCAGTGCTGAAGAGTAACTAAGTACTGAAGTCTTCAGTTACTTGTACTTTACTTGAGTGCTTTAATTGGATGCTTTATTTTGAAAACTTATGATGAGCATATACATCAATGCATTGTTATGCATTAAATTAAACCAGCCAGTGGTATATACACTGAGTGAAATTAGCTCTGCTGCAGTCATCTAAGGCATTAAAATGCAGTATTAATAATAACAATAATCCACCACCTGCAGAGCCCATTTTGGCTGCATGGTGAGAAAACCTTTTTTCTAAATGCTTAAACTGATAATACTTTTCTTTAAGTACCGTGAGATTCTGAATGCAGGACATACTTGTAACAGACTATTTTTAAATTGTGGAATACCTAGTGCAAGATCTTAATATTGAACAGCACCAAAAGTCTTCACACTGACCTTCAGAGCAGTTTTTCTTAAGGAAGTTAGCCTTTTGTAGTTAACCTCAATCAACACTTAGAACCTGCAGCTGCTTCCACTGCTGTGTTCGCTGCCTTTCTTTTGATTTTCAAGAAATCTAATTAATTTAATTCAAGTTAAAATTTTTAATTGCAGTCATTTAATTTTGAAGCACCAAGTTTCAAGTTTCTCTAAGGAAGAAATGAATTCAACAAAATAATACAGGTAAGCAAAACTTATTTTAGTTTGTTTCAAAGCTTATGATTTTGAGTTTGACTTAAAACTGAAAGAGTTAGCCCAGACAGCTGCCTTGAAAAGTGTTTTCTCAACTTTTTTTTTTTTATTAGTGTCAGGGCTATCCATTAGAATAAGAACTATACAACTCAAAACAACATAACAGGCCAAGAAATACAAAGTGCATAGCCAATAGCTTTGCTAAATTATGTTTTTCTTCTTTCCTATGAATAGGCCCCACACCCTGAATAATAATGAATCTGTAATAAAACAAGAGAACAACAACAACAAAAAAAAGCATGAGTGATTGTGCCATGAGTTCAGAACAGTCATACTAACCCTGGATCCATTAAGTGCTTCTTATACTGCATCTCAATCTCAATCCTACTTACAGTAAGTAACACGGCTGATATCTTTTCCTCTCTAAAACATCACTCTTGAACAAAAATATACTATAGATTTCATGTGGCTGATGATAATGTGCAGGTGCTTAACAGTTTCATGTCAGAGTGCATGTCTCTCCAAACCTATTAGTGGAACGGCACACAGACATGCAGCAAAGACAGTTCAGATCCCTCACCTAGAGCGCTCTAATGACCGTAGAAGCGGATGGCCAGTCTCTCTGCAACTATAAAAAGATTTTCAGTGAAGCTACACTTGTTTGGCTGAGATAGTAGCAAGAGGGGAGTCACAGCTGTGAGCCCTGACTCTGCATGCTCTACCAAGGGGGTCAGGCAGCAGCCGCAGAGCCCATTAGCACATTACACGGCCCTCTCAGCTAGGAAACGAGAAAAAGCCATTGAACATCCCATTCCGCCCTTCCATACAGATTAGAGTGGTCCTAATGTAGCCGCAGTAAGGTATGGTACTCATGAGAGGGAGAGGAGAAGCGGGTGAGAGTGACAGAGAGTGAGGGGGAGAGGGAGGCAAAGAGAATATAAGAAAGAGAAATGAGGAAGTAAATGAGGTGTGCACTACTGATGATCATTCTCTTTGATGGTGTATCGGTGTAGCATCCAATAGACGGCACACTCATTAGAGGCAGAGAACAGAGCAGTTTCCCTCCATATGCCTGGTGAAAGCAGGCCAAAAGTTAAGATAGCAAAACCAAAGCATGTCACCTGCTTTATCAGCACAATAACGCAATTCTAATAGCGCTGATCTTTTATTTATGGTCCTCCTGATAACAAGTCTGTGGAACACAAAGCATGTTGCATATCCCCTTGGGAAAACAGTGTGGAGTGTGTCCTGTGTATGCTTGAGTTGACTGGTAGGCATATATGCTATGCTGTGGATACTTTTTTGTTTGTGGGTTTCTGGGCCACTGCAAGTGCACCGAGTATGTGTCAATGCATTTGTTGTGTATGATGAATTGTCCAACTCCCCTGGTTCTAGGAGTTTGGAGTAAGGAAAAAAAAAGTGCTAAAGCAGAGGCTTCGAATGACTCTAAAGTGCTTTTTTCACTTGTTGTTTTATAGCACACATCACTGCTACCAGTTATTCTCCTCTTCCTCTTTCGTCGTCTGGGTTTAGCCAGTCCTTTGATTTGTTTTCCTTTCACACACTGTAATGAACATTTGTGAGAATACATGAAAGGGCAGCTGCGTACTTTTATCTCCAAGGCAGTCTAATATCAGCCAGAGGCTTGGTATTATCATGCCAGCGATAATGCAAACTGCCTCAGAGGCAAATGAAACCAATCCATTTAATAAAGTTTTTCAGAGTTTCAGAGCATGTGCCGCCTTTATAATTTGCCTGAAATCATTAAACAAATATCACACTTGTTCGTCTTGCTTCTCGTTTGCCTCTCATATCAGATGATGCTGACGGAGAGGGTGGTTGGGGCAGGCTTAAATAGTAATTGAAGCATGCAGACATCTCTCTTGCATTTGTTTTTGAAAAGTATTAGAAGAGGAGGAGAGTGAAAAAATTGAAAGTGGCAGAAGGGAGGGGTCTGGGTGCACAGCGATTCATTAAAACTGATTTGTAAGCTTGGTCGAATTTCTTCCTATCTGGGCTTGCAGACATGAAACGCCCTCGGGTATATTACAGACACAGTCGGAGCATGTGATATATTGGATTCCCTGTCCAATGGATCCACAGATGGACAAACAGATAGAAGGGGGGCACCAACAATCTATAATCACTTTCAATATACCCCTACCAGTCCATGATATGAAAGCCTGTAGTACATGGAGAGAATCTATGAAAATGGCCATTCATGGGAGATGTGCACACAACTGTCAAAGGAGGCTGCATTCCCTGACCTTTTGGCCTGCCTCTCATAAAGAATTCTTTCTATGATATGCTGGACCTCTTCGTTTAATAACCCAGGACAACATATTTGACCACGGTGTCACACCATTAATTCCATTCAGGGACATTGCCAGTCTATATGCTAATATTCCATTAAACTAATCAGTGTGCTGTATTATGTGCAAGCAGACTGTTGGTGTGAGAATAACTCCTGTCACAACACATTGCTATGGTGACTAGCTTGTCTTACCTTATTTGTGGCGAGTATAAATATTTTTCTAATATGTTAAATGTAATTATCTGTTTGTCCTCTGATGTTTAGCTAATCGAGTGATTAGCTGATTAATATTCCTCATCATTTAGATTTAATTAAATCTATTAATGGTCACTGCATGCAGGCAAATACCTTCATCTGAGGCAAATCAAAGCTGCAAACAAATGCAAACAAATAAACAATAGGCTCCATCTCTTAAAGCATTATTATAGAATGCATAAGATTCAGCATAAAATGTCAGAAAAATTAGGCTTGAAAGTCTTAAAAGTGGCATGAGAATCGAACAAATAGCAAACCTTGCAGAAGCTTGTTTCTTGGGTGGGTTTGTGTGTGTGTGTGTGTGTTTGTGTGTGTGTGTGTGTGTGTGTGTGTGTGTGTGTGTGTGTGTGTGTGTGTGTGTGTGTGTGTGTATGTGTGTGTGTGTGGGTACATATGTGCATACTGGACCAAAAGATGCCGCACCAGCCTCACCTACACATCTCCAGTGCATCAAATCTAGCACACAACAGAAGTTGACATTTTCTCTCCTAAATTTATCTCTCTGCACAGAGACTCCCGCCTCTTGTTCCAGACACAGAACACTGAAGGCTCATTCGGTTCTGCAGAAGTCTGTCAGTTCCCATAACATGCCCCCTATGACTTAGCTGAAATGCCAAGGTACTGCAGAAGCACCGCCTTTGTTTTAATCACAGACTTGTCAGATGGAAATTAAAACGAAACTTTAAGGCTCTCTCACTTATCCGGCGTGCAGCTGGCCCTGACGGGACTTGAAAAGAAAATTCATGCTTTGGAGAGCAAAAATATGTCAGAAGCTTTAGCATACGAGGTTCATGCAAATGAACCTCCTGCGAAAGATGTTTCCTCGAGTTGCACTCAAAGTAAACAGAACATATGTTTAATAGGAAAATAAATGTGCAAACATAAGATGAAACCCAGCATGAAATTTGAGTCTTTTGACAACTGTAAAGCACCTGCAGTGAAATAGAGGTTTTATTCCTGCAATTATCTTTTGATTTACTGCTAGAATTACTTCATGAAATTACTCTGCATTCAGCTGAACACTAGTTTCATACTAACAAGTCTGCACTGTAGCGTTAGTGTTGGAATATTGTGAATTGAGCCGGAACACAAAACATGAAAACAGTTCATCGGTTAAGTCATTGATTCCACTATTCATTTACTTGCATTGCATCATAAAAACGTGTACACCCAGTATGCATCGAGTGATAGAGATTATTGTGAAGAACACGGCAAAGACAAAGAAGACATGTGACACCACTGTCAGGTGAATGACTGTGAATAGCTTGCATCAGTCACAGTTCCTCTGAGAAATGTCTGTTTGTAATGAAAAAGCATCTCTTGGAAAAAGGCAGGCTCTGTAAAGACACAAAGACCCAGACGGGAGGGATAGACAAGAAAACAAAACATGTCAAACCCTGATGCCAAGAATGCCGCCTCTCATAACATCCTATTCTAACCGGATTCTAACAGACACTGTCAATCTCGATCTGTCACTCAGAAAAGCCTGTATTTATGTGCCCTTTACTGGCTGTTATTTATCATTGTTTTGTCGAGGGAGCATGAGAAAGCTCAGCGTTTCAGGTGAAGGCATGGTGTGCTTATACCCTCGTGTATTTCTGTAGCCTAAATAAACACTGGTGAAATACAGCGTGACAAGACAACAAGCTGATTTAAACAGCCAATTTGGTCAACAATGTTGCACTGCTTTAAAAATAGCCTTACATGTAAAGCCATTTAAATGGCTTGGCTTGTTCTGAGCTTGTTCATTTAGCCTGTTCAGCTTTTCACAGCATAATGGAGCGAAAATTGCCTCTGCCTGCTCAGGGACGAGGATTTTGGAAGGCAGGAGCAGAGTGAGACAGCGTTGACATAAGCAAACCAACATCATACTATTTTTTGCCGGATTTCTCAATATCCATATTATTCTGTGCATAACTCCTGTCCTCCATGAATGACACAAAGCAGTGCTATTTTCAGTATCTTCATGCTGACCTGCCAAGTTAAGACAAAACAATGACACTAAATTACAACAAAAAAATCACACAAACTGAAAAATGAATTCAGAATGTCATGATATATGACAAAATATGTGAATGCAGCGTATGTCTGTCTCACAATTAATGCTTATAGATGAGATGTCGATATAAACTACCATATATACTCAGATACTTTGTCAGAATGCTTCCAGAAAATGTTGAAACTTGTTTAAAAAAAAGTTTTAATCTGGAACATTCTGAATTAAAACAGCATATTTTCCGGAGCTGATGATGGAAATAGCTAACGAGTGAGCCATCTTGCTTCCTTCTCATCTCTGTTGAGAGCTGCACATGCACATTAATGCAAAGAAATTCTAATAATATTAATTCAAAATATTTTGTTCTTTCATAAAAAAAAAAAACCCTGGTTTTCTAAATAGCCTGTATAGCCTCAGTATACAGCAGAGACACTCAGGGATAGCTCCTGCGGTGGAAGTGGTATTACCAAACCTCTGTAAGTGGACACATTTCTACTGTCACAGAGTGTATAGCATCATATCGCCCTGGTTCAGGGTCCCCAGATGATGAATCTCAATACTGTGGTGACCCCATGACTTCACCCATTGATACTGTATCTCAAATCTAATGGTTGTCCATGTTCCCCAGAAGATAACTCTGTAGGTCAAAATTTTTGCACAAGAAATAAAGAAAATAAAAACAACCTCTAGTCATTTGCACTGAACAGGCTTTAAGACATTTACAGTTTTATATATTTTCTTTTGGCGGTTGAGTGCACTTCATGTAAGTCGCTTTGAATTGCTAAATGAACGTAATATGATGTCACATACACTATGATAATCTACCTGAGACCATCCTGAGGTACACTTGATAATGTACCGTACTGATTTGTTCAGCATATTCATGTTCCCAGGATGATAATCAATTCTAATTTAAATAACCCCAAGCCTTTTCTCTAGTGTCACGTACAGGAGAAATTCGACTTTGTCATCCTTTCTACACTGGCAAGGCTCTGGCATCAAAACTGTGCTATGTGCAGCGTTTGTATGCACATCCCACTCGCTTATACAGTAAATTAGCCAGTGAGTCACTCCCTGTATGTATTGTCAGACATAATGTTGGAGCACTCAGCATCATTTCAGTGATTATCTACGTCATACCTGGAGCAGGGCGGCGCTGGAATACTTAAACCACCGACTGTTATCAAACAAGCAAAAAACAACTCGGATGAATAGATCTCCCTCATGACAGGACTAATGGTTTGGCAGCTGTGTTAATCAATCCTCATCTGTAAGAAATGGCAGATTTACAACCTTCACAAATAGCTGTGCTTCGTCTCTGTCTGTCCACTGAAGTGAAGATGATATGGAAAAAATTGCAATTGATTTGGTTTTGTACACAACACACAGACTTCCTTATTATTTTTCCATTTAATTATGATGTTGACCTACCAAGAGGCAATGTGAAAAGAACAAAAGTAAGCAGCTAAGTAAGCATGTTGTGAGGAAGCAGCTATCTGTCTGTTGATCGGAATAACCTGCAACAAAGTCATAAGCTCAAAGTGCTCTCACTACTTTACTACAAATACATGCCAGTCAAATCATGCTCTTTTTTCGAATACACTTCACCGAAGAGAAATGCTCTTTAGGTAACAGTCTAGCATATTGTGAAAACTCGAGCAAACGTTCATTCAGTGTCCTCGTTGCTATTCCATATTACTGAGGACCCTGTTACAAGCTGCTTTAGAGAAAAGTAATTCACTTACAAGGCACCCGCTTGAATCTCCAGCCCTCCCACCCACCCGCTCTGCTCCTCTGTCGCAGAAAATATATAATATACCCCAGCGTTATGCATGGAACAACACAAAGTCTGACATTTTAATTGAATTTACAGAGAAAAGGCCTTGAGAGCCAGATTCTCCGAGCATGGTATAGTAACTCCAAGTTAAGTTTTATTTCCAATACCCACCTCCGGCTGAGTCATTCAGTCATAATCTGAGTAGCTGGAGGGTGTCATCACTTTCTGCAAAGTGAGAGGGAATTTATTGCTCCACACATATCCCCCTTTAGTCGTCAATATCTTTTACAAAGAGATTAGGCCGTATGAGACATGCTAAATGAGGCTTTAATTGGGGCATTAACAAGAAGCATATGTCCACAAACCTATTCGCTCCTATCAGCCCCATATTTGGTTTAATTCAGCTACGGGTACGTGCTGTTATAATTGTGGCCATTCTGTGGACCACAAAATCACAGTGCAGTGAAGGGATGTTAATGTGCTACTACATAAATAAATAGGTCCCAATATTTGAATGAAAATTAGGGTGATTATTCTGCAGTACTTAACAAATTGGTTTCCACCAGAGCCATTAATTATTAACAAGTCATTTTATATTAGGGAAAACACAGTCGAAAAAAGAAAGAATTAATTACTGCAATAGGTTGTGATCTGCTTCATGTCAGCGCAGCATCATTGTAATCATAGCAGCATATAGTCGCATGAATTAATAACAGCAACAGTTTCAATATATTGGAAATATTTGTGGCACTGTTTGTTCCAAATACACATTTTTAAAGACATATGTTTATACATGAAGATTTATGGACCTAACAAGGCCCATGGTGGCTGAAATAAATGTAAAGTTTATAGAGGAAAGTAAAACTCACATACATTTTGTATTAATGTCAAAATGAGCTGAGAACCAGAGCCAGTTTGAGCTGGAGACCAGTGAAGCGTGGTCCTGATGCTGTGCCTTGTTTTGTAGTCATTCTGGTCTCTCCAGGTGTGTGTGTGTGTGTATGTGTGTGTTTTTTGTGTGCGTTTCTGAACTCAGTCTTGGCTGGTGATTAGATTCCCTTGCCTCCTTTAGCACTCAGCTGTGAATATTCCTCCTGCAGCATTCTGACTCATCTCGAGATTTCTTCAGATGTCTGCCCACAATGAAGGTGACTCCATCAACCACCTCTCTGCACAAATAAGGCACATTTACACTGTCTATCTGAGAGCTCGCATTCTTCTCTGACAATGCTAACTATATGCAGGCATGTTTAAGTCCCCTCGAATTTCACATTTGTGTTCATCTCAGCTAAATAATCAAGTCTTTTTACAATAAGATCAATATCATAAACAGTTCAGACTCATCACTCCCCAGAATATTCTCGAATTTCATTTTAATGTCTTCCTGTTTTTGTCTCTTACTGCAAGAAGAGAGTTTACACCATAGTTTTCAGTAATCAAACGTTGACAGCCCAAGAATGCTTATGTGAAAGAAAGGGAAGAGAACAATGGAGAAAGAAATGGAAATGAGTCAGTGGTTATGCTCCAGAGTTCCTCTAAGTAAATGAATGAATTAAAGGATAAGTAATAAACCTGGTTAACCCACGGGGTGTCTGCGCTGAAAAGGGTTTTAAAATCTGGCAAATCAAAATGTGAGCTTGGAAGCTCAAGACAGAGGAGCAGGACAATATCCTGGAGGCAGAGAAGTTACAACCCCTGTGAGGGGGAAGCCAACAGACCTGAGTGATGATTAGGACTAATGGCAGCATGCAGTAACAGTGTCCTCTGCGCATGAGAGGAAATTTATGGCAACAATGTAAATGTAATTTCCATGACTTTAGATGAGCACTGAGGGAAACTAAATTAAACAACCCAGGTCAAAAAGAAGCAAATTGACACACAAAAAGTTGTGCCAATTAAGCAAACTATTTACACTTCAAGTATTCTCAAGAGGTGCTCAAGTGGTACTCAAGGACTACTCAAGTTCACTTCAGCATACTTGAAGGTGACAAAAATAAGAGTGTGCTAAGTAAATTTTTTAAAAAGTATCATTTAAGTCTAACATTTTTTCACCTGGGAATATGGAGAGATACCTTCAGTCAATAACTAATTCCACTTTTTTAAGATCCTGAAAAAAGTTGTGGTGAGAAATACACTCTAGTTAAGTCAATTTCAGGCAGTTTTAGGGAGATTTCAGACAGATTAGAGCCTAATCTCTTTGAAAATGCTCAGAAAGGTCATTAGAAGCAAGACAATCTAGCAGCTGGTCAGATACAACTCATTGGAGGTTGTTTAGGATGAACAGTCTGATGTTGTTTGTCTGGAGATGGATCTTTAACAGAAAGGTTTAATAACAGTTTCAGAGGCAGAGAGGGCCCCAAACTGAATAATACGTAATAAACTCAAGAAGATTAATGAGCATTACTGTGATTTTGACATACAGATATCCAAACTCTATCCAGATTACTCAGACTACTGTCCCTCATGACTCCTCGTTCAGGAACGATGCCCCAAATTCTGCCAGAGCTGCAGTTTTCCAGCACAACCTGAAAATATCTCTGGATGTCAGTCCTGATCAAACAAAAGAAGAGAAAAGAAAAGAAAAAGCAGCACGGTTGCGTGCAACTGTGCGATAAATACTGGGACGGCCTCAATAAATATACTATCACAGTTCCAGCCATTTCCAAAGAGCAGATGACATCAACCCAGAGAAATAATATCTGAAAGTTTGAACTGATGATTAGAATTTTCCACAGGGAGCTGCATGAAATATCAATTGTGCCCTTTGACTGACATTTGGACACGCTGCTCTACTGATTACCCAGGGTAGCCAGGACTGTATTCTCTGCTAATAGGGCAAAAATGACATGCTGTTCATTAGCGGGGCTGAGTAATCAAAGGTACACAAGTCCTCATTAAACAGTTGCCAATCATGTATCCTGGATCAAGTCAGAGACAGCCACAGAGGGCTTGGCTGAGCTCTAAGGGACGGTGAAATTAGGCCTGGTAGTCTGATAGGCACCCTTATTTCATGATACCGTGCCAGCTTTAAGATGCAAATGTAGAAGAGTTTGAGTTGATTTCTGCTCCTGTTTTTGATTCGTAACCCACAGTAGAAGCTTTTCTTTCCCTTGAAAGAAGTTGATAGTTGATATATATCAATATATCGTATCAATATATATTATGGACCTTATCTCCAAGTGATATATGGACACCCTGAACCAAATTAAAAAATGGCAGACACAGACACATTCTACGTAGCTGCAGAACTGTTATTAAGATATTTACATTCTCTGCTTGATTAATCACAGTCATTATAATCCACACTGGAGCGTTTGTTGGTGATATTCTTTTTCAGACATCAGTGGCTACGTTTGTTGTCCAGCGCTCACTGGGGGGCAGGTTGTGTGATTGCAAAGAATTCTTTAGGGGTTAGCCGCAGTCAAATGAGCAGTGTGACTGGTTGATGGCTGAAACAGTCATGGGCAGGCACAGCACAACAAGCGCAGGCAGGTGGTGGAATCAAAGAAGCAGAGAGAGAAGCTTGATAGGACACCCAAAGTCTGGCAGTGATGCAGCAGCGATGGAGAGGGTCCTGAGCAAAGAGGAGGATGAGCTGAGAGCAGAGCTGCTGTAGTATTTTGTACTCTATCCAGCACATGGCGTAATATTAATGCAAATGCAGGCAAAATACCATTCAGATTGATTTGTACAGTACACTGACTATTTTTCACCACTCTGGAAGAGACTACAGCAGATTGCATTCACAGACATGCAGACCCACTTAAAAGGAAACCTTGAACTGTGCTGGGAGCTTCATAAGTTCACCTTCAGGCCAATCTTGCCCTATTTTTGCTCTTTTTCTGTTAAAGGGATCTCCTTCATGCCAACACTTTATTGTATGTTCATCTTCTTGAGCTGCATAATGGCTGAAATTTCAAATGACCGACCCTCATCATTCATAACACTGTGAACCTGTCAAATGAGTTACACACTGGAAAGGCTTATGTTATTTGTGACTGAGCAAATCAAAGAATTGCTTAAGTCTCTTATCCTGAAAACTATTCATTAAAACAAATGACAGTGGAAAAAGGCCGCGCACAGCTGAAGCGACCGAATCACGTTCACTTTGCTCTGACAGGTGACTTAGTGGGAAGGGATTAATCTGAGTGTCAGCAGGTCTGCATGCCTGAATTAACTCACTGCTTTTTATGTCTACTTACACTTTTATGCACCAGAGTTCATTCATCTGTACAATTTTGGAAAATACATCAGAATTTGAAGAACTTACATTCTCTGTGTGCAGTTACATGGAGGAAGAAATTTCCTCCATATGGGACAATTTTAGAGGTGAGATTAAGGCACAATATGAAAAACATGATGTGATTAGCTATTAACAATTACGTTTAAATGCACAAGTGAGTCTTTGTACTTCTTTTGTGAGACTGCCGTTTTACCGTTTAATAGACAAAGAACAAATGGATCTCTGGCAGAAAACGAAACATTGCTGCATGATTTTTAAAGGCAAAAATGTCAATCTCAACAAGGGAAGGAGAGACTATTAAAATGAAAGGCTTGATAGATTTCCAGTGAAGCTTATTAGTAAAAGGCCAGCTACTATAAACAGAAGAGTGCTTACAAGCGTAAAAACAATTAATGTTTGACATAAGGGGAGGGCAGGAAAGAAAGCATTATTGTAGTCTAGCCTCTGAATCATGGCTGTGAATGTACATTAAAGACATTCAGTCGCTGGAGTGGAGAGATATGTCTAAACACCGTCTGTTTTGACAGTCTCAGTGCTTCCTCCAGTAATCTCCTCTGACTGCTCTCTTCATATTCAAACGAGAACAAAATTCATGAAAGACCTTCAAAGTCCTTTCTCAGCAGTGTGTGTTCGGTGGATGGGTCCACTCCTTGCTTGATTATTTTCAGACCTCTTTTTGTTCTCTATTCCGTTTGGCGCGGAGAACACAAAGCTTTGTTTGAAAAACAGCTGTGATCTGCTCTCATTCCCATTGTAAAATCCCATGAACGTGTAAACAAAGTTAGAGCCACCTCTAAAAATGAATGGGTTTTCATTTAAATCACAGAGGCAAGTGCCATGCGTTTGAGCGGGCTTAGAGTCAAAAGATGAAACAACAATTAAGAAAATTTGGGTTTTCTTTGTGTGCCGCGTTCAGAGGGATGACGGTGGTGTGTTGATAGCATGCGGGCACCCATTCTGTCTCTCTTCATAGCCTCAGAAGCTGCAACACCGGTATTTAGGCTCTATGCTGTAGTTTAATGTATGTGACTGACAGTAGTGGATGAATTATTCTTTACCACTCTGTAAATACTCCATTGCATGTAAAAGTCCTGCATCCAAAAAGTATTACCAGCAGAATGTGCTTTAAATATGAAAAGTGAAAGTACTCATTGTGCAGTAAAATGCTCCCTGACAGTGTTTTATAATTATATATGATGTTATTTGATTAATATTACTGCTGTATTCATGTGTTTGTTGCATTTTACTGCTGTAGATGTTCAAGGTTGAGTTAATTTTAACTACTTTATATACACTGCTGAGTAGTTTAATCTCCAGCAATGCATCACGTTCTGTCAGATCATCTGTTTGCAGTGTCAATTTTACAGCTAATTCAAGAGGGTTTTTAAATAGTTAATTTATCTTATGAAGAAAGAGAATTTTCAACACTTGATTCTTCAGTTTATCTCAAACATTCACTTTCAAAGTCACCAAATATGGAGATACATGGTTTTCACTGGACAGGAAGGGTATGAAAGCCTGAAAAGTAACTCGTAATTCAAGCTGTCAGACAAATGTAATGTCAAGTATAAGTATAGAGTTGCATAAAATGGAAATACTCAAGTACAAGTACTTCAAACTTGTACAGAAATACAGAGTAAATGCACATTCCACCACTGGTGACTGATGTTCTCACCCACTGATCTTACCTTCGGCAGAGGCCTTAAAGGCATATGCAGCCCACAAAAGCATATTTTTTGTGTGCCTTGAGGTAACGTTTAGTATGCCACATAGAAACCTTCAGCTCGCCTGCAGTAGCCACATTAAAAACACGGAACAAAGGTTAGACTCTACCCACCTTGCAGTTTTGCCATGAGACACGCTCTAGCCTGAGGGTCATGAATTTACTCTGCCGGTATTTAATATGACTTTAAACAGACCCAGGGTAACTTTCACTGTTTATATGTTGATTATTATACACAGTATTTATTTGGATATTTGAACCTTTTCCTGAGACAAAATAACTCCTCTCAGTGCATTTATTGCTGGGCTGCTAATTGAATATATCTGAGAAATATCGGCTCTGTCTGAAGGTAAAAAAATGCTCCTAGCACTTCCTCTGAGGCTAGTTAAGCCAGTGTTTCCCAACCTTTTTGAGCCACGGCACATATTTTACATTAGAAAAATCACAAGGCACACCACCAAACAAAAATGTCACAAAAAGTATATTTATTGAAATATAATGAAAATCTAGTCTCAATTTACTTAGTCAGTGTGAACCCTGGGCATGTTTAGTTGAACACAAAGCTGATATTCTTGCAGGAATTGAAGAAAAAAAAACACAGGAAGATTTCACCTGATTGGTGCTCTAAGCCTTAGAGCACCAATCAGGTGAAATTGGATAACCTTCCATGGCACACCTGATGATTTCTCACGGCACACTTATGTGCTGCGGCACAGTGGTTGAGAAACACTGAGTTAAGCTTCAGTCAGCTAAGAGAACAACAGTCATATGTGCCATATCACAGTTTTCAGCACAAGCACATTATGCTAAGAACCATAATCAATGTTTAGGTTCAAGAACAGATGGCAGGCCTCACCAGAGTTGCCAGCAGCGCATTTCTCTCGTTGTCACGATAGAGGAAATTAACTGAATTACGCTGAATTATGACATCTATGATTGAACAAGCTTTATGTAGTCTGTGTTAACACAGATATTTTACAATGAAGAAATGAAGAAAACACACGCTGTTCACATTAAACACTTAATACATACATTATAAACCCTGCATAATCTATGATGATAACCACAATTGATTACCATCCAACCTCTGTAAACATCACCATCATCTGGCTCTGAAAACTCATATTACTGCTCATTTGCATTCCCTTCTGCTCCTCCCTGTGAGTGTCTGCTGAGAGGTAAGAGTGACTGGAAATGTTGTAACTCTGAGCACGACACTGTAGATGAGCCCTCCACCTCCTAAACTCTTTTGGGAGAAGGTTTATGGAGGTGACAGATGAAACCATGAGGGAAAAGCAAGAAAAGAGGTGTGAGGGGAAGGAAGAGCAAGGATTTGTTAAAGAAAAGATACCTCAGGTCCTAAAGAATGTCTCCATGCATCAGCCATTATCCCAGTACGCCTGTCTGCTGTCTTGAAACCGACCTGCGAGCCGCTGAGCCCAGGGATATTAATTTGCAGCCCTAATGTTCTGTGGCAAAGGAATTGGAGTCATCTCAACACAAACAAATTGGATCTTGCAGCGCATCTGTAATGCGAGGCATGCCCGCAGGTATGGCGGTGAGCCGAGTGACCCCCTCCAACAAGCAGAGGAGGACGCGGCTAAATTGTCTGTTCAGTGGTCAAGCTGCGTTAAAAATATAAGGAAGGAAGGAAGGAAGGAAGGAAGGAAGGAAGGAAGAAAAGCGGCGTATGATGTCTATGATTGATGGGGTTCTGACGAGGTCCTGAGTGAAGCTAGCCACTGGATCTGAATGTGTTTGTCAGATGTGATTGCGGCGCTACTGAGAGAGGTGGGGAAGAGAAGACAGTAGATGAAAACAGAAATAAGAGGAAACACTGCAGGGGAAGAACAGATGGTGGTTTGGGAAAAATGTTGAAGTGGAGGTGTGACCAGTGTTTCAGAACACTCAGGCTATTACACAGCCTGTCAGAGCCACCTCCCTGTGTGCTTGCCCTCTTTTCTGTCCCTCCCCTGGTCATCCTCAGCAAAGATCAGCGCAGCTACAAGACTATTTTTGATCCTCTCACTCTCCGGCTATTTGTTGACCTTTTTTTCCCCCCGTGTTGCTCTGTAGTGACCACGTTCAAATGCCAAACGCACAATGTATTGTACATGAAAGGAAGGAAGTGTCAATACCGCAGATCCCTCGCTGGAACCGTAGGAGCTTTTTCTTGAGAGATCAAACTGACAAGATTGTGGTCAGGACTCCACTTGCGTGCTGCTGAAGACGATTTAGATCCCAGATAATGATATGGGATTTCAGACCTGGTGCCTGCCTACCTTTGAAGTTCATTCACTTAAATGAGCTACTTAAACTATGCATTAACCCCGTGGAGGCTGTCTTGAACTTTAAATAACAACCTTCATTTAACAGTAGGAGCATAAACCACACCTATTTAACAGTTATGGCCCATAAATCAGAATGTATTTATATTCCTTCATATATATTAACATTCAAACATCCACGCAATGTGATTTCATCGACAGTAAATCAGAACACTGCAGTGACGCCTGGCCCAGCTTTTTCTAATCACACCGTGCTTCTAAATATAAAAACACCAGTAAAATAGCACCAGTAAGAATGACACAACATTTATGAAGTACAGTCCTTCAGCACGACAGCAGGAAACTGCTCTGCTCTTCAGTTTTCATTTCCACACAGCGTTAATAGAATTCCCTATCAGTCTAAATTCTTCTGGAGATATCTGAGGAATTTTATTCTCTTCAGTCGCACTCTTGTGCAGTCCTGCCTTTCCTTACTTGAACTCCAAAACTTGCTTATAAACATGGACAAAAAAACCCCATGGATTTAGCAGAATAGTTCTTTTCCTCACATCCTATGATATGTGTTTATGTGTTTCCAATATTCTTATTAATATCTGTTCAAAGGGGCAGGGGGATATTTATGGTGGATGATCAGGCATCAGCGCCACCTATAGGGAGGTTGCACTGTACAATGAATGATTCCAAAGTCTCCAGAGAGTTTGGTGTTGATTAGTGTTCATTGATTTTTCCAATAGAAAATGACCAAATATCTGCACATTGTCAATTTCATTGCATATATTGTTCATCGCCTCATCATTCTTTGCATATATTTTTTTATTGTTTATTTTATGTTTTTGCAAAACTTCACTTATAGTTTTGAGCTCTTTTTTTTTTTTTCTTTGCGAGTACATGCAATCCTTAAACCGGAGCCAAATACCTTGTATATGCACACATACATGGCCAATAGAGCTAATTCTGATTCTGATTTTAATTTTCTTAATAACAATAATATAACACTCAGTTAATATTTCATGAGAATTTAACTCTCAAAACTCAACTAATCCGCACCACTGGGTCTCTATCAGTGTGGTTTGATCCAAGCTGATAGCTCACTTCAAACCAGTAAGAACAGCAAGAGCAAACACACAAACAGGGTACTGCTGTAATGATGGCTGGAATCTGCTGTGATCATGCAGGAGCCCATCGCTCCTCATAGCAGCTGACTGAGAACATTGCATTGACGTCTGCTCCTCACTAGTTTGGGCTCTCCAGGTCTATTTTAAAACTGAAGAAAGAGACTAATTTGAGTGCCACAAAAATGTCAGCCACTGCTTTCTTTGACATTATTGTCATCCACATGAACTAATCAAATCAGTGGGCTCACAGCAGACACAGGTCCACTCAGAGTAATTGTAGTGGCTGTTTAAGAAAGGTACTTCAGTTGCTGCTATCTGCGCTCAAAGAAACTCATGAGAGGTGATCCCTCCCAGCCATGATCCTGCTCACTTTGACAACTATGTGCTGTTTGTTCACACTTTACACACGTTTCAATAACTGACAGGAGCCATCCAGACTGTAGCTCCTGCTGTAGGCTTCCAGTAATTCATTTCAATGAGGAAGTGTCTGAAACGATTTTGACCAGCTCTCCTCCTCGTTGGATGCTGCTGCCTAGTGATGATATGCAGGGAAAAACATCCGTTCTAAGAGAAGATTAACCTCGTTTATTCACTTGTAGTCAGTGAAAGTAGGCGCATGCATGCGGGCAGGGTGGACGCTGTTTTGTCCCTTTACGCGCATAGCGAAGCGTATCGGACTGCTCTGCGCCTCCTCCTCCTCTTCTCCTCCTCCTCTTCTCACCATCTCACCTCTCTCTCTCTCTCTCTCTCTCTCTCTCTCTCTCTCTCTCTCTCTCTGAAGGTGTTTTAACTTTCCGAAGGCGACAACATTTCAGCCGACACTCAAGGTAAACGCTTTATGGGGAAGGGAGACCTTCGCATTTATAGAGGAGAGAGATTACGAGAGTGTGACGGCGGTGTTTTTGCCGAGCGGAGACCTGTTCGCCCGAAATGATTGGCTCTTCCTTCAAATGAGAAAGTCTAAAGAAATGTCTTTCCCCCCTGGCCGACACCTTCAGCATAACAGCCACAATGTTCGGGCGGAAACAAGCGAGTGTTTGCGTCCTCCAAACAGTATTTGGATTGCCAAAGGTAGGGACTGAATCCACCCTTCAAAGCTATAAGCGTCTTTCCTGGCTTTTCTTTTGTTTAGTTCAGTTTGCGTTCCATAGCGCGCGCGTTTTAACGCTGTAAAACGCGTTCAGAATGGTTTAAAATTGGTCTAAATTGACTTTACGCAAAATGTGTTTTTACATTTTACACACATGTTCGTATCTCATTGCTTCATAGAAAGAAGTGAAGTGTCGCAATGCAATGGGGCTGTTGTCAAGGAGGATGTTGTTGATGAAGAACTCTGCACACAGTTTCCACCTGCGACCGCGTGATCATAAATCCCGTCCGCTCGTCTTTGTGTGCGTTATGACTGAGATATGCTCCTGGCATGAAGTCATCATGTCACTCTGTGGGCTCTGCGCTGCCCTACTGCCTTTTCTCTATGTGAAGACTGGTCAGAACACTTGTCCGGAGAGTGCGTTCAGGAATATTTTTCAGCCTGTAAACAAAGAAAGCTATGAAAAAACAACAGGGCACGAAAAGGAGTGGTTCAGTGTCTGCGTTCAGTCAGATTATCTTTATTTTTATGCATGCAAGAAGTCAATGTACGGTGATGACAGGGATAATTGTTGCAGCTTTGGGCAAAATCAGGAGGCATGCAGCAAGGAGCTTATGTTCTATCTTTCTAACACACACACACACACACACACACACACACACACACACACACACACATACACACACACACACACACACACACACACACACAGAGAGAGCTATCAATCCCCACCTTTTCTCTCTGATCTACCTCTGGTGTCTGCAACAATTGGGATGGCACAAGTGATGTCAGGTCTGATCGCTGCTTGAACTGCAGTCCTAATAGATTGAAAAACCTTCGGCAGAAAGTGGCTGGTTTTCAACTCACAGCTTCAGCAGCATGTCTGGAAAATCAGATGTTTCTAAAATGTGCTTCACATTTGATTCACTTTACATGTATGACACTGTGTTGTCTGATTCAAAGTGTTTTGTTTGTCACTGTGGAACTCTATCTATCTATCTATCTATCTATCTATCTATCTATCTATGTAAATTCTGGCATCTTGCCGTCAGCTACTGAGGACCATGATCTATAGGCAACAAAGCCAACTTAGCCTGCATCTAATTGACAACAAACCGCTGTAGCAACAGTGTACGTGGTGGGTATTGACAGCAGCGTCCCACTGAATTATTCAAATGCATGTTGCTGAGATTTTCAATGGAGGATTTAATCAAGGAACGCTTTGAACCATCTGAAGGAGGTGTGGAAGACACTAAGCCAAGTGATAAGAGTGTTGTCGTACAGGAGAGGAGACAAGGGTCCAGAGGAAAGAGAGAGAGAGAGTCCTCTGTGGCAGGGTCCTTGCTGAGGGTTTAATGTTTTATCAGCCTCACAGATAGACGTGCAGACGGAGGGGACAGACTATCAGCACTGGCTGCTGACACAGGACTAGGATTCAGATTAATTTCAAGTGGATTACGACGTTCTACACAGTCTCCTTTGATGATAATAGTTCATAAAAGGATCAGTCAACAGGGTTTTAAGCCCATTACTCTCTTCATCCTTTTCTGTTGCTTAATCTGTCAGTGGACTTTCATGTGCTGATGCCAGAGGGTAAGGTTCGCAGACAAATGCAGTCTGGAGACTAGTTTGCATTTTCTGCAATGAGCCTGAATCAGTGATCATCAATAACTACCTGGCGTTACCTTATTATGCATATGGCACCCAGCCCCTGCTTCCAAAATGAAATTACAGGAAGTTGTCGAGTGCAGTGAGCAGGTCTCCACGTGAGGTATACAGGAAAAGCTGCGAGAGACACAGGCTGGATGAAATGGGAGGATAAACATGGCTGACAGATAAGACACATTGGTATTCAGCTACATCTCACCACGCTGACCTCCAGGCCTGGCTGATAATACCCGCTCTTGGCTTCAGGGTCAGAGGTCTGGGGTTGATTGGCAACGGGCTGACACAGGGAAATAGAGTGTGCTGACTGGAGTCTAATGGGGTTGAGGAACACAGACGTATCAGTGCGGCTGGCATGTTCACGGTCTCACTCTTAGCCGCTCGCACCTGGATGCTTACAGGTTGTTCACTAATCTATTAGCCCCTCGTCAGACACCCCTGGGCCCTCCCACACAGCAGCACTGCAGCCTGCGCTTGAGCCATCTCTGTCATGCTGAATTGTTTTCCTCGCAACAGCGTTTGCTCTGCCTCATTCGCTTTCAGCTGTACCTCCCAGCTCCTCATGCCTCCAAGGCGCTTCTGTCTACCAACATGCCGAACGCACTCAACCAGAGAATCGCATATAAGTATGATCTCTCTTTCGTTCCCCTCCTCTCTGTCTTTTCTTTGCTCTTTCCCAAACACATCCACCCACACGCACACACGAATATTTACTCACAGCCGTACGTGCACGGAACACAAACGCCCACAAACACATGCGAACACACACATCAACACGCAGGACTGTGGTTATTTCTCTGGTGTTCATCCTCACTGATTCTGAGGTGTCCTACATTGCTCAGTTTGCACTGAAACGGCTTATTCACACTTTAATTCCCATTAACTGGGAAAAAAAGCTCCTCTCTGCACCAACAACACAGCAGCAACGTATCTGGAAGCATGACAACACCAAAAAGATTTCTCTGAGCATCCCTAAGTAATGACATGAAAAGTAATCCGCTGTCAGCTTGTAGCATTTGTGCAGAGTAGGAGTGTTACTGTGGCAGAAACACGAAAGTACTCATACTTATTATGGCTATATTCATGACAGCCACTGTACCTACTTTAATGTCAGCCAGAGGGAGTTCATTGACATTGATCTGTTGGCACTGGTCTGCTTGGGAAAGCATACAGAAGGCATTTTTGGCCTTCTGCTGCTGTGAAAAAGTCTTTTTGGACGAGCAACATCCTGTTTTGTGTCGTTGAAGCCATATCTTGCAGAGCTGCAAGATCTGATCATCAGAAACCAGTGGAAGTAGCTTGTCCTCCTGCAAACTGTCTCATGTGATTATGCTAATCACAGCTGCGTTTCAGTATTAATGCAGTAATGATTTATTGATGTTAAAATGCTATTTGGAGCTCCTTTAACTTAAGTGGCTATCCTTTGATTTGAAGAAAAAAAAGAGGAAGCTTTCTGACATTTTAAAAACTCTGGGACACGAGGGTGTGTTACGTAAAAGCCCTCTTTGACACCATGTTGGAACGAATAAATAGATGCAGCTCATGTCCAAAAAATCAGTTTGGATTATTCATCAGCTCCGCCCAGGAGGTCGCAACTGATTATCAGCAACAAATCTCCCCTGGAGATGGCACGGGTGCAGTATTTTAAGGACACTTCAGCAAGGCAGATGCCAGAGACCATTGTGCCCCAGAAAAGCAGCAGTTTTAATGCAGCAATAGCATCCTAAGTAGACTGCAACCTCAGCACCTGCTCATCTTTAGTTTTTCATGAGAATTTGTAAGTGCTCAAAGTTTCAGTCGACTGACTCAAGAACTGCATGAGCGTGCGATGCCCCCGAGCCATACGTAGACCAAGGGGCGCGCTGGTGTGGAACAACAATGTCAGCACATTCAGACGCAGAAGGTCCAATGGGGAGGAACCATGAAAACTTTCTTGGCTGTCCGGTGCTTTCTGAGCTTCAGGAAGCCTGGGAGCGCGGGGCTTGTATTTTATTCATGGGGCAGAAAACATGAAAAGTACAGCAAACAAAAACCTACGTTGGGGGAAAAATGAGAGAATCAAAGAACTGCAGCTTGAAAGGAGTAAGAGAATGTAAGACACAAGGGGTGATTACACTGGAAATGAAGAGTAGAGGGTGAAAAATGGCAGCACACTGCAGGTTATGGGCCAGTCTATGTCTTCCTCAGGACACTGATGAAGTGCCCTTTGGACTGTCCAGTCCAATGGGAGACTATTTTAGAGTAGAGCTCCATAACATCCTATAATATGGAGTCTATGAAACTATAATGTTTTCTTGTGGTAAATGAATATATGGCACAGAATGTAAAGCTTAAGCGAAAGAAAAAAACGAACTGCTTTTGCTTAATATGAATCAGAGGAGGGTTTTCTGACCATGATTAACCAAAGGATCAAAAAATACACGACTCATCTATGAAACGATTACTGTACATGTTATGAAACTGTGTACCAACAAGCCATTATCCATATCCCATCACCACAATGCTATTTTGTATTATGTGTAATCTTGTTGTCTTCAATTGGAAATACCTTCAAGCATTTGGAAATGGAGCAGTAAGCCAGCCATACACGATTGGGGTCAGGACCTCAAGAAATAATCTGCTTTTGGCATTTCTATTTTAAATGCAGATTAATCAGACAAAGGTTAAGAGTGGAGATGAGAATCAGGGAACTCTGGGTTGTTTTTTGCAGCGTGCAAATAGCTGGGAGGGATAGAAGGTTATCATTTGGTTTTTGATACTTTTGATCACAAAAGGTATTTTGAAATAATTTTAGTTTTGGAAACTATTTATTGTGGTCTGAATTTCCTCTTGGATATATTTCAGTAGTCAATTTCAAGTTGTGCAGTTGCTCGCTCCATCCTCGCTTGTGAACAGCTGAGCCTTTCCAGGATGCCCCTTTCATGCCCAATCATGTTACTATCACCTGTTACCAATGAAGCTGTTTACCTGTGGAATGATCCAAACAGGTGTTTTTGGAGCATTCCACAACTTTCCCAGTCTTTAGTTGCTGCATCAAATTCACAATAAGAATATATTTACAAAAATCAATGAAGTTGATGAGGTAAAACATTAAATATATTGTCTTTGCCTTGTTTTTAGTTGAGTGTACGTCAAAAAGTGATTAACAAATGGTCGTAGTTTGTTTTGTTTGTGTTTTGCACAGCATCTCAACTCCAAATTTGAAAGTATAAAATTATTAGGTTTCACAAATTCGGATAAAATTCAAATGCCCTATAAACACAAACACACACACACACACACACACACACACACACACACACACACACACACATATTCAAATTTCTCAAATTCATTAAGATCAATTCAGATCAAAAAATTCACACCAAGAGCAAAAACAGCAAGGATAAGCAATCCAGCCTGGATCAGATTTACACAGTAGTGACTAAATTTCATAATTATCAAAAAAAAAAAAAAAAAAAAAAAGAAAGAAAGAAAAAAAAAGAAAATCTTTTTAATCATTTTGCTTGAAAAAATCTTTCTGACCATGAGTGATGCCACTGACGTGTGGCAGACATAGCCATCTTAAATAACTCTTCATCATTAATTAAAATAATTGCAATACACTTACAGGTTAGTGGCAAAGAATATTTTTTTATGCTCTGCCAACTGTGTTTTTAATGCTTGTCTTTAACCTGTCTTTTAACTTGTGTCATATTTTCACATCGTAAAGGCAATTTGCAGCCAACGTCAAACTGCTTTCACTATAACTGTCAGCTATAGATTTACACAGAGGTGGAAGATTACAGCCCTTTTAGCCTGATCCATATCGGGAAGTGAGCTTGATGACACATAAGAACCCTAAGACCCAAACAAAGGAGCAGTAACAATGAAATCATAGTAGATGACAGTGCTTTGATGTATTGCTGTCACTACCCCAGATATGTGTGTGCGTGCGTGCGTGTGTGTGTGTGTGTGTGTGTGAGTGAGTGAGTGTGTATGTTTCTTAAAGTCTCGAGAGGGAGGAAGCAAATGAAACTTAATTGAATCATCTGCAGGGTGCAGCTCTTGACATGTGGGATGCAGTAAAAAGTTGCTGCTGAGGGAACGACAGCTGAACTTTGATCTGACGTGAGCAAGTGTTCGGTAAACTGTTACCTGCTGGAAGACGTCAAATAAAATGTTCCCTCCAGATTTCATATGGAATCTAAAAACTCTCCCTTTCTCTGTTTCTGTTCCTTTCCTCTCTAGATCTCTGAGTGCCAAACGCTGAATGCCACTAACACCCTCACTCCCATCAGTGCACGCCATTGAGAAGCACGCCCTGCCTTATTTCACACATCATTGTACCATCTCTTTGCAAGAGCCAACGTCACTGAGAAACTCCACTTGCTCAACCTTTACCCCCTGTTGCCATGGAGAATCTCAGTGAGCTCCAGAACCCGTTGCTGGACAAAAACAGCAAGCACATGGTCAACGGTTATGGGGGTGACTTCCCTAATAACCAGTACCAGGAAAACATTATTAATTACTTTGCTGGAGGAGGAGGTGGAGGTGAGGGAGGAGGTGGAGGAAAGGTGACTAACGGCAATGTAGTGAGCGGAGGTAGTTACAGTGCCAATGGGAAAATGAAATCTCAGCAGCTTTTGGATGCCACCTCGCTGCATCTGGCGGTGGAGGCCTTCTACAGGCCTAACTTCATCCTGTACAAGGAGGACAGCGGCAGCATCAAGGCTAAGGAATATAAAAGTGAGTGCTGTGAGACCACCTTCACGGAGAAGAAGGCGAAGGAGGCGTCCAACACAACAGGTGCAGACACGCCCGGCACAGAGGATCCCCAGGCAAAGCTCCTGGAAGACGGCGAGCACATCAAGATCCAAACGGTCTCCTATGAGGTTGAGGAGGAGGAGTACGTGGAGTATGAGGTAAGAGAGAGAATGCATGAGTAGGGTCGAGGAAGAAAGTGACAAATTTGATGATTTTGTTGTTAAAGTATGTAGCACCTCATGTAGCCATCGTCCAAAAGAGTGTATAGAACATCAAGGATGCTAAAACCCTTCAAAGAGACAGATACAGATGAAAGTATTTTAGTTTAAGAGCTTTTAAGGCAGCTGAGGTGCATTTCTATACCTGCAGTGTGTTTGTGTCGAGTGAGAGAAAGAGGATGCTTGTATCCCTGTTGGGTTTGTCCACTTGCATCATCACATGCTCCACGCCTGGATCAGACTAACAATTTCCTAACCACAAATCCCATTTGATCCACTGACCTTGGCCTCAATTCCAAACTCAAAAATTCATCGTTAGATAATAATAAATCACCCACGCCTGCCTCACCCAGGGATATTAGGTGCTACAGTAGTACAGCATTAGCCACAGTATTTTCACCCTCAACTGGCATGGCCAATAGGAAAAAGCACTCCAAAGGATTTAGGGGATTGGACAGGCGGAATAGGGTGTTGAGTTCGGCCAGTGTCCTGCAGGAGCTAATGGACTGACAGCCACATGCCCCAGAGTCTGCTCGAATTAACCTGGATTGCTGTGATAAACATGTAGCTGCTGAAATGCAACATGACATGAGTGCATGTGTAGCTTGGGGGCTCATTCTGGAAAGAAGTCAGTGCATTTGACATTATGAATAAAGAATTAGGCAAAAAAAAAAAACTTCAATCAGAGAAAGAGATAAGAAAAACAATAATGAGAGATGCCAAAGAGCAAATAACCTGCACGTTTTCCTTTTATTTCCTTTGTGCTGTTTTGCTGGATGCTCACATAAGAGAGCAAACGAATCAGACACATGTACCGAGGTTCCTCTTAGCCGCACAAAGGTTAAGTGAACTCATTACCATATTGTTCATATTTTTCCACACGTTTCCTGCTCACAAATGAACAAGCACATGAAAAAGGCATCACCAGGCCCCCACAGCCATGTAGAGAGAAAGATGCACCGTGGGACTTGTTATGTAGCCTCCCAGCAGTAGCCCATTGACACCACAAAGTGCAGGTTGTCTCCACTGCCCTGCCCACAGCCTGACACAATGCGGAGACAGACAACAAAGCCCTTCGACTGAGATGCACTAGACTAGTTGGCATTCCAAGTGTTCACTTAACAAGGCCCCATTGTATGAGATGTATTTATTGTGTAGCCTGAGTCTGAATTGCATGTTTGCAAACACAGAACAGTCAAACTCCCAACTATTTTTAGTTTTCATTATGTATTTACCTTTGTGGAGGTTCTCTCTTAATGGTTTGTAACAAGTTGAGGGCAAAATATTTTTTTGTGGGTTGGTTTGGAAATAATGTTAATTAGCCTAAAGGTGCCCTGTGGGGTTTTCTTGTAAACAAACAAAATTTATGTTTACAAATGCATTGTGTGTATCCTGCTCTAATCATCCTTTCGGTTGAATTTTCTTCCTCATTAAATCATTATAAAGCTAATTTTGTGAATGTTCTAATGCGTGCAACATTTACAAACGATTGCCAGCTTGCAGTGCATTGCGGCACTTCTTTGCACATTACTGCCACCCACTGTTGATGAGCGGAATAGCCTAAAACTGGCAGCTGGAATGTGTATTGTGTTGCCTGTATGCTTATGAACAGATACACAGATGCAGATTGACATTTGTTTGCTTCATTTCTATTTTGTTCTCGGAGCTTTGATTTAAGGTGACAGCTGAATGCGACATTTACATTCATTTGAGGCAGGATTTTCTTAAGGGGCTCTCCTCAACTATGAAATAAAACTCTCCATATATAGTTTAACTACCGCATGATATATAACTATATAAAATTATTATTTGTTTTATGAGGACAACATGACAACCCTTTGATATTGCATGTCTACAATATGGCATTAACATTCCTGTAATCCATATAGCGGTCATAATCCCTGCATGACATTAGTACGCAAAACACACATTTGTGGTAAACATCAATAGATGTTGATTAAAAATTGCCATCAGACCATAAATCAGAGGTCTCAGCAATATCCTCGAGGCACACCCACAATAATCACACATAGGCTCACAAGCAATACATTATAAAAGCAGCACACATAATTAATAAACATGTGAGCATACTGTTGATACAAGAATGACAGACACACACACATACACACGCACACACACACACACACACACACACACACACAGAAACACAGTATATTGTGCTACTGGTTGTAGTAACCACAGTAAAATAGAAGCAGAGGCCCAATCATGAGTATAGTAACTAGAGTTGGGCGGTATCCAAATTTTGATTCCGTCAAACCTTCCCCACATTTTCCCGGGGTATACAGTATTACCGTGACTAATTAAAAATCACTTTGCAGGGCAGCATGACATGCGCACAGTTCAAACGGTCAATGCTCACGCTAAGAAGCACCAATCCTAACTTGTAGCACACCAGAAGGACGGGGAGAAACTCAGCTAAAAGCTTCTACCAAGCATTGCCACCCAAACGAAACATAATTCATACCCCAAGAAATTATATGCGCATGTAACGAAAACACGAAAATAGCGCACATCAAAGGTACTACATCTGATGATTTCACCACTTCATGCAAACCACAAAAGCCCTATATCATATGAAAGCAGAGAGTCTGATGATCACAAAGATGTCTGCCTCCTCACTGTGCGACGAAAACTCGGCGAGCAAGCAGCCAAAGAGTAGTAGAAAAAAACTTTGCTATATCATTAAGTATGTCTTACCTTCGCTGTTTTGTGGTCAAAAGTTATATTCCAGCCCGAAAAAACGCTGCTAATGTCTCCTCCTATGACTCTGTGTTAGTTTGAGATCAATCACGAAGGTCCTGGTTGTTTACATAAAGAGGAGGGGGTTTCTAGAATGGAGGGAGCGCTTTTCATGCAATAACCTATCTCTGGGGTTACTTCCTTCTGGATCGTCATTGGTGTTTCTGTGGTGAATTTGGGTGGGTCGCTGAGCTATTGATCGGCGCAACCATGCAGTTAGTTTCACCGGTCCGTCTCATGAATGAGCAGAGCGCTCACAGAGGACTCTGCTGAGCAGCCCGAAGTGTTATTTTACTGTTTTATTTGCATTCCATCCTTTTATGAGAGCTAAGAACAATAGCAAGCAGAAAAAAGGCTGAAAAAGTGTTTTCAACATAGGAGTTTCTCCGTATGCTTGGACGAGATAACGATACTCTGCCCAGATGTGCCTAAATGAGCGCCTGGACATACCTGTGTTAAAACATCTGTAAAACTGCTCAGGTTAATTTTTTAGCATGTACTTTTACACAGTCACCTTTTTCTCGAGTAAAAATTCAACCAGATACATTGAACGGAGTGGACTTCATTTTTGTTTTGACGATGCTACAATTATGTTAGGCCCCTATAGGCCTATATGCGCAGCATTTTTTTTAATGACGGTAATGAAATTGATATCGTTGCTATTTTTAGATACCGCGGGATACCTTATTACCAGATTACTGTCCAACTTTAATAGTAACCGCAATATACTCCTTTACCTGGAGAAAGTACCAGACTCCCTTAAAAATTCTGTGACTTTTGTGAACCATGGAGTTCAGGGAGACTTTCTAAACTTTGTGAAATGCTGTCTGCATCAAAATCTTAATCAGTTGCCCCCTCTTGTGTATTCTGCAAAGTAAAACGTTAAATTATTCCTTTGTTTGTATAAAGATTTTTTGCAGTTTGTCCTGGTGCTGTAATGTTGTGAAGCCTCCTCTGTGTATAAAGCTGGTTTTACCTGACAAACACACCGTAACTTTTTTGCCATCAACGCTATTTTCTGAAAAGAAGTAACATTTTCTTGATGCTAAAATTGTCAGATTTTACAAAAACAATAACTGCAATTTGATCTGTTGGCAGCCGAGGAGAAAGTGCCCAGACTCCCTTAACAAATCAAGTTTTTTTGAGCTGTCGACACTTTCTGAAATGCTGTCTATGACAAATTATTTGTCTTCTCTTGTAAATTTGGAAAATGCCTGAATCTTACCTGAGTTATACCTGAATTTTTCTTTTGACAGCATGGGAGGAATATTTAACATTTGAAGGCGCCATATCTATCCACAGGACTCTATCTGAATGTTAGTCTGACGGACTGTGCTTGCTTCAAAATGCAGCTGACATCGTTATAATACTCATGAAGGTGACACCAGTTCTGACAGAGGCAGCAGGAATTGTTTAAACAAATGGTATTAGCTAATAGCCCGTTAACATAATATTGCGTTTTTGTTACGCTCACTTGTGGGATATTTCAAGCACTCTTGGGGGCCCTCTGGTGGCCATCAGGACTCTAAGCAGGCCCTGATTGTTGCTCAAATTGTGTCTAATTGATATAATATAGTATAATAGAATATAATATGATTTAATTTACATCAGTTGGTTCATGTAAATCCTAAGAGTAATGAGGGAGTTCATTTAAATGTGTTTAATTGCATTTGCATGTGTTGTTGTAACTGTTAACACATACCGTACTGTCACCATATTAATTCACGTGCACATGTTTGAAATAAATCAGTGCAGAATATTTCATTTATTGCCTCAAAACCTTCACTTGAAAACTCTGGATTCTGTTTCAGTTCAGCTGTGCTTCAGTCTCTTTTTCTTTTTATGAGGGAGGAACAAAGAAGAAGAAAGATTTAGGTAGTGGAGGCTTGCTCTGAGGAGGTTGGGATTGGGAGTGTGACAAAAGGATGGAAAATTATAGCTTTATATCCAGGCAATTTTCTGCTACTATCTAAACTGTTCACGTCTTCATAGTTACACAGTGGTTGTGTGTGTCTGTATAGTTGGATGGAGGAATTTTAGGAAGTGATTTTTCAGGTTTTTATTTTGGTGGCAGGTAAGGAATGATAATGATGTGTCTTAACATTAAAGGGCACCGTCAGCTCAAGAGCATTGATACATGGGACGGTAACATTTGCTCCTGTCATAGGTATGATGGCGATATATCATGAAATGAGCAGAAAAAGAGCATCTTCAAAGGTGTTGCTGAAATTGTTCTGCATAAATGACAGAAAGTTATGAGACAGGAGTCAGTGGTACAAATAGGTGCCACCTTTTACAGTTACAATCAGTCATTTGGCAGATGCTTTTAGCCAAAGCGACGTACATATGAATTCACACACCGATGCCGGGCCTTCGGAGGCAGTTTTTAGGTTTCTCCTGCTTGGCAGATGGCCACTCTACCTCCTGAGCCACAGCCACCCTTTTCAACTAACTGTGTGAACTTATTGTCCCAGTGGTGATCAAGCTAATTGCTTGCTAAATGACATTTAGCTGTACCAGTTTTTGGTGTGATGAGGCCTTTAGGGACATCTTTTAAGCATTGAACTGCTGCTCCTTTTTTTACAGTCCACATCTCAACTGTGTCCTTGAATTTTTTTTTTTTTTGCCTGTTTCTCCTTACATGGGGCTCCTTCTTAGAGAGCTGTATTGATTTCATAAAGGAACCAGCAAGGTGTAATGCCTTTTGCCTGATTCAGCAAAATTATGTTTCTCACCAATCATGGTCTGAATCTTGTAATGTCTAATCCATAATTGTTACAATCCTGAGAATGATTACAAATGCATATTAAACAGGTAATCTGAAACATTTTCATCAGCACTGTTTAACTAGATCAGACAAAAATGGGTACAATACCCAGAAACTTCTCTTCCTGTGAACCAAAACTCGTCCCTCATAGGTTTATACAGCAGCAAATATGTCAATATAGTGCAATATATTCTCTACTGGGATGATTACTGTGATCAATTATTATTGTGAACTTCTCTATGACTTGGCTTGAGGAAGGATTTTAGAGGTACTATGGAAGAATGCCACTGCTCAGCAGGTGTTGCATACTGTGCAGGAAACAGTGTAAAATAATAAGCTTTAAATCCTCACAAATTTATAAAAGGTCATTAACTCCAGGCGGTACAGGATGTACTCATTTTTCTTTCCCTTTAACTTGCAGATATTAAAACCCTGGTGTTTTCAGAACTCATTGCTAAAAATTAAAGAAGGGGAAGTACTGGAGTGGAATAAAGAGTTCTGTATTCAGTGTTTCTAAAAGGATTTCTCGAATGCAGCGCTCATTCTCTCCAATTATCAAAGTGCATAAGTAAAGTACAGATAGCCTCAGAGGAGGATCAGTCAAGGAGAAGAGACATTTCTTCAAGGAGATTTAAATACTTTTTGTTGTAATGCCCCTACCTGTCAGACTTGAAATGCATTGGCAGCTGTTGATGGTATTAATTGAGAAATTTGCAGTTCTTGTGTGATTTCAACCTCTTTTTCTCACTTTATAGTTCAGTATAGTATCAGTGTCAGTAATCAGTATAGCTGCAGATGACAAACCTTTTTGTACAAGCATTAAACATCCAATTTCGGTAAGATTCATTAAAAGTGTTTGTACAAAATTCTTTGTCGAGAGCCTTTTCATGCCTTCCGTTTCCACATAACAATCTCTTTTATTAGTTGGTTGCTGTATTACTCTTATTACTATCTGTTTGTATATCATAACAAGGAACACCACTTTCAATCTTTCTCTCTCATTTTTCATCAACTTTTTAAATTGTTTTTTAGCAGAATATTGGAAAAGAAATTGGAGTTTTTTACCAGAACTTCTATTAGAGTGTCCATGATAATAAGCCTAACCCTTTGCCTTCAGAGAAAGACAAGCTTAACACAGAGCTCAAGTCTTCCCATGTTAGAGGCTTCACTGCCAGACAGCCAAGAAAATCTTATCTGTCTCCCCTTACCAGCTCCAGCGCTTAACAAGTATACAGCAAGCACTGGAGGTCTGCCAAGTCATCCCCCCTCTGTCTCTGCCTCCCTCCTAGTACGACTGCTCACTGGCAGGTGAGATCATGTCCACACTCAGCAAGCTCTATCTGAAAAAGTTTCTCATACCCCCAAAACTACTGGGTGTGGATTCCATACTGCACACATCCGAGCTGTAAACACTTGTTCTGAATGCCAATACAGGAGATCACACAAAAGAAGGGTTTATACCTAACAAGGTGAGGGCAACTTGTTGGCTCTGTGATCAGCGCTTTGATCGATGTTGTCAGTGCTGCAGTGCCCAAATTACTGATGGTGAACAGGTAGCATTTATGAGCCGAAGACAAATTACTGCTTTACTTTATCCTCATTCAGTTGTCTGACAACAGAATCAGAAACATGTCAACAAGGATAACTTAATTGTGTGCGTTGCTTAACAACAGTAGTGATCATGGAGAGCTGGAGGTGAGACAATTGAGGTTTTCTTTCTCAATACAAGAAGGAAGAAGAATAAATTCAGCCATTTTTCTGTTTTGTGTGTCAGTGTTGACAGAGAACTTTCAGTAAATTACCTGTTATGGTGTTTTTTGACATTCTGTATCTGCATTAGATGGACATTGCAGTTAGATACAGTAACACAGTCCTGTCTGAGTGGAGATACTGCTGCTCCTTGCTAAGCCATAATAAGCTGGGAGGCTCGTCACTGTGGACCTGTGGGTCTGCGACAGGAGCTGTGTCAGGTCCTTCTTCTATTCTCTATATGTGGACACACCTGACAAAGTTAGTAAATCTGACAACAGAGTAGAGTTCCAGGAAGAATAAAGTGGTTGAACAGGACAGGCCAGGGTCTAGGCATTAGTTTAAACCCCTCATTCCTTTGAATATTGGCAGTAACCTCATGGGGCGAGTTTGGGTTTGGATTGGGGAGTTAAATTGGGTTAATGAACTAGCAGGAATTCATTTACCTTGATTTTAACAAGATTCTATTGCTGCACTTCTTCCTCACAAATGTCTGGGCAACGAGCATTTTAAGCCCTAGAATTGAAATCACACATTTATCAATCATTTGGGACAGGAAACAATGTTTGAGTTGCTTCTCTGTCCAAAGTAGAACAGATGAAGACGAGAAATTCATGCAACTTGTGTTATTTCTACTGTAAATCTCTGTAGCCCCACACACTTAGCAGTCTTCAAGTCTGCAGCCATTATTCCCTGGTGGAAAACGTTGTGTGGCTCCCTCTGGGTTGGCAATGAGTTGCTGTCCCAAGTGAAGGATCTGAAGCATCTTGATGTTTCTGTTTAAGGAGGGACCCTGTTATCTGGCAACTTTCAGCCAAAAGCGTCTGCGATTGCCATAGTTCCAGCAGCTATTGAAAACGCCTCTTTGTTTTATTTTTCATTACAGTGTCAAAACGTACCTATCTGATTGGCTCTTTAAACTATGTCTTATATTGCCGTGGATGGGTTTTACTCTGGAGTTAGTTGAAAGCCCGGAGCATGACAAAGTGTCTGTATTAGACGACCTGGGAAGAAGGGCGGATTCACTGACAATGCAAGCTACTTTGTAGAGAGGTAACTAATGAGTGGAAGTACATTTAATGGCTCTAACACAATAAATACCAGTCTTGAATAGCATCAAAATGGCTTTAAGAAACCAGTGACACTGGATATCTTTGATCTTGTACATTAATATTTTCCTGTATTTTCACCTGCATAAAAAAATAGCACTTGATCTAGGGATAAGACCCACCATTTCTATTTGTCTGCCATCTGTTACACCATCTCCAGTGCATGAAATTTGCATTTATCAGTACATTTCATATTCACATAATAATTTGAACATGTGGTAGACCTGCCCCTCTGCCAAATTTCAATAAAAATAGCCTCTTCTCAGCTTTTCTAATCGAACCTTTTTTTTTTTTTTTTTTCAGCACAGGCATTGGAGCACTAAAATCATGGCTGTGGGTGTGAAACCAGTAGAGAGATGACTTTTAAAATAAGTATATTATAACTGCCCTCTTTTAGATCAGATCAGGTTTGATTAGTGGGGTTGTTCATTCTCACTAAGTCTGAGGGGACGTGAGCACTTATGCCTTCATTAAATCTAAAACACAGTCATGCTGCAGCTCAGTGCACACATATTGTTCCTTTCCTGAAGGGCCCTGCACCCAGTATGAGCCTGTGTCATATATTCTAGTGAAGTCTTTCAGAGATATCCCTTTCTCATTCTGCATTAAATGATAAACCAATCTTTTGGATCATTTCAATTCAGCAGAAGCGGACTCCTCTCTGCTAACTGGAGATGTTTATCCCATGGTTTGATGCATTTTTCTGAGCTATAGAAACCATGAGCTGCAATCTGTGGCTCCAGAACAGTAATGGAAATTGTCAAAGAATTTGACTTTATTTCTGAAGGACTTCTGTAAACATACCAGGAAGAAAAACATTCTTCGGGTCGTCATTGTACCCAGAGTATAGGACGAAGGCGGAAAGCCATCTTACTTACACATTAAAGTAACCATATAAGGGCCGGAGTATGCTTGATCAGAACTAGGTCATATGACTTGTTGTCCGACCTCGTTGGAAATCAAAAGTGTTTATAATTATTCCCAGCGGCTGCATAAAGGTGGAGTGAAAAGCTGGTTGTCATAGAGAGGGGGAAGATGCAATACTGTGTAAACATGGGGATACCAGCGTACATTTTCAGAAAGCCTCCCCTGGAAGACATTCTTAGTGTTGCACTCGGTTGTACACATAAAAAGTGCCAGAAATCGTTGTGTCAAGAATGAAAAAAAGAGAGCCTGAGAGAGGGCTTCAAACACCTGGCTCCTTTCTCACCTCATGAAGTGGGTGTGGATGTCGGTTTTCAGAAAGTTACAGAAATGGTCGGATGCAGCCCCCTCTAGTCTGATATCTGGAAGCTTCGGGGGGGTTTGTGAAGCTATTCGAACGATCTGACTAGCACTATTGATGGAGTATACTGGCCCTTTAAGACTTCAATGGAACCATGTTAATTTGCAGAATTAAGGTGAATTAGACTGCCACAGATGCAAGCTCGGTCTGTTGCTCCACAGAAACAGTATTATAAAAGATGGCAAACCTAAACTACAATCCAAGTGTGCACAAAAGATATAGCTGCAGAATTAAAACTGAAGATACAGGATTGGAGCCTGGTATCACTCTCAAAGTGATTGCCTGGTGTTAATACAGGGAGTCATGTTCACTGATGACTCACTCCAAGTTATTAAACTGCTCTGGTGCTGCTAAAGTTTTATTTGCATCAGTAAAACATTGTTCATTAAAAGCATTTTAAAGGTGTATGATGTTGAGGAGGAAAGGCTCTTGTATTGTTTTAGTAGAAGAAATGGTCTGCCAAATGTATTCAGGCAACAGCATTTTTTTTTTTTTACTTATAATAAAAACAAGCTTTTAAATACAGTGTTTTTGAGGGGCCCTCCCATGCTGGGACCCTGCAGTGAACTTGGCTCCACTATTCCCCTCACCACCAAACATGGAAAAATGCCCTCTTTAGCATCATTGTTTACACTGTGGGTTTATATTGGTCTTTATAGTGGGGTGCATCATTTTTTACATGTAGAAACAGTAGGGGTATGAAAAGACACTTGCACTGCAATGTCCCATAAAGTTCTTCTGTGCTCAAAGATGTACAACTCTTTCTCACTGTACAAGCTAGCATGGTTATATGTTTTTATGCTTATATGTTGCGGTCCATAAAGAAATGCTGCCCCACATTCAATACTACATACTTTGAATCAAATTGAATTCTGGAATATATGTTGTAAAAAGATGATGTTTATTTTGCATTTTATGAGCATGTGAAAGTGTAATGTTTTAAATTTGAAATGGACTGCCAAAGTGACTGGTCTGAATAACACTTTAAGTGAAGAAAATGATATATAAGGCATGTGGTGGTATCAGTCAAATAGAAAATTAGAAATAAAGGATTCCCCTCATTCTTGGTTTTGAAAGAAGTTCCTCAAAAAGAAATAAAGAAGCACAGTATTGTCTCTCTGCCAAACTCCACTGGTGCTTCCCTAATCCTCGCCTGAATGGCAGCTCAGAGTATTAAAAAGTGAATAATGAGAAAGATGCTCCTGTCATGCAATGAGTTTGGAGTAATATCAGTCCTTCGGGGATGATTATATGTTACAAATCTGAGCAGTTTTTTCAGGGACAGCCATGTCATGATTGTCCACCAGTCTGCTGGATTTAGATGGATTTAGATTTTCTTTATTCTAAAACACTGAAGGGAGATAAGGCTCTTTTTGCCATGTACGTATCATCAGTGGGCAGTTACCCTGGGGCTTGTCAGCCTTATATCCACTCTGTTGCTCTCCATTAGTGTGGCAGGTCACCTTCTCACTGGGTGTGAATATGTAATACAGCCTTGTCATATCCCATATTAAACGGCTATAGGAGCAGGCTGATGCTAGCAGCTTCGCTCCAATGCAGCTGCAGTCTCAGTCAGAGTGACACTTATCTCAGCATGCAGGAAGGTGTTGGATTTGTTTTAACTGTAGCTGAAATCTTTGGAGTTCGGATCCTTGGATCTTGTTTTTGTTGTGTGGAAAGAGGATTGCATGAGTGCGTGCATACAGACCCTACGATGATATTTAGATGTAGTCCCCTCTGCAGCTTTCAAGTGTTAGGTGAGTTTCTTTCCTTTGTTTAATGCAGGCACATATTGTACCCCTTTTTGTTGCTGTGTACTATTATAGTGTTCGTGTAGTATTTCTATGCATTTGCCTTCTGCAAACAGTTGTTTAAGTATATTATTCATATTTATTTTTAGTTATTTACAACTGATCGCTGAGTTGACTCTGCATTATGAAAGTTGAAGTTCCATCTTTTTGTCTTTTCTTTCCCATTTTTAAAGTATTTTTTCAGCATTTTATGCTTTTGTAAGGGATAAGCAGTATAGATGTGATAGGAAATGAGACAGAGGTGGGGAGTGACATCCAAGAAAGATCCTAGGCTGAACTCAAACCAGGCACGCTGCAGCACCCTAAACTACAACCAACAAGGGCCTTCAAACACCTGTTTTACTAATAATATGAAATACACAAGAGATAGTCATAGGACCAGAGTTTATTGTTATTTTTGTCTGATTTAATCTGTGATTTCTTTGCTGCACAACGCAGTTTTGCTTGTTGTACCTGTTTACAGAACATGATGTGAATGCTAAACAGGATGTGTAGTGTTGTAGCCTCATTACACCATTCTAAATTGCACACCTGTCAACTAGAGGCCACTGGGGCAATGGAAAGAAAAAACAACAAATAACATATTCATTAATTCCCCGCAGGCAGTACATCCCCACGACAAATGTAATACATGTGTGAAAGGACTGCATCACGGCAAGGCTCTTATCATTGCGATCACAGGCTCTGTGACTGAGTGTCCCTCTGGGGGTCCTGAGGGTGGTGGACCTCATTGGGCTGCTGACCCCAGACACTTTGTAAATCACAAGGTCTTAATAACCATGTGGTAAAGCTTGTATTTCTCTCTCCCCTTTGGTAGCACTCTATCACACTGCTTGATAAATTACGAACCCTTATGATAACACCCTAGTCGCATCTGTGCTCCAACCCCAGAATAACTTAACATGACCATCTGAGTACAGCGTGGATACAGAGCGAGTGCATGTTGCACTGATGCTGTATTAGGGTGCAGAGGGTACAACTGGATTTTGTCATGGCTCCAATGGCCCCGCGACAGACAGGGAGGCCAGATGATCTGCAGATGACTTTTATTCAAAGAAAACAGTCACTGTAGTTTGTAGAAACATAATTAAATGAGCAGGGACTATGAAGAGGGCACTGATATTAATGACTTCTGCCTGCTCCCTTTTGAATGTGGATGTGGGACACTCTTGCAAAAACAATCATGAGATAACATCATACATAGTTTTTGTGATTTCCCATGAATATCTGCTGCAGTGTATACCTAATATATGTATCCGCGTTGTAAATGTGCTGAAAATGTAATTTTGCGCTATATTTCATCTGTAATGGCATCTGCACATTAACTTTTCTTATGCATTCAGCCAGGTAATTGAATTCCCTTTGGTTTCTTCCTGCATCTAGACCTCTCTCTAAATGTTACCTTTGTGTATCTGCACAGAAAAGCTATTAGTTCATGTAATTTGTGTGTTTGTAATGTGTAGTTTACTGTCTTATACATTCAGGCCAGCAGCTGCGTTGCTCAGATCTTAAAGCTAAAGCTCCTTTTTCCACCATACAAAACTTACAGTTGTTATGGATTCACACTGACTATGCTGGGTGAACCATATAGCATGGCAATGGGAGATAATATATTCATATTTTCCCTATAGAGGCCAGAGACATCTAAATGAAGAAGTCAGCTCTCATAACATGAGTCTGCATTCATAAGCATATCAAAGAAAAGTATATAAAGAAAACTGTGACTGACATCCTCAAGGACATTGAGCTTCAGACACGTTTTTATGAATTTTTTATTAAAAGGGGGACAGAAAAATTATAACAGAATAGGCGCGATTATTTTACTAAAATATCCAAAATATACAGTGAAAATGTGACAGATGTACTATAACAGGACTTTTACAGTGCTCTGGCCAGATTTATAGTATCTTTTTGCAGTCATAACATGTGGCCTAAGAGTTCTGAGCACAAAGCCTGTATAAATTATTTATTTTACTGTCTTCAACAAATCATGAGCAGGGCTCCTCTCCATAGTACTTAGTTTGAATTTGCAGGCACGTTAGTGTATCACAAACAAAACAACATTAAAATAAATGTGACAATTCAATTCAAAGACACATTCAAATTCTCGCTCACATTCATGCCATCTTCATGTGATCTGCCTTCCATGTATGCCCAGGAGTTATGGTATGAGATATTTACTGAAATCAGGACAAAGACACAAATAAATAAATTTAAAGGCACAAAGACAAATCTCTGGAGGGGGGAATGGAGAGCAGGGGGGCAAAAAAAAGTGGACAGGGGCACATTTCCTGCATGTTGTGGAGGCAGTTTGGCAGCAAATAAATTACACAAGCCCTCTTCTTGGTTGTGCTGTCATGGCAGAGTGGTGAAACCATCCATTAGCTCTTCATTACCTGTCAGCCTGTTGCCTCATGTTGACAGGAATTACGCCCCACAAGACATATCTGAGCGCAGCTAGCAGCACTGGCATACATAGTCATTAGGAACGGGGGAGGCGGTGAACAAATGACAGTGCGCGTGTGCGCACGCGCGCACACACACACACTCACACACAGGCACACGCACACATACACACTCATTAAAAGTCAGGTAGAAAATTGGTAAACAAAATTCTGTTCACTTTGAATCAAATGCAGCGTCTTACATCCAAAGCTGGCTCTGGAGAGTGTGATTTGAATTCATGGATGACATGGACATGGAAGATAATGGTGTGATCACACTCTAATAATTGCTCCATGAGACAGCTTTGCAGATGAATCAGTGGCCTGTTTTCATCTGCTTTGGATCTCCTGCAACCATTTGAAAGGTTTATGATTAATGACCTTCCTGTGCACGCAGACCTGTCTGCGTGCACAGGAAGCTACATGCAGGCCTGTCTGGATTACCAACTCCAGCCAACCCCATTGTTCGTTTGCTTGCTGACTTCCTCTGCTTCTTTAACTTCTCTATCTGTCTTCTCCGGTAACCTAAGCCAGCCAAACAGCCATGATCCCTGGATGATGTGTGTTTTCATTCTCCAAACAGCCAGAAGGCTGTGCAGATATTGTCAGTGAGCTCTAAGGCACAGAGCAGAGTAGGGCTGGCTCTGCAGAGATTGCACCGTAGTGCTTAAGGCCATGAAGACAGAATGACATTATGCAGAATGTAGGCTGCATTATGCTCATGTGTTATGACCTTTTTTCCCTTCAGCATTGCATTATGAAGAGAATAAAAATATATTGATCATCTCAGCAGGGTCCTCTGCTCACAGCTTTTAATATATTCATAAGTAGAGTTTGACAACAGAGTGGCATTTTGTTGTGAGTTTAATACACTTGTTTGTCTTCTGGAGGTCTATTTTTGGAGTAAATTAATCCAGTCTTGTCCCTACCATTAGTGGGCATAGCCCCCACACATTTCAACCATCCTCCCACTAATCCCCATCATCAATCAGGGAACATGACTACAAGGGTTGCATGTTATTAAAACTAATTGAAAACTGTTTCACCCCTCAAAGCAAATGCATTCCCAAAACTCTCACCCAGTTACAGCAATTTAACTTTTAATACAAAGCAAACACTGCTGTATTGCACACTTGCTTATTGAAATAAAATGCTCTTACTGCACACAATAAAATTACATGCTTTTGAAAGAGTTCTCTGTAGTACCCTTATTTATTCAAATCCCTTTATTCTAACTGTAATATAATTTTTGTAGTGTTTTTTTTAGGTACCTTTAGATTTAGCAAGCTAAAAGTATCACTCAAAATCCAGCAAGATCAGGATGCCGTAGTAACCAACTGTGAGCTGCAGCATCTCCACTTCATTTACCGTCTTCTCTTTACACCTATTCTGCAGTAAAGGAATAAAATGCCCCCAAAATTCGAATTAAAACAGTCAAAACAATTCCTATATCCTGTGTCTACTGCAAGAGTGTCTCTATCCACATTGGTACAATATGAATCTGTGGTCAAGGAGGAAGCACTGAAATCTTAGTGTTAGAAATAATGTCCAAATTCATTAGCTACACGACAGCCACAAACACACATGCAGGGATTAAGAGTTATAAACCCACAGAAAATACATACAAAAATAAGGATTATATCTTGACAAGATGTCCGATTGCTCTGTGAAAATGAAGGAAAAGCATTTCTTTTGTCAGATTACCATCTTAAATGTGATGATTTTATAGCTCTCAATACAATGTTCCAATGTTTTGCTCAATTGCTCCCATCTGTGATTGAAATATTCAGCTTAATATTAAACTAAATTTCTTTGAAACAACAGTGTATTGTTAGCCTTGATTTCTCTCATTTATTTTTCATCTTCCACCCTCATGCTGGATCATCCTTCAAACAGGATGATGTGTGAAGGATGCAGCTTAATGGCTCATATAGAAACCGTGGCCTCAATCTGCAATTTCTTTTCATTACAGTCACTGTGGAAAATAAACCTCGGTTCTTAGTCTTGCCTTTGTTGTGGTATATCTTTATATCTGATACAGAGATATACAGTATACAGTGTGTGTATTAAAGGTTGTTGGGCCAAACGTGGTCATGACAACGCACACTGATATTTTCCGCTGTGGATCAGGACTGAGAATCTATTATCTCCTTAGCAGTATGCAGATGTATGAACGGCTATTCTCTATTGCTGAAAGGCATTTCAGTTCTATGTGAGGAATGTTGCATGGAGCGTGAAATAGTTTCATAAAGCTTGAGGGAAGAGGTGTGTTCGACTCATAACTATTTCACATCTGAAATGAAGTGTACTTTCAACCGTAGCTTTTTTTTTTATTCCATCTGTTGTTTAGATGCCAAAATGTAGGAATCTGCATATCTCAAAACTAATGAGAAACTAATGGGCCGTCACAAAAAGTCCGCGAATACGAGCTGTGACATTACGTGGAAGCAAATGATGGTGCATGCAGTGAATCGTCTATGTTTTGTTTCCCATTACGTAAATGCCTTTTTTTTTTTCAATGAATGCAGTTTTGTTCTCCACCCTGACAGCTTAAAAATCACCTCTACCTGTACAGAGATTGTTGTACTGTGAAAAGGAAATTTTTTTCTTCCATCTTTTTCTGCAAGATCTGCCTCAATCCATCTGTCTGTCTGTACGTCTTCACTAATGATTACATCTTTCCAAATGTTTCTGGAAAGTGGATGCACTGGCCAGTCAAAACTACAACTTTTGATTACTTTAATGTGACTGGCCTAAAGGGGTGCTTCAAATATTTGTGGAGATATGACATGCTAACATTGCCAAGAGCTAGATGAGAAGATTAACACCACTTTCATGCATGCATGCCTCGGCCAGTTAGCTTAGCTTAGCACAAATGCCAGAAACAGGGTGAAACAGCTAGCCTGACTGTCCAGTGGCAACAAAATCAGCATGACTAAAGTTCACTAATTAACACAATATAAGAAATACAAACATGCTTGGCTATTTCATGGCTGTTGCATATAACCTCCCGTAAAACCACGAGTTGTCATTGTCACACTTTTGTACATATAAACGAACAAGATATAACATGCAAATTGGTGAACTTTAGAGGTGCTGATAGGTGATTTTGTTACCTTTGGAGAGAGTTTGTTTAGCTGCTTCTCCCTGTTTCCAGTCTTTATGTTAAGCTAGGCTAAGCTAACTGGCTGCTAGGAGTTGCTTTAACGTCTATAGCCATGAGAGATTGTATTGATTGATGAGTATTGATCTTCTCTTCAACCCTTGGCATATTTGCCAAACTGTCAGACCGTAAATCTTTAACACAGTCGTTTGAATGAATCTTACAGCTAACTAGACACCACCTGTTTGCATGCTGTTACATCACCACTCAGTAATTGTGAACGTGCTTGCCTTGACTTGCTGTTCTCCATGCAGACGGACTGCTCTAGCGACAGTGAGAGTGAGGACAACTTCATAGTCGTCCCTCCACGAGACCACCTGGGCCTGGCCATCTTCTCCATGCTCTGCTGTTTCTGGCCTCTGGGGATTGCGGCATTTTACTTCTCACAGGGGGTGAGGACAAACATAATACACACACACAAACACATGCACACATCCATAGTTGTGGTCTGTCATACATTCTGCTGAATGATGCTGTATCTGTATGTTGAGGTGCACACACATTTTCAAGAAATTTGGACACGCAAGTACTAAAAACACATGCACATATGCAGCTCTATGTATGAGTCACCACCAAAATGTTAAGGGCTATCACGCATAAAAAGGACTGACAGCTGACTTTCTTACTGCCAACGCAAGGCCACTTTTTACTGAGCTACCCATCAATAACTCAAGGCCAATCTGTAATGGCTGCTTGATGCTCTGTAAACAGGTTGAAAGCCACTTTTAGGAAGACTACATAAATCACTTTCAAGGCACTATCTAAAAACTCTAAGAAAGGAGGTGTTCAAAATACTAACATGAGAGAGGGCCTTTGAACTAGTGGAAGTTTCAAGAGGATTGAAGATGAGCCCAATTACAGGTATGCTGACATATTAAAGGTGATTAGCTCACAGACACATTAAACAGCTTTGTTGGAGCTGCGTTTTGGAAAGTGTTGGAAGAAATGCAAGATAACACCAAAAACACTATTAAGTCCTGCTTTCTGGATTTATTTATCTTTCTGGCTTCATGCATATACACCGTGTTTGACTTGTGAAAAACTGAATTGAAGGAGTGTCTTTTTGGTTAAAATAAGCTATCAGATCTTATATACAGAGCTTGGATGTTAAATCCCTTAATGGGCAGCAGATTTGGCATTCAACATTATACATTTACAAAGGCAAGGTTCTTGAAAAAGATATTGCCGTGCCAGAGATATTTACCTTGATGTAAAGATGAAGCCACATTATGCCGTATTATGAACTGCAGAGACAGCAGTTACTTTCAAATCCTGTGTGATTTTAGACTGCGATCTGTCAAGGTAGGACAAGACAACACTGTTTATTCTGAAGCTTTTTCAATATGTTCTTAGCTGAAGACATTGATCAACCTGCAAATAATGGTTGTGTAATTGATTCCAACTGCACTTCCTCCCTCTTTTCAATTCTGTAGGAAGCAGCTCTGATGATGGTGTGTCAGTCAAAGAGCAAAGGGATCGCTACTTGACTTGCCACAAATCAATTCTGTCTCTCTTACATGCACCATCAACCTGAAATGGCTAAACATGTTAGCACACAAACACAAACATGCAGTGTATGTTTAACCACATAAACAAAGGCATGCTTGAGACAGACAGGCTTCTCAGTAAATTGTTCTGCCGTTGACTATGAATTCTTATCAAAAGCTCGAGCATTTAGCTGTCTTATCTGTGGGCGAGAGTAGTCCGAGGCAGATTAAGGCAGTCAGTGAATTATCTTGTCAGGAGCTAATTTGATTCTTCCTGGGTAATTATGGGGAAGTGATGGCTGTGTTTAGGGATGGATGGCTCTTCTGCCAATCTCCCTCGTTTAGAAGGTGCCGTCCAGAAGAGCTGTCAGGGAAAGATATGGCGGGAGTCTCGCTTCGTTTTATAGCTCAATAACCCACTTCACTGGGTTTCATTTTATTCAGTTGTTCAGGGAGCCCCAAACCTAAATCAATTAATTTTGTAGGAGTTAGCATGAGGATATTGTAAGTTTTTAGCTCAACACCATCTGGATTTTGATTGTCTGTGTGAAGCTCCATGCTCTACACTGAGAGAGGAGTGCAGCCATCTGTACTGACCTAAAGTCCAAATAAAATACCTATTTAGCCAATGTCCAAGAAAGACAAGAATCTGTCACTTGTTTTCCAGCATGAAACAATTATTACAGCCTACTTTAGGAATGTGTACATTCTGAAAATTTGCAGGAACTGTAGTTAAAGCAAGACAGTTCGGTTAAGCTAAAGGTAGTGTGTAAGATAGCCACAGATAGCTAATTTAGCCTACCTTTGCTCCATAAGTAACAGATGAATTTTTATCTGATAAGTTACCAATTAAGTTTGTCGCCCAACATAACGAAGGCAGTAGTTAAATCTCTTCATGTTGGAAGGGAAAACAACACTGTGCTGCGCTGGATTCATGTAACTTTTTCAACTATTCTGATGTAATTTATTCCAAAATGGTTGCCCCAACTGCTAACCTTGAAGCCACACCACATAAATAGCCTAAATTTGATAGCTTCTTTATTAGGTGCATATTCATGGAGGCTTGTTTACAAGTGAAGGCAGAAACAAACAGTAATATTTGGCTCTTATTTAAATGTAACAGCCAGTCATGAGTGGTATGTACAAGAAGTACATTTTTTGAGGTCATATGTGAGGTCTGTCATCGTGTATTGCATAGAAATCTGCCTAAAAACAGGGAATTAACACAGTGATACTTATCTGTACAGTTTAGCGAGCTAGCCTCAAAACTTCAGACCCTTCTTTCCTCACTGTTTTTATTGTTGCGGCTCCCTGCCTTTGCAGGGCAGATGCATTATGGGATTAGGCAAGGGCATCAGACTGAGCAGAGGAGAAAAGTTTAGAAATGATGGCACATCAGCTTCGTCACTTACTCCGAGGACATTTACTAACAAACAGGTTAGTGACGGTAATAGAGTCTGTGGACGGCAGATCAATAGTGTTTTTGTCCCGCTGGAAGGTCACGCCTAGTCAGACAGAAGAGCCGGCCGAGGGCATCAATAAACACTCACAGAAACAGACATGCATTCATCTGCCGCTTTAAATTGCTCATATCCTATTTGCAGAAGACAACGTCATTAATTCTGTGTAAGGTCTTTATGGTAAATAATGCTTTTTGCAGTTTTAGGATTCAGTGTTAACCGCCCACACACAGAACTGATAATGACTAAAATACCATGAATATCTGGGGGAAATTAACGTGGAGCATTTGATTGGGAAGCAGAATTGAGTTTCAATTATTGCCACTAATAGGGTGAGTGTTTTGTTTGCAGATGCTGATAAATGTTTCTCTCAGCTCTGAGACATCTGTGCTGCAAAGTGCAGAGTTGAGGAGCCGCAGCGATTCCTTTCACGATTATGCAAATAAGACTCCCCTGAAGTTATCTTACGGCATACAAGTCATCATAATGGATGAAAATGAATGAGCTAATTATTGTGGAACAGTTTATGTATTTGCATATGTGTCTGCGTGGGGGAGGTCGAGAGACAGACGCAGTGAGAGGGAGAGATTTGAGGCTTTATGTTTTGTTTATTTGGAAGAAAAACCTGTTAAGGGCTCTGTATTGACTTCCTTGAGCATACTGCAATATAAGTCTCCATGCAGCTACGTCTGAGTTGTTATCTTTTTTTCTATGACACCACATTTCAATCATTTTGTCAAGGTTGTGGCGATAAAACGTTAATGCTTCTAACCATTTTCCTCTCAAGGGGATTCAAGGAAAAATCCTCACATTGACATATATGGCATGGCATGTACAGAGAGAAGAGCGCATAAGCGTAATCATCTTTTTGTATTAACGTTATATCATTATGTTTAGTCTTTCAGTGTCATGTTCCTCAGAGAAAGACACAACATGCTTTGATTCAATTATTTGTTGTGAAGTGGAGGGAAAGACTGATAAATCAATTACAGTGCTTAACAAATGCTTTCACTGGAGAAATGAAATAACAGGCATGTGCCCTTCAACTGTGTTTGCTGCCAGTGATGGAAAGAATCAAACGTCCGCTGTCACGTTATGACTGTCTCTGGCATTTCTCTCTTCTTGAAGGTCTTGCCGGGGGGCGTAATACATCCTCAAAAATAGAATGTGCTCTGTCTCGATTTGAAAGCAAACTCAAGCTTAATTTCCCACAAGGCCTTCATAACGGTGCTTTTGTTTCAGTGATTACGGTATTGACATGGAAGCTGCCTTGAATACATGTCCTTTGTCTAGATTTGCCTCTTGACCTTTCGAGGCATTTGTCTGAAGAGTCTTTCTCTCTGTCTTTCATCCGGCTCTCTTTGCCTTGGACTGTGTGCTCTAAAACCTTCTTAGCACTAATGAAACACATGGTTGCCAGCGGAAGGTGTAGTTTTCTTCAGCAGTAACAACCACCACTGATAAATTGTGAATTGAGTCTCTTCTATTTATTTATTTATTATTCTGTAGATAAAGGTGCTGTGAGATGGAAAGCTGGCTGCTTTGTGAGGAGAAACAATTCAACCACACAGATTATTGTGCTCATAACACAGTGCAAGATGCAGTTGCACTGAGGACGGCCTCCTCACTCAAGCCGAAAGGGCAACATTAGAATAAGGAACTTGCGTCTCATTCCAATACAATAAACAAAATAAACCACATGAAATGAGTAAATACTCATTGTGCGGTTCTGCTTCTTAAACAAATGCAGGAAGGTATCTGTTCTTTCTGTGTTTGCTTTGCTTGGCAGTATTCTGCAGTGATATATTTATCATCTCTGTCGTGTTATTCTAATATTATAGGCAAATGCGAGGCTTAGCACAGCACACTGTGTCAAGTCTAATTTGCATCTGTCTTTTACTGAATTGACTTAATGAGAAACTGCAGACGGAACGATCCAGAATGTCGAGCCAGGCAGGGAATAGTCAAGTCTAGATGGGAGTTCACTGTCTTGGGCGGCTGCTTTGGCTCTGTTTGCATGAGTGTAGTGCAAATGGGGAAAGGCTATGAATAAAACAGTATTTTTCATAATTCTAGGTAGATAGATGAAAAGGCGACAGTAAATATTAAACATTCATAAAAACATCTGTATAGATAGCAAAACAACGGCACATTAATTAACGTGTGAGCTGTTTGTTATTATCATTTTACTAGTTGTATTATTTATGTTAGAATTTAATCGTTATCTGATTTCTTTAGTTCCAAACTTGTAAAACTGTAAGATTCACTAACTGTTAAACTCCTGTATGATTAGTTTGTTGATTTTGTTGTGATGCACATAAAGCAGTTGATTAAAATCCACTTCCGAATACATTCACGATCGATCAGTTTTTCAGCTGCTTATCAGATCAGGATCATCCTTCAGCTTCTCTGGGGGCATGTCAGTGTGCTCCAGAAAGGAGTTTTAGACTCTCCACTGTGTGCTACATTCAGATATCTCAGGCTCTTGCCACAGTACAGTAAGCTATGCAGAGCACACCTAAAAAGAAAGGAGCCCCAGGGCCACGTACCTGAACCAGCTGGCTCCTCTCAAGGAGGAGAGGCAGTGGCTCGATTCCAAAGTCCTCCCAGATTTCTGAGCTTCTCATTCTGCTGTGATGAGCAAGGTTAGGCATCCTGAAAAGGAACCTTGTTAGAGCTACTTTTATCCACAGTGTGAGAGCCTGTGAGCAGAGCTGAAGGTCAGAACAAGGATTTATGTAGAGCCTTGTTTTGTGTTTAGTTTTCTTCACTGACACTGTCAGGCACAAAATCCGCATCAGTGCAGACACTGCATCTACGGCAGCCACAGTCAAGCTCATCCTCAGCCATGAATAAGAAACCTCATCTACGACTCACTTCCAAAATGAGTGGGTTTTTGTAAGAGATGACCGTGGCCTCTGTGTTGGAGATATAGACCCAGCAAAATCAGCTTCCTCACATTCACACATAAGCTCTATTATCATTAGAATGAATTCAACAGAATAATGACAGAAGGTCATTTCACATACTCACACGCCACATTTCGATGGCATACATTCAGCACATTAGCGTACCCGGTGTATTGTGTTCTAATAAATTATGGTTGTGAACATGCTGGACTAATTGCACCAGCGAATGTCATCAGCTAGAATACAAATTAATAGATTAAGATGTGACGGCATTTGGAATGAAACAGAACAGAAATTAGTTTAGGGGACGACAGTGGAGATGGAAAATGGAAACACCAATACGAAGTCCAAACACTGTCTCTGCAGCACTTTGTCCTGTTGTCTGGGTGCATTTTCTGCTTCAGCGCTGACCTCCATCCAGCTATATAAATGAAAACAACAAATCAAGCTAGGCTTCTGTCTTCCCCAAGCTCCATCATGGGAAGTAAGTTCATTCAAATAGTGTGATAGCTAGAGGATACCCAGCACAAGCGGCACAAACACATCAACAATGGGCAGAACAACTGTCATTTCAAATGAATAGGAACGTTGTGTCATCCTGTTTGACAGTACAAAACAATATATTTCAACTTCATTAATTTTTGCACATATATGCTTATTCAGAAGTTGATGCTAGCAGCAACGGCAATAAGTTGGGACAGGAGCAGCAAAAGACTGGGAAAGTTCTGTAATGCTGCACACCACATGTAAAAAGGTTCACAAGTGAGGATGGAGCGAGGTTCACCACTTTGTGAACACATGATTGGATAAAGGATATTGCCACATGGGCTCAGGAACACTTTGTAAAACTGATCACATTGTGTTTTTATTTACGTTTCATACAGCGTCTCAATGATTTTGGAATTTGGGCCGTACAAGAGAAACAGATATTCAACCACTGTGCTGTATTTTTAAGAAAAATGTTCATATCTGTCATGCAGATGGTAATAATTCAAGAAGCCCTTTTAGCACATGTGTTTATAGCTGACGTTACCTGTGGGGCTCATAAAAAAAAAAAAATATATATATATATATATATATATATATATAAATTTACTTTCTCTCACTCTTTAACAGGGACTACTGGTGATGCTGGTTTAGTCTTAATAGTATTCACTTTTCAATATGGACTGAGTATTTTTTATTTCTGTTCGAAACATCAGGCCCAGCGTAATAATTAGTATTTAATAAAACATATATGAATATTTAAACACACACATACAATGCATATTGGTGATTAGCAGTGAATTTAAATATAACATTTGTTTGTTTATAATAAAAACTTCACAGGGCACATTTAAGTTTTTAAATTGAACAAATTATTTAAAGCTGCTGTCATAAGTGTTTTTTACATTAGCAATAGATGAAAATGTTAGATTTAATGTGAAAGTGATAAGCTGAGAGAGAATTATCACCCCACTCTGCAGTTCCCCACAGCTCTACACAGCGTTTTTCACTTCATTGTTTCGATTTTATGACCCAGAGCAAAAGGGAGAATGAATATTGGACTGCCGGATGAGTAAACATTCATTTGCCATCATAACAGCTATATCAGCTTTCCAGGTCCATAATATGTCAAACATGTTATTTTTATCCCAAAAAGTAGAAATGATTTTTTTCTTATTCATGAATACTTATTGACAAAAATCACACTATATGCAAAGGTTGAACAATAATTCTCTTATCATCAATAAACCATCTAAGCGTTGTACATTATATTGAAACTACCAAACAAGGATATTAACAATTGATTCATTATGAATGAATTATGACATGATATGATAAAGTATTATGTGAGTACCTAATCATTTACTCATGGTTGTTATTCAGCATGCTGATTGATTCTGCGCTTGTGTGTGCAGGTGTGGCTCCGTGCCTTTTTGAAGCAGAGCAGGGAGATGGCCGGGCAAAGGGCCTCTAACGTAATGAGTGGAGAAAGGAAACGCAGTGTTGTTGATGAGCCTGATTTTGTTGTTGTTGTTTTGCTGCCAAGCCAAAAGCAATTGTAACATCAGTGCTTTTCATGCATAGAAATGTAATAACCTGTGATATTTATTGCCTTTGGCGGACTCTTGCTACAGTAGTATTCAAAAGCAACTATTATTTAAGCAGACTAGTTAGCACGACACCACACAGAGGATCCATATGGGCCTATAGGGGGCTATAAAAGGCACTATAGCTTTAAATCCAATGCAACTGGGTGATGCTGACTGGGTTGTTGCCTGTAAAAATAAGAGCACATGAAGAACCAGCTTTTTAATGAATATAGACATTCCTTTTGTTTTCCAAACAGCTGTAACTCTGTCAAATTTTACTCTACACTTTCTGGGTTTGCCTGAGAAGTGAAAGATGTTGTTTTATAGCTTAATCTGTGCCGCTCTTTGTCATTTTAATGAACACATTGATAAATCTGCTTTTCTTGTGTGTCATTTATCATTCAGTGCTAGCCGCTGATATGGCCGTAACCTCTGGTTCTTGACATTTTCACACTAATTGCCATTTTTTTAGTTCTGCCATGCATGATGAGCTCTCCTGGGTTATACTCAGTCACTCGGTCAATGGACCCAACGTCCAACTGCATTCCTTTTTTTTCACACCATCACTAGACAGCCTCTGTAATTACGGTTCTTTTGAAAAATAGGTCAGTCTTTCTCTTAAGGTCCTTCCAAACTGTATCTGACTTTCTTCTTCTCTTGTATTTTCCCCTTTCAAGACCACCAAGGCAGTGAACAAAGGTGATTTCCCACTGGCCAACATCGCCTCCCGACGGGCTTTGTTCCTCGCCGCTCTCTCCATCACTATAGGCACCGGTGTGTACGTGGGGGTGGTGGTAGCTCTCATTGCCTACCTTTCTAAACCAGGACACATATAGCATCTGCATCCTCCCCCCAACACACCTCCGGGGAGCCCAGGAGGAGAACAACCCCCCTCTTGGGAACGGCATTGCTCCTGCAGACTTCGAGGAAAGTTTTTTGGGGATGTACAGTTTTTCCCTCCACCTTCCTTTCTTTCCAGCTTTCTCTCCCTACAGGCCCTCTGTCAGCCAAGATTAGCCACGGTGACTGGAGAGAGGTCAAGCTGGAGGGTGAGAAGAGAGGGATTTGGGGATTGAGAAAGGTTTTTTTGGTGAGACAAGGAGAGGGTTTGAGTAATGGAACTATTCCACGTTGGAGTCCCGTTTGCATCCCATTGACTTAAACCCCCTGTTGGCTTCATCCCCTTTTGGCTGGATTTTTAACTTCCAAGGCCCCGACAGAAACACTGAGGAGAAGAGACTGAGACGATAACTCCTTGAACTTAAGCCACTATTAAAGAGCAGAGGATGAGGAGAGTTAGCAATCAAGACAGAATCACTCTTAAACCCACTCCATGTTGTTGTTATTTGAGCTGCAGTTAAAATTGTAGCCTCTCAGTGGAGTCCTGTCTCCTCTTGTCTCCTATCACCCCAGTTTGCCACCCAGGACTGTCTTCAATAGACCCTGAGCTTCCCTCATCCACTCAAAATACCAAGACTGTGTTTGTGTCTGTGCTGCCTGCCTCACAATAGGTAACCTCACTCACAGTTTCTTAAATCACGACAAAAGACGGCTTTTATTTCCGGAAAAACTTTACAAAAAAACACATAACTGCTGATAACAATTTTGATCAATGAAGACTAAAGCTCTGACAGAGAAAAAAAAAAGAGATCAAATACGATCTTTCTCATTGAACAATCTGCACTGGCATGAATTGCAAGCATCTGAATGGAGCCTCAGGCCTGTATTTTAGCTTGGAAAAGGTGTCCATCCATCAAACACCTGCCCTGATATCCAACAAAATCTGTTCATGCCAGATATAGTTTGCCTACGTACATGCAAATATGCTTTGTTTTCATGTTCGTCTTTTTGTGTGTGTGTGTTCCCTGCTGTCTGAAGGCACTTTTGATTAATCTTGCTTTAAGGAATGTTCATTTATAGCCTTTGAAGTAAAGCACAGAAGTGAGGTGGCCAGATGGTCAGAAATTCAGGGGGAAATGTTGTCCCAAAAACGCTGCATCTGGCAACACAATGTGAAATGAAACATCAGCTGTTCACAGTGAGCAAGGAAATTATAAATCAGGTAGATAATGTCATTAAAAGGCAGGCCTTACATATCCTCCAGGCTGCACATATAAACAAAGGGTTGCAGTCTGACAGCTTCGAATTTAGCTGTGATCAATTATTCTTCGCATGTCTGTAGCTATGCCAGCAGTATACTGCTACGCATGATTGATTGGATTTAGAACTTGTTTTTGTCAGATCATAAAAAAGCTTAAATTAGAATTGATCAGGCTGTGAAGGAAGCTCATATTTTGTGCAACACTTTAACCCACATTCCCCAGTTAAGCTATTAAAACAGAGGGCATTTTATAGGAATAAAGCACTGAGCTACGTCAATTTGTTCCTTCGCAATTTCAAGAATTCTTACTCAAGACGTAAAGCGGATGCTCAACAGACAAATTCACTGATTCTCTTTGTATGAAGGGCTGATTAATAACTGAGATTTTAGTCTGTGTTTTTATATAGTAGACAGGTAGATGCTAGCTCAAGCAACAAAGCCTCAAGAGGTGACATTATACACTTAGTTTCCCTGCACAGGTGCTGCATTAGTCATACCTGACATTTATGGTGCGCAATTAGCTCCCTGTAATGGCTTTTTCTGAAGGAATGTCTACTCTCTGGAGCATAGCCCTAAAATAGCACAACCACATTAATTTCACTAATAAGCCACTTTTGCTGTCACTGGTTGCTGTCAGACCCTGCAAGTAAACAATCCATTCACACATCCTCGGCTCTATGAACATTTTAAAATAAACATGTATGTCAGTTCTGTTGTGCTAATGAAGGATGAAGATGGCCCATATTCTCCAGTGTGCTTTGCTTAAAAAAAAAAGACTGCAGCTAAGACTTTTCTTTATTTTTCTTTTACATTTATTTTTGGCTGCTAAACATCCACTTGTACTTTGATGAAAGGCAGTAAGCTGAATGCTGATTGAACCCTGAGATTCACCTCATCAGGTGTCTGGTCATCTGAGCAGCTGATGATTAAACTGTATATGTTTGGCCTTATAACCTCTGACCCCTTCTCAACACATGTTCCAGTGATAACTCATGAACTACTGATTCCATGTCAGTGTCCGCACACATCATGACCATCACTGTAACTATACTGAGACTGTACGTTTGCTTTCATCTCTCGGAGAACGTTTTATTGCTGATAATGATGAACATGCTTTGTGTTATGTAGCGTGTCATTCAAATGATGTGTTTCTATCTGGCTTCTTTGGCAACCTGGTACTGTGCAGTGTGTTCCGACAGTATGCGGGTTAAAATACTGTTGTTATTTTTTTTCCTCTTTGTGATGAGCTGGTATACACGTCCAAGCAACAAAGACGTTTGCTGAATGCATTCCTCAGCACTGGGGGGGATAGTGATCTCTTTGTGTCGTGCTCTTAAGCCAAATTAAAGAAGAAGACTTTTTTTTATTACATTATATGTTTTGGCATTTTTTTTCCTATCTTGTGTGAAGGCAATATGTACATAGTGCAAATAAAGAAATGTTCAAATGTAATGACAAATAAATCAGAAAGGAAGGATGGCCTTTCTTAAAAGCAAAAAGTGGCTTTTCTCTGTTTAATATAACATGAAGCTCCAGAGTCGGACTCATATCGGAAAAACCTTCCACAACCTTAGAGAACTGGCTGAGTAATTGAGATGCTTGAGTTGTCCTTAAAGCAAAAGCAAACACACACTGAGTCATGGAGTGTAGGTGGTTTTTCCAGAGAGAGACGGAGGAGCAGCTCTGAAATTTGCAGCTGCAGTGTTCTCATCGCTGCGTTCAGGAAAGAACACCTCTCTCTGCGCTGTCACCGTCATGGTTATTGGACATAAATGCACAGCTGCACTCAGCTCAATATTTCACACGCTAAATAACACGCGTACAGGACAACCTGACATTTCACAGCTTCATATTATTCTGTCACATTCATGCAGCCCATACAGAGCAGCTATTGCATTTCAGTGGGTTTATTTGTCAGGTAGACTTAAGGTGAGTATGTGACTTATTATCTACGTCAGTGGTTCCTAATTTTTTTTGTCTGATGTAGCACAGCAGCTAGAACAGATGAGTTGAACTACCTCTTCATCAACACCACCCAAATACATTGAATAGACTATAAACTGGATGAACACTTTCAACTGTTTATTATTTCTTATAGCTAACAAATTCAAATGCTTATTCATTACTTTTAGTTCATAATGTCAAGTGATTATCCCTCACTTTTATCTGTTTTAAGCCATTAACTGTTTCATCCATTTATTCATTCTTTTTAGTGGACTGTTTAAACTTTTTCATTACTTTTAGGTAATTTCAACTGTTTAACTTATGGTAACTATTTAAGCTGTTCATTTAGGCTACTAATTTATGTTATAGCTAACTATTTCAACAACTTATCCATTAGTTTATTTTGGCAGTTGACTTTTTGTTATTATTAACTTCCATAACTTATTGATTATGTTCAGCTGAACAATTCAAAACAGTTCATGCATTACTGTAACTATTTCAACCCACTTTTAACCATGTATTTCAACTATGAATCCATTACTTTTAGCTAACTATTTTAACTGTTTATATTTATTAAAACTGCTTATTACTTTTAGCTATTTCAGCTATTTATTCATTAGGCTACTTTCAGCTTTCTGTTTCAACAGTTTGCAAGGCTACTTTATTACTTTTAGCTCTCTATTTCAACAGTTTGGCCTGCGTCAGTATTGTTAGCTACTCTGTTCACTTTTGAACTACACATTTGAGCTTTTCCATTATTTTCAGCTTCAGTTTTTACTTTTTCCGTTATTTATTCATTGCTTTTACCTTTCTATTTCAGTTTGTTTGATTACGTTTGCCTAATTATTTAAACTGTTTATCCATCTCTTTAAAAATGTCAACCATTTACCCATTGCTTCTAAACATTTGAGCCATTTATCCATCACTTTTAGCTTAATATTTCAACATCTCTGCTTTTATGCACTCTTAATGTGACATGTATTAAGCTAAATTTGAGTATGATGAGACTGATTATTGGAAGTCTTCTAAAGATCTGAATTATATCAGTTTATAATCCCAGTTGCCAGTTTTATTTCCCCCATAACTCAAATGTGTAGATAAATTTTTTAATCAAATCCCAATTTCTATTTTTAGTTGAGGTAAATAACAAAATCATCCCATTTCAGTATGTGCTAAGCCATACATGCATCTGAATCCTTCTGTGTCAGAGCTGATTCTGAGGTCTGATAGGCTTAACATGGCTGTGTTGTGGCAGTGTACATGCAACAACAGTGGGTGTGACTGCAGCACCAGCTGGGGAAGAGCTCTCATTACAGGAGTGAGAGAGGAGTGAGTCACAAGCTGATGTCTTTGTCAGTGAACACGCTGCACCACATCACACAGTGTTGAGATGCTTGCCTAGTCATCGAGGGTGAAAAACGCTCAAATAAAACAAAACAAAGAGCGTTCTCCATTTTTTTCCCACCAGGATATGTTAAGCAGGCTACGCTCAGCACTAGACACACAGGCAGATTGAATTAATAAGCACTATAGATCAAAAGAAGATTGCTGTGTTCCCAGCATCCAGTGAGTTGGCCTGAGCAAACAAGACAGTGAACAGGAAAATATTTTGCTTGTCCCCCTGTGTTCTGTGTGATTTATGCAAGAGGGATTTCATATGCTCCCTTGAAAAAATAATTTGTGAAGTTACGGATTCTAAAGGGAACAGGGCTGTTATTCTGAAGTTACAAATAGAAAATGATCACAAGCTTTCAATCATTACAGAATAGAGATTTTTTCTGATTTGACTCAATAAATGTGTGCCTGACTCCTCCAGTTCCTCTCAACCATGGATGAGTCAGTTTTTATCATTTCAACAACCGTTTCTTGCCTGCATTAGAGGATCATGCCAAAGATTATCGTGGGAGAGCCTGGTCTTATTCTCCTCGTGTTTCTCACTGGAAGCGACTAAACTACAGTCTTTTTCTACAAGTGCAGGTCTTGAGATTGGTTATTGTATTTCACTCAAGGATAGTGCAATACCCTGGAAACCTCCACCTCTCAAGCTCTCACACTTGTCCACACATGACAAAAAAAGTGGGGTTACAAAGCTTGAGTTATATTGTTCACGGGTGGATTAGGCAAAAAGAGCTATGGTGCAGCTTCAGCACTGTGCTACAATCTGTGCTTTAAGTACAGCTTGCATGGCACATGTCCTTCACTGACTGTTTTCTGAATCTGATTCTTGTCTTAGCTGCCATTGCTCTCACTGCAATAAACATTCACTCAGTTTTCTTTTTTTTTCCAACAGAGGTGGAGATGACAGCCTTTTTAAATCAGAAGACAGACACAGGAATAGAAAGAGACTGAATTTTATTGCAGAAATTACATTTTTTGCTGGCAATCATATTGTTTTCCCAACCTGCTAGAACATTGGGTGTTGTACTGGTAAACCAGTAGTTCCAAACGCCTCTTAAATCTTTCTGAGATTTGTTTGGGGAGATAAAGTGCCTTTGAGGCACCCTATATAAGAATTTCATACCAGGGAGGAAGCTGAGGAAAATGGAGAATGAGAAGCAAGTAAATAGCCTCCTCCCACTCAGGTCATTCCCTACAGCTTTTTTCAAAAAATGCAAATCCTATTTCAAATATCTATACTTAGCTAACCTATTGGATTTGGCCTGGTTCATGATGTTGCTTTAGTTTTTCATTGATTTGGTAAAAAAAAAAAAAAAAAAAAAAAAAAAAATTGAAAAGATATGCTAATTTTAGCTGTAATGGAATTGCTTGGGGCATGAAAAAGGTTTTTGGGCAGATTGCAACCTCAGATAAAGAGGCTCATTTAGCTTATGTGACTCAGGCACTTTATAAAAATAGCTCTATGAACAGTTGCTGGTTTTGAACAGACCTTGTGAATTTGTAATGCAAGACTATTCAGAAAAAGGGAGCTTAGTGGGCGCTGCCTCTTCTACTGCAAGGCAACTAGATGTCTCAAAAGCTCCAAACCATAAAAAACAAGAAGGCACACAGATGTTACGTTCTCTAAATGTTCTCATCTTGGATGACAGCACTAGCCGAGCCTCAGGCTGTTTCGGCTCTATTTCCATAGCAGTCCCTAAGGCCACGGCTATAGATCACAAAAGCATTCTGGTCATGAAAAAACCCTTTGGTACAAACTTATTCTCATCTCCGAACTGAATGCTGCTGTAGAGCTTACCTATCTCTCTGCATCCAGTCTCTATATTTAGACTGGATATTCGCTGTGGGTACAGTTGCTTTTACTCATCTCTGTCAATAAGGAAATCTCGGTGGACAAAAGAAAATTGTGTCCCTGCTGAATAACACTGATTAGAAATTCTGTGCAGTATTTTGTCGGTTGAGATGGAAATATCCACACTAGATGGAGAGACGTGCATCAAAATGCTCACTGTTCAGTTTGGCAGCAGTTAACAGTGAAGCACATTTTTTTTTGTTTTCTTCCATTTAAGATACATTACACACACAAATATGAATCTAATCATCATCGTCAGCGATAAAAACTGTATAACTGTCATAAAACTGTAAATGACACCTGTAAATTTAACTTCTAAAGCTAGTTCATTGCAAGATTGTGCTTTTCTATTCTATCATGCCTGCACAATAATGAACTTGTGATCCCAGAGGAGATGCATGAAAGAGCTGTTTAATGAAACTGTGCAATTATTTTCACCGTCACTGTATTTTTCTCAGCGCAGCATCAGGATCATTTAACTTGCAGCAGCGGTAGTTTCTTTATACATGGGGATGTCCAGGCTTGTACAGCTGTTGAAAAGCCAGCGAATAATGCAGGTCTAGCTAAGAACCTGCCATATTTAGAAAAAAACTCCCATCTGTGACTCTGCACACCTCTCAAAGAGTACAGGCAGTGTATTTCCAGGAAAGCCCGTTCAGATGCTATGAAAGTGTTTTCACATAATAATGTTTTCACGTAACTCCGGCTTTTATCTTGCTTCTGCACTCGTCGGTTTGTCTGTAAGGACAGGGGGAAAGGGGGGTTGAGATGGAACTAATTTTATGGATTCTGAAGCCCTCAGGAGAGAGCCAGATAAATCTGTGAAGATTATTTATCAACTCAACGGCAAACAAGGGAAAGCAGAGTCAAAGAGGGGGAAACATGAGATTGCATAGAGGAATTTATGTACAGCTATTCAAAGTTGGTCAGAGGCAGCAGCTAGGTAGCTGAGGGGAACACGTCTTTTTTGGAAGATAAGACAAAGTGAAAAGCCGACAAAGCAGATATCACCGTGGATAACAGATTCATGCTACAAGTTAAATTATTCATCTTTTACAGGCCTGTACACTGGTAACATGGACTATCACAGAAGCCTTTATAGGAATAGTTGAAGATTTTGGCATATGCAGTAACTTATTCTCACTGAAGCTACAGCAAGCAGCTGGTTATCTTATTCATGTTTTTACAGAGAATTTGATGAATGATGCCATTCTCAAACCAACTCTCACTACAGTCAGCAGCCGGTTAGCTTAGCTTAGGATAAAGACTGGAAAAACGGGGAAACTAGCCTCACTCTGTCCAGGTAACAAAATTCACCAACAAGCACCTACAGCTCAAACTACAACTCTCTTGTCTAGAGAGCAAATAAACTTATTTCCCAAAATGCTGAACTATTCCTTTAGGTGTTGTCTTAGTCAGCAAGTCTGATGCTTAACCTCTGCATGACAAACCTTTATAACCTGCTAAAATTCAGCAGAAATAAAAAGTGATATGGGTTATCAGGATTGGTAGATGTTTTGGCTGTTATCATACTTAATCTAATGTCTTGCAGATGTGTAATTTTCTCACAATTTGGAAATCTTGGATGATCTGACCTGCCTTTTTTTTCAATAAGACAAAAATACAAAACACTGACAAAACAACACAAGGACGAAATAACAGTAAGAACACTAAATACAGTAAATAGAGTACATACAGGTCAGTTAACTGAATTTCATGGGGAACAATTTAACAGCGTTATGTTAGCTGTTTCCAGTCTTTGTACACAGCTAGGCTAACCAGCTGCTGGCTGCAGCTTTATATCTACTGCACCTGAGAGTGGTAATGATCTTCTCATCTAACTCTCCATGTCGAATATGCATATTTCCCAAAATGTGACGCTATTCCTGTACAAAGGACCGAATTCAGCCATTAACTGAATGAAAGTCCTCAGTCATCAAAATATACAGTATCAGGAATGAACACGTTTCATGAATTTGCACCCTCACACAGACTTTGCCTTCCTCAACAACAGTGAGAATAAGTCTAAAGATGCTGTAAGACATGAGTACAGACTTAAACATTTTTAGATAATTCACTTCTCAAATAAAACTGACTAGCATTCTGACACTGCTCTGCACACAAAACCAAGAATAACACACACACACACACACACACACACACACACACACACACACACACACACACACACACACACACACACACACACACACAGCCATTTAAATCTGTTGCCTGTGGCAAAAGCACATCAGTCCATGTTCTTGCATAAAGTGAAAACTAATCTTTTTCCCTCCATACTAGCTTTTGTGTGTGTTCAGGGTTGTCTGCCTAATAAACATTTCAAGTAGTCACGACTGTCTATGAAATTCAAAAGCTATCTTCATCAGGACAAAGAGGAACATGAATGAATGAAACGTAATGAAATGAACAGCTCAAAGGGACCTGCTCAGAGTAGTGCTGCGGGTGTCTAGTGACAGATGCCGGTCCTGAGGAACTGCTTTCAAACGTAGCTATTTTTCTTCCACATTGTTGATAAAGAGGACAGAATTTAGTCTCTTTCTTCTGCCCATAAAATAGATGCTTTTCATGCCGGCATGGGCGACAGACACACCTGTCTCGGTGTGTCAGTTGAATTCAAATGCTATTTCATTAACTGAAACACTGAAAAGGAATCAGCAGAGCTGTTAAAGGGGCTTAGACCTTTCACACTGGCAGAGGTATGGCCGAGCTGCTGCTAATCAAAACGATTTGCCTCAAGCAGTGATATACTACAGGGGAAATACGGCATCCATTGCCTTTATGACCATATAGTAGCAATTTGCACGTGTTAATTGAGAGCAATTGAATGTCTACAAGGCAAAACTGACTTCCGAATGTCAAGGTTGCAAGAATACGACTCCCAGCTGAGGGAAGACAAGTCAATTACTTTGTTCCTTTTCTCACATGACTTTCGCAGGTCAGCACATATATGTGGTTATTAAACGCCGCTGTGGTGTGTGAGCCAATTAGATAAAAGATCATGCTAGATAGTCTCATCTCGTTAATAAAATGAGTCTCTAAATGGTAAGAACGGTGACATGCTGAGCTCTTAAGTGATAAATCTGTCCACCTCCTTTAACTCCAGCCAGACAACTGTCACATTAATGATTCCTGAAAGATTACAGCATCGGACTCCTGCTGTAATCGGACCTCCTTGTCTTAAGCGTGCCCGTGCTTGACTGAGTCAACAGCATCACGGCAGGACTTTTACTTCAGTCTGCAGACTAGATGGGTCTTATGGTGGCATGCAGCGATAGGCAACATGAAAAGGAAATAACGCGGCAAACGCCCACACACACCTGCTACTGTCATTATCTTTAACAATAAGCCCGGCTCTGTAGGAACATCCCCTGCAGCTGCTACTCGCGACTCCTCCTGTTCCTCATGGTTTCTTCTTTCAGCCTCGCTGCAGTGTTGGTAAGTTTCAGATGTCCATTGAGAGTAGTTTCAGATGAGATTTGTCTCTTTTATTAATATGGATCATTCTCCCGCTTATTGCTCAAGAAACAAGAGATTTTATGCAGGAGGCTGCACTTAAAACTCAATTTTTCCAGCTGGCATCAACAGTCTGATTATGAGCCTGGCTAATTGCTTCAGCGCTAGAGCCTCTTTGATTAGCCAGTCGTTTTAAATGAATGAGGACTCCAACGGCACACAAATTTGGAGAGTTTGTGGCCATGTATGCAAAAGCAAACTGAATTTGTGGCAGCCTCAATTTCTGGGAGACATACTGTACTGTGGGTTTGTTACGGCTGAAGCGCAAGGACTGGTCCATTTGAATAGCTCTTCAATGTATTGACAGCCTCACAGCATTGTGTTTGTACTTGTAAGCACAGACAAAAGCCAGCAACTCAATAGAGCTTACCAGGATAAATGCCGCTTCAGCGCCACAAGCGCTCTCAGATCTCACAATGACGAGATAAAAGGGGGTTAGCCACATACACGAGTCAATGTGTCTAATGTGGGGAATGTTACTGAGATCTGGCCTTCAAGCAAAGCAAGAAATGAGTGGCAACAATCAGCTGGTGGCAGGGGGAGACCTTTAAAATGGGGACCACTCACTCAGTTATCTTGACGCGGTGAATGGAGCGATCACTCTTTGCAAAGGTCGCGAGTAGAAGCAAAACACTGCTGTATGTACAGTAAATATCATCAGGGCAGCATGAGACCAGACAAGAGAATGTGAAAGAGCAGGATACTTCAGAGTGAACCATGTGGAGGAGAAAAATGGAGACAGAGAGTGAAGGGAATGAAGACGAGACCGGGTGCAGCCAAGGCCGTTTGACAGACAGGTAGTGATTTACTGCCTTCCTGCTGACTCTCACGTTGTTGTCTCTGTCCCTAATTGACAGTCAATTATCTCCCGATGACAGCCCCATCCAATGGCAAGCCAGTCTGCATGAAGGCTTTGTCGACATCCGCGGGGCACAGCCAAGTTTACGAGGCTGGACTCTGGTGACAAATCAATCCTGCCTGTCAACACTCTTCCTTTCCCCTCGAGGATCAGGAAAAAGGCCCATTGTGGACGTTCATGACTGATGTCCGGGAGACCATACACACCTACACTGATGGTGCTTTTCAATGAGTAAAAGCAGCTGATTACAGGGGGATGGTTGCACCTGATTGCTGTGTTTTACAAGAATGGATAATGATGACGAGGAGGAGAATGTGCTCTTTAACAAATGTCAGGTCATGATGGTTTGAGGCGGACCATCTAGTTCCACTCTGGGTTGGACATAAGGGACGTTAACATAGCTGCAGTGTTTCTAGATAAAAATATATACTCTTTCAGACTCTGTAGGCTCTGAGACAGATGGAGCTAAACGCTCCAGACCCTCTGGTCGGCTGTTAATCAATCCTTTAATTATGCTGTGGGCAGAGGAATCCAGCTGTTAGGGTTATTGTGGAAAAACTCTTACCCCGGGTCAAAGGGTGAGAGTGAAGCACGGTGGCAGCAGAATCAATGTATTGATGATGTTGCAGCAGCAGGATCAAAGCAGTATAGAAAAGGAAAAAGTGCTCTAACACAAGTAGATATTAGAGAGAAATGTTGCAATGCTGCATGTGTGTGTGTGTGTGTGTGTGTGTGTGTGTGTGTGTTTTTATGCATGGTGCATCTTTTTGAGGTCCCTGAGACACAGCTCAGGTCCCAAGGTTCCCTTCAATCACAGCTGTTGTTGTGGATGGCTTTTTTATGTGAGGTCTCATCTCCCATCATCGATGAAAACAGCTTGATATGGGTGTGTGCTCGGTTTGGTAATGAAACGAATTGTTGTGTGCTGCCAGGCAAAGAGAACGGTTGCAAACAACCCCCAACACCTGTCCAGTCAGCCCACAAGCCTTAAATGTTTTTCATCGGTGCTGCTGGTGTTCAGGAGCTCTGCACTCACAGGGAAACGCTAGTAATTGGCTTCTGTTTGTTCCTGGCCTTATCAGTGTATTACTTTCATGGATAACGTGGAACTAATTAATCAGGGTATGGAGGGAGGGATGGGATTTGACTTTCTGTCTCACTCACTTTCATTTTCTTTTCATTTTCTTTCAAACACCAACTCTTCTCATACCGCTCTGCAAGCCCTTTTGGAACAGCCAGACGAGGACCCGGATAAAGAAAAAAATGCTTTGACTATTTCACAACTTAAGAGGCTTTGTTTGCACATGCCTAATCCTATGTCTTTGTCTCACGGTGCCACTGCTGTTTTATTTTAATGTTTAGAATATGTGTCTTCCAGCTGCCCTGCAGCATCTCCTGCTCATTTGAATGCAAAATAACTTGATTTCATTCTTTAAAAGCATCACACTGTGTTCAAATAATTGCTTTGATACAATCTAGGAATTTCATCTATTAATGCCCCAGGAAGTTCTTCAATGGAAAGTGACTGAGTGTTGTTGAACAATGATGCTGGAACTGGCACAGAATCACATTGGTGCACATAGCTAATAAAGAAATTATGATGAGAAATATACATAGTTTGCACAGATATGATCAACCATGGTGCATTATTATAATTCTACAAATATCACCAAGCAGATGGGACTCTCATTACTCATCTTATTATTATTATTATTATTATTATTTCTTATGATGATTCAATAAATCAAGGGAATGTTCTTTTTTTCAGCCCTTCAGTCCCTAGAAATTACATTTGTATACGTCGAATTAACAACAGTAAATATGTTTTGATGGAAACATAATGCCGGCTTACGTTACGTTTTGTAATTAACATAATGAGGAAATGTTGTTAATTAATATACCAGACACATAATAAAAATGCTGATACTGACATTGTTTTTCATTGTGGGCAGTTTGCAATGCACTATTCATTCATAGAGACTGCAGTGTCATTCAACTTTTTTATGATTATGTTGATTATGACAGCACATGGTGTAAGCAAAATCAAAATCACCATCGCCATCTTTCCCAAACGTTAAAAAAAAGTGCTTTTGTTAGCTAACCGCAGATTGCATGTGAACCCTGAATTCTGGTCTCACAGATCTTCACTTCATACCAACCACCCCAATCACCTCTGGGTGACTCCAGGGAGGTACATAAAATGAGTTTCAATGTAGTAAAATGAGTAAAACTTGATTCTATATTACACAGACTCTCTATATATGCACATCTCTTGAAATCAATATGGATCCAAAGTGACTTCATCTCCTCTCAGGGATAAACCACCTCGTTTGACTCTCTACCCACAGCTAATTGGAGTAAAGCAGGGGCAATCTAGCTGCTTAGACATATCCTCTTAATGTCTGCAGTGCCACAACTTATCTTGGACCTTAGCAAGATTCATTAAATTTCATCAGATAGTAAGAGATTACAGAGCAATACAAAGACCAAGACATGACCACACAGATGTCTACTATCACTGCTGCATTGAACAAAGCCCCTAAAGTTGCCATACTCTTGGCAGAAAGCCCTCCCTCCTGGCTAAAGTCTTCACATAGCCATCGTGTGAGTTGTTTGTATAGATGAACAGCTGTTGCGAGCTTCCCAGGGACGCTGTGTGTTCTACGTAACACGCCAAAGTACACACAACACAAAAATGATGCATTTCTTCCAGCTTGGGTTGGAGAGAAAAAGGTACGGAGGTGCACAATCCCATCGCCAGACTAATGTTGACATTGCACAATACTGCACAACCCTGGATTATGTTATAAGGTTTTTTAAAAATCCAATGCCAAAGTTTTTCCAGTGTTTACGTTCTACAGCATTGCAGCATAACCACTGAGGTACACTGTAGGTTAGGAGAAGACTGATAAACTATGGCAGAGGTGTACTGAGCGATACTGGACGTGAATCATTAGTTGCAGAATCAACCAATAAAAAAAAACATCGGAAGATCTTATTTGACTTGTTTGTTTGTCTGCTCTGTTAACAAGCAACTTGGGAAAAGCAATAAGGCTCATGCATTGTGTACCCTTTTCCTTTTTACCTGTGAGAGGGCCACAGGAATTAGGGTCACCCAACTAAGCTAACGTTTACAGTGTTGTTGAGTGGGAAACATACATCAGCTGTGATGGTCCCCATTGGCAGTTTGATGACCTCAGAAGCTAGCATCTGTGTGGAGTGCAGGGGTTCTGGCAAAAGGGCTGCTTGCCTGCTTCTTACTGCAACTGACAATCAACTGCAAAGACTGCACACACCAGGTTTACTGCTCAAGTGGCAAACCTGTTACTGCCCAGCAGGAAGGCTTGCAGATGATCCATTAACTGGAGGGAACAGAGGGAATGTGCACCATTAAGCATGTAAAACATGTGAGCGGACTTTCGATATTCTAGCAAATGTAACAGGCACATAATTTGCATTTGGCTTCATACTGGTCTTTGTGATGCTGTTTGTTGCACCGCGCCATTCTGAGCTTCGGGGGAAAAAATGTTTTCCAAAGGAAGCTGTCTCTCCTCTCCATTTGGCGAGCCATTTTCGTCATGTGCTTCCATGCTTGACACCTCAAGCAGCTCTTTAGGGCATAGCTTGCTGCAGTGGAGAAAGGAGGCATTTTGCAGGCAGTGTGACAAGACTAATGCATTTTTACCTGCATTTTGGACTGGCAGGTGGCCATTTCAAACATGTAGTATATGGAAACATAAATTTTACATTAAGCAGTATAGATCAAATAAGGAAAAGGCAAAATACAGTGGTGCTGGATGGTAATGGAAAAAAGCTATTTTTCTGGTTCTAGTTGCCGTGAATCTAATGCCATTTCCAAATAATTGCATTTGAGTATTCTTTCAGGCTTCATTATCAAGAAGGAATTCAAACCTTATGGAGGTCTTCTATTATTTAAGAAACAGCAGGGATCATATTTGGCGCATAAAGCACTTTGACACATTTCTTTGGTGATGAAATGTATCCTTATGCTTCTGCCTAGCATGAAGCACTTTCTGTACAAATCTATCATTTGAGTAGCAGCCCATGGGAGTTCTGCCTTGTCATTTTTTTCCTCTTTCCTCTCGTCAGCCTCAGAGTATGAGAGAAGTGCAGAGGGGGCTCGCATTAATGCCTCCTGCTTTCAAATGGAAGCCCATCAACTGGGGATGTGTGTTCATTTCATTTGCTTGATATCTAACTTGGAAGGAGGGATGGAAAATGTGAGGATTAGCAGGCAGACAGACACACAGCATAGAGGTCTGTCTGGCTCTGTTGACTCTGTGGGATCCCAATAGACTCTGTGCACACATACGGGGCCAGAGGGTTGCAACGAGGCAGCTGTTGGTGTTTGAAGGCATACACATGCCGATATGTGGACACGAAGGGCCCACAGGCTCACACACAGACAAAAGTTAAATATGTTCTTGTATTTATTAACGCCTGTATGAGCACACGCACACGCGGCATTTCATTTGGATATACTGCTGTTATATTAAGTTCACTTCATTTTCCAAGAAACACAATGTCACGTTTTTCGTGCCCCTCCTGAAAAGCACATTGACTTCCGCCTACATGAAGCCCAGTAAAAATTGTCAGAATTAAACATTATCGTAGCATTTGTACAACAAACAGGAAAGCATTCCTTGTACTTTAGGTTGTGTCATTATGAAGTATTTAGATTTTTTCTATGTTCTGACATTTTATGTGTCCACTCAAGTATTCAAAGCTGCAGAAATCAGTATTTTTGGAAAAACAACAGATCAAATGACTAATGTGTAATGTGAAAGGTGTCGCTCGTAGTGACAAACAGTGAATTATCACCTGACTTGCAGGCTCTCTCAGCTTTAAAGACTGTTTTCCCACTCATTGTTTTGATTTTTTCACCTGCATTGACATTGGCTATTTCAAGAATGCTCTCATGTTTGAACCTATGTAATCACTGAAAGAGACTTGTACTATATGTTTGTGTAGGTAGATTTTAAATGACAGAGTGTAAACTGTTCTACACTAGTCAATGAATGTGCCGTGAATTTAATTAACTAGCATATTACTGTATTTAGTGCATCTGTCTGCAGAGACCCTGCCCTCCGCCTGCATTTTCTTCTTTTCTTCATATTTTGCTGTGGTCGGGCTACAACCTTTGGGCAGTATAAAAATGTAACAACCAGGTACCAGACCATAACCGTGCAACTAGGAGGAATCTATGAATGTGGTGGACACAGCACCAAAATAATGCGAATAAAGCAAAGCGAAACGCCAAGCAAACTATGCTGGTTTGAAACTACAGCTGATGTCAACAGGTTCCTTTCATCTGTGACTTTATCATCTGTGTTCACTGATTTAATTTGCATTGTGGACATAATCTTTTAATGTGAATATATGCCCCTTAAAATTCTGGGGTGAAGCAGACGAGATTTAGCTCTTTCTGAAGAAAAGTGGCGGTGGTGTGGAAGCTGGTGTAGAAGTGAGTAATTCACATGAAAATCTCTCAATAAATACATTTACCCTGATGTAAAGTGGGAGATTACTGACCCACAAAAAGTGATTAAGTGAAGTCTTAAAATAATTCCTTCAAAATCTTGGAATATATTGCAGAAAATTGCATCATTATTTTTTTTTTCCTGGGGAAGGCCCCCCATGCCCTGTGTTCTTATGGTGCTCTCCAGAATTTTGGCTTGCACGATGCCTCTGCTGACATCCACAGAATACCTTTCAACGTAAACACATACCATGTTTTTAAGCACCTGAATTCCTCATTTCACAGTCATGCTGTGAATCATATCCACACAAAGAAAAGGATGGAATGCAATTTCACCACTGATTTCCCTTTCAAAGCCCACCTCAATTTACATAAATGCCTGTGTTTGTATATGAGCGCAGCCATGTGTCAACTTTGCATGTGTGGGCTTGTGTGTGTGAAGGATGCAGCTGTGATGTTTGTGTGGTCCGTGTGGGTGCAGGTGGCACATATTGGCCAGCGTTTGTGTGCGTATGTGCGCAAGCCTGTGATCCTGAGCACAGCTGCAATATGGCTATATACTCAGCATCAAGTTCAACTCAGGCTATTCATACATCATCTACACAGTTGGAAGATCCTACAGTCATTTGTGAGGATGCGCTTTGGTAACCAGCTCATCTTCACAGCCGCTTGTCATCAGTGCACCCCACAACACTGAAATGATGCCTCTGGGGCCCTTTAGAAAAGTGTGACAACTTTCTCCAACACCTCAAGAAAAATTCATACATTTTTAATCCCTTCATGGATGTGTAGTTAGGTTTTACTCATCCACTCACCATCGTTTCTTCAGTATTCTTCAATTTATTAAAAGTTCAATCGATATCTCTCTTTTGAGCAGTGTGTATATGTGTGACTTTCGGTGCGTGTCACTGCAGCTGTGTGATTGTGTGGGTGTTTTTCAGGGCCAAGATGAAAAGCTTTGAGATGAGAGGAACAAGCCCTTTATTATTTTCTCACAGAGATTTATGTGCAATCTTCCACTGTGGCTCAGCATGGCCTGATATCGGAAGCCAGTAATCTCAGCCATGGATTTAGAGCCAGAGTGGAAGGGTCAACAACCTCTCCATCCACACAGAACTCTCAACATGTGACAGATAACCTGGACCTCAGCAGGACACTGGCCATGTTGTTCCTGTCCGTCATACTGACAGACGCCATTTGAGCTCCTTAAACGTCCACTTATTATGTCCATTTCCTCTGAGATGAAGACATACTGCGGCGTCACCACTGCGAACTAGCTGGCACTTTCTCTGAGGAGCTTGAATGTTCTTACCATAGGAGGCAGCTGGACTTGTAAGATCACACAAGATCACATGATGGGAGAATCCATCTTGCCAGGTTTCAAGTTAAGCACCTCTGGCTGAACCAGTCATTTGGACCAATCAGCAAAGCGACTGTTCCTACAGATGACAGCATAGATGCTGCTATAGCATCAGTTATATCGACACTGGAGAGTATTTCTTTATTAAAGGAAGAGCAAAGAATGGCACTGGAAGCTTTTCCTGGCCGAAAACATGGTTTAGTCTTCTTCGAGCTGCCTTTCTGACTGCGTCACATGGTTTGTTGATCTGATTGGTTGAAGTGAGTTGTGATATATAGTAATAGGCAGATGGTTCGTCCAATCACCTGCCAACAGTTTCCATGGACAACTTCCCAGATAATAAACCATCTGGCGCGTCAGGATATGCATGTTCTTCACTTTCCTCCCACTTTCCAAAAGACATACAATATTTGTTAACCCAAATGGACAAGTAAAATTTTACTGAAAGGTATTGGACGGATTTTTTTCAGTTATGATATGATTGCCTGTAATTAAGTGTTGACAAAGATTAGTTCAGAATAGAAGTGCGTCTCACATAATTAGTGGTGAACAAATACTAATTTCAGGTACACACTTTAATAGAGCCAAGATGCAGATTTCCTCAGATAATCCCCGTACACAAACAACAGATTGTTCATAGAGGGAAGTTTAATTATTTGCCACCTTTTCAAACTCTGTGAGAGCTCCTCTTAGACTGATAAAAACAAAGAGTCATTTTTTTCATGATAATATAAATGAAGGCTACCAGCAGTAAATAACTTTCTGTATTCAATTTCTCTACTCATTCGCTCTAATCCTGATTATTCAGTGCAGCTCTCCTGTCTCTCTGAATGCTCTTTCAGCCATATAGTTTGAAAGCCACAGGGACAATTACTGAGACACATTGACACGAAAATGTAATTATAATGTCATTAAATGATAATAAAAAATGCAGCCATCATAATCCCAGCAGAGCCGTTACCTTCACATTCGCCATCAGCACAGCCAGCTCAGTGGTGTACAGGGCCTGTAAGACACATGCAAGCATTGAGAACTGTTGGCAGCTCTGGCATCATTTCTAAGGAAGTAAATTCCTTCACAAGATGTTGAAAGTCACTAAATTCATAAAAAATAAATATCTGCACATTTAACCTGTGATCCAGTGTACATTGAAACATTGAAGGCCAAGAGAATATATTAGTTTATTACAATGAGAGGTGAATTCCTGCATGAATACAAAGCTGGTATAGACTCTCTCTGTAGAATGGAAAACTTTCAATAAATAACATTTAATGATGGGTTTTTATCAGATTTTGGCTTTATTTTTGTCCATTTAGTCATCAATAACAAATGTTATCAAAAAACAGTTTTAATTTAGGCTTTAATACTCACGTATTCCAAGAAAATGTTGATTTCTGCAATTGAGAACAGTCCAATTTATGCTTGTCAGAATTGGTGCCAATCTCTACTACAGGGTTATAGCAGTGCTGTAATGGGCCTGTAGTGAACATACAATTACCCTCTTTGTTCACCTTTTTCTATCAAGGTGTCACAGTATATTCAGTTTTTACCTGCTGCCTTTGTTTCCTCATCTGCTCACCGGTGCCCTCGGTACTTTTCCACTCTCAGCCACGCCCACCTGCCTGCTCACCTGATCATACACCTGAGACTCATAGCAATCAGTGCAATATATAAGCTGCTCTGCCACGCTCACTGTTGGCCAGACTGTCATCGTTCTCATGCAAGACTCTCCAGCTAAATGGAATGATCTCCTGTTGCCGACTCTGCCCGCTTCCAAACACACCTGTCCTCCTGTACCCCGGTAACTACCTTAGCCTTTTGTCCCTGACCATGAGTCCTGCTTTTCATTTCCAGGATGTTGTTTGTCAGAGCGTTTGGTGTTTGCCACACCGAACACTTACAGAGACTCTAAGACTTTGTATTCTGCACGTCCCAAGTCTTTGCCTGCCTGTGACTGCTAGATGTTCTATTCCCTGCACAATACCAGAGACCGCACTTGTTGCTTCTAATCTGGTTCTGCCAATTTAAGATTAAAAGGGTGATAAAAGTTTTACCATGTTGTGGTGGTTCTACACTTGGACCCGAAACCCGCTTTGTGACACAAGGACCAGATTAAAGCAGAGCTGCAGAGCTAGACTGGATATTGTTTGTTGACCCAACAAACAGTTGGTGGCACTAAAATTCTTTGATCTCAGGCTCCCTCTCTCTCAGACAGATATGCAGATATGAATATACATAGATTAGATGTAAAGTTTTGAATAGTAAATAAACTGAAAGTAAGCAGGTGGAACCGGCACAGTGAAATATGTATAGACAGGATCAGTAAGTATGGTATAAATATGGGAGTATCATATAGTAGCATAAAGTTTGAAGTGGCATCCATGTATCAGGCACTACGAAAGGGACAAAGTGCAAGCCCAAGACCTCAAGAGTTTAAAAGTCTTATGGCCTGCAGGATGAAGCTGTCCCTGTGCCTGGTGGTGCAGGTCTGCTGGACGGCTGCAGTTGTAGAAACTGCACAGTATTCTGGGTTATATTGACACACAGGCATGGGCTTTATCTATCTCTTCTGCAGGTGAGGTCTGAACCTCCAACTGAAGAACCAACAGAAGTATAGCACACTGTCCATACACTGCAGCAGACAGTGAACCTGCTCTAAAGGCCAAATCCTTTCTCCGAACAACACGCTAGCAGGCATTTTTGTATGCATTTGGATTGCTTACCTTACATATAACCTTAGATGTGCTGCCCCTTTGATGAAGATGAGAGAAAACCAATTCAAACAAGGAGGAGGCTATTCTCTCTCAGTGCTCCTCTCACGCTGATTCTCCAGCAGCAGTTTGAAAGCTTGCCTAACAACAGGGTCGGTGGAGGTGTGGAAGCACAGACCAGTGGAGGGTTTTTCTGAGTGAAAGTATATGAAACACTCGGTTTGCATGACTCACATCTCAGACAGATCCACCCAGACACTGGCTGATAACAGTGTAAAGTCTGCACTCAGGGGGACGAAGACAGCGGGTGCCTGCGACTGAATATGAATAGGATTTTATAAAAAAAGGTATAGTATTGACATGTATTGTATTTAGCAAAAAGTCACGAGCAACATATGTCATTACTGCATTAAGCTTTACAAAAAAAAATGTCAGGGACAGACCATTTCCACTCCTTGGCTCAATTATGGGCTTTTCTTTGACTCTGCAGGATGATGTGTGGACAGCCGAGCCTTGAGTTACTGTAGAAAGTAATCCTTTCAACTCAGTTGTGAGCACATTTTTTATCTGGGTAATTGCCATAAGAGTGTGCGGCACATATGGGCCCAAGCTCAGCGAGAAGAGAAATGTGTGCAGGATATTAGCCATTGTATAGTTCAGCTGGGATAGTGAGTAGCTTGTGCCACAACATCAAGTCACTGCCACTTACCTGCTCTATTGACTGTTAAACAACACACTGCAATAACAGTGGACCTTGGAGTGGGGAACAGCTCCTGGTCTGCCCATTTTGGTAAACAGTATCTGGCTCATTTCACACTCTTTAGATCATCCTCCTGGCCCCGTATAGCTGCTAGAGACAGGAGACTACATTTCAAACAGCACAAGATCATTTTTATGAATCAATCTGTTAATTGCGTTTCAAAAACAATCAGTAAGTTGTTAAGTCTATGAGAAAATGGTGGGAAATGCTCATTATATTTCCTTAGAACCCAATGTGATGTTCATATTGCTTTTTTAATTTGACCAACATTTCATATGACAAATATGTTTAATTTACTGTGACAAAAAGTAGAGAAAAGCAGCAAATCTTCAACCTTTTGTGACTGTGTTTCACTGTATTTCTTTAGTTCAAACCACTTTATTTCGTATTGTTATCCTCAAGTTTTACAAGACGTCTATACCTGACATAAGGATGAACAGTGTGTCCTGTAGCCTGCCTGTCCCTTTTTAAAGCCCATTGTAGTCAACTTGATGAACTCCAGGATGTGTTGTGAACAGCGGTGCAGTTTGTAGCTCAGACTATTAAGGTGCTCAGTTCTGGCTGCATCATGTCTGGATTTGAAAGTAAAATAGCTCAGCTTCAAATGCAATACAGGTCTTTGTAGAATTATTTGGTTTTTGACACATGGTAACACTGATAGGCACACATTCATAGAAATGCATAATCATGCATGGATGACTCTGAGCTTAACCTCCCTCTCTCTTTCTCTCTCATGAAATATAATAACTTTTTGTGTCAGTGGCTGGAATTTCTAGGCTCTACAAGTGGCTGCAGAGAGCATCATCTCACGAACATGATGGATGTGTGGATGCATAACTCAGGAAAATGGAAAAGTAAACAGCCGCGGGTGGTGAGAGTATTAGAGCAGATTATACAGGTGGCAGGCTGCGGGGCTGTCCCAGCCCTATTAGCATCAATACCGTCCTGGCTTTAGAGCAGAGGCGACATGCTGCTCTTAAGCCCTGCTTCTGGGGCCCCTCTTTCCACTCCAGGTGTTTGCCTCCTCTAAGCTCACCTACCTCCAGCAAGGGGTGATGGAAGTTTAACACCCCACTTTTAATGCTGGAAATGTGGGGTTGTTTGTGTGGCACCAAGATTGTGAAAACAAAATTGTGTGTTTATCTCACTTTTCATCATATGTCCCTGCAGGGTAACACACACTGTTGACGCTTGTAAAGTATCTTGAAATTTGGGGTAACTGAGCATTCAGCAGCCTCTCCTCAACCCTGTGCTTGATTTCTTGCATAGCACAGTGTTATCAGAGGAAGGCCAAATGTCACATAAGCATTAGCATGTGCCATTCTTTTGATGTGAGTGCTTTGCTATAACATGTGATATTGTCTTGTTTAGGTCAAAACAATGATATGCTAATTATATAGCACAAGTCAGCTTTAATAATGCCCTTGTTGCTTGTGCAGTTCCTCGATTCTCCACTGCCATCCAAATACGATCACATGGAGGAGTGAGGAAAGAAAAAGAAGCACAGGAAGGTCTTCGATTTTCAAGATTTCTGTATGTGTAGATTGATTGCCAATTAGACAGGCAGACAGCACTCTCTTGGTTCAGGTTTTGGGACAGGTATTGACGCCCCAGGCCCTCTTGCTGTGCCTTTGTCTGGGCTTTTTTTTTTTTTTTTTTTTTCTGATAGGGTGCATTTGTGTTACCATGGGGGCATAGAAATGAACCGTTCTCTTATTTGCACTCCTCTGTTCTCTCAGAGGGAGCTGCTTTTTGAATGCTAAACAGTGTTGCTATATCTTCAAAAGGTGACACTGGATTGATCCCCTTGAGCAGCAGAGGACTTTTCCATCAAATCTGGGATCAATTTACCTCCGTGCCCCACCCAAGTTCCACCACCTGAAAGTGAAAACACAAACCTAATTTAAGATCAGGATCCAGACTATTGGAATGTTTACTTTTGTCGAGTTCTTTAAAGGCCAGAGATGGTTTATTCAGAACATATGAAGACATCAAGATCTCTTTCTTTCTTTCTTTCTTTCTTTCTTTCTTTCTTTCTTTCTTTCTTTCTTTCTTTCTTTCTTTCTTTCTTTCTTTCCCTATTTAACCATCATTGAGGCAGAAAAAGAGGAAACATAGATATGTCCAAATAAAATGGTCCTTTGAATTCAGGGATATCTCAAGTTTATGAATATACATATGCTCATTACTATACGTTGTGGGAAGTTTGCAGTGTGCTCACGCTGGCAGGCAGCATTAAAGACCCAAATCAACTGCAGAGACAATGTACAGACTAGGTCTAATTTATCTGCCTTGAAACGTTAATCAGGAAAATTATATAACTGACAAATGGATGCAAATGACAATGCCTTGCTGACAGTTAAGTGACCAGTTAATTAGGAACTTGCGGCATTTACATTTTCCAAAGTATTTTTATATTCCAAATTGCATCTTTGACCCTGTGCAGTGAAAGGCTGGACCAACATCACTGCTATTCCCTCCAGTCAAAGTGTTTCCAGCTGTTGGCAATCTACATTAAACAAATCGTCTCATCATATCTTCAAGTGCTCCACAGTTGGAGTTCAAACGGTTGAGGGAAAAGGTGTTGTAGCTACCCAATGTCAGTCAATTTCTACTGACTGGACAAATTGAGAGGGTGAAATATTTAAGTGTCTCTTGAATTTGGAGCCTCCCTCTTCTCCAAGAGGTTGATGAACTGTGTTTTCTACACCTTCATCAAATGAGTGGTCTCAATTGACTTTTTCAGGGGCCATTGTGTCAAATAGTTTCCATGTAGCGCACCCAACTTTTGGTGAGGGGTGCAAAGATACATTTAGCTTTCCTGTAATTGTTTGCCAGTGTCATGTGATTAGTTGTGCATTTCCTATTTGTGAAGTTTGGGTACATGTGTACCTATTGTTGCATAATGTATAATGGTAATGGTAATTATTATTTGTATGTGGCACAGACTGTGCACAAACCTGCAATCATCATCACATGCGTGGGCTTGAATCATGGACCACACAACAACACAAAACTTTTTAAATATATTTCTCCTGGAATTACATGAATGAGAGCATCACTTTTACTGACAGAAGATGGGAACATTTTCAACCTCTTACCTTTCCCGACTCGTGCTCATTTTTAATGAGACGGATGAAGCCAGGCTTTGTGGGATGGATTCTCCTGCTTATCTTTCACACATTCTTCTGTTCCTTTTGGTTGTTTGCTTTACTCATGAGGAGACACTGTGACAGCCTGTATTGTAGTTCAGATTGTAACAATAGACTCCTTTACCATTCAAGTGCTCTCTTCTGATGCTCTCTGCAGCTTTGTACTGTAAGCATGTGTCTCCTCACCCTCCTCAGTGACATTTGGAGGATGCTATTCACGGCGACTTTGTGTCTCGTAGTGCAGAGACACTGGAATCTGGTAATTCTTTGAAATTCAGACTTTGAGATGCTAAAAAAAATATTTTAAGGCTCATGTGACAGCCAAAGTAATTACTGTTTTTTCCTTTTTTATTTGTGTGTCTCGCAAGCCATTTCTTTGTTCTTGCTCACTGTTGTTAAGAAGACGATGATGCCTTGGTGGATACGCGGCACAAATAAATCATACTTTCTCAGTGTAAACAAAGGCACTAGATAGACTTAGTCATGAGACAGAAAACAAACTGGATGAAAGAAAACTTTACCCTGTTTTTGCATTTTGCATTTGTGAAAATCCTGAGAGCGCTTCATGGCACGCTTCCCAGACGTTGAATGTTTGCTTAGTTCAACAGGTAAAAGATGAGACAAGACAAGGTAAATGTTCAATGATTTCTGTGGGGAAATCAGGTTATAAATACAAGCAACAGATGTATTACATCCCATTAAGGATCTGATTCTAAATTTGTTGTGTCTTTATTAAAAGCCGAGCACAGGGATTTTAGGAAAGACTTTTGAAAGGCAAAGAAAAGTTTACAGCACAGGACTAAGTTTGAAAGGTATTCTGACTTAGATCCCAGGCAAGTTACAAAGAACATCAACACTACCAAATACAATAAGACAGGGTGAAAGTGATTGTTTAAAGCAACAGTTTGACATTTTTGGACATGCGCTCATTTGATTTCTGGGAGTTAAATGAGAAGGTTGATACAGCAGTCATGCTTGTATGTTTTAAGGCTACAGCATAGCAGCCAGTTAGCTTAGCTTCACACAAAGACTGTCTAAGCTAAGCTAACCTGCTGCTGGCTGTAGCGCTAAAGTACACATATATGAGAGTGGCATCAATCTTCTCATCTGAGTCTGTGCAGGAACGCAAATAAGCATGTTTCCCAAAATGTCAGTGTATTCCTTTAAGGTTGTCTTTCCTTAAAGTACAGAGTTTTTTTGACTTCAATCTATTAGCATTAGTATTATATGTCAATACTAAATCATTTCTTCCTGTGAAAGTGCATTACATGTAAAAACTTGCTTCAAGTGTTTATTGTTTTTCTTCCTTGGAGTTATCATTATTGGACTGGAGTGATAACTTGGTTTCTGAAGGATGTGCAGTTGATGTGCTCATCTTGTTTCCCCTCACCTTCAGCAGTGGGAAGAGTTGATTAAAAAGCTATAAAGCTACAGATGGAGAGACAGACAGAGAGAGACAGAGACAGATTAGTTAAGACAGGGGGAGAGAGACAGAGAGAGATGTATGATTGCACTGGGATCATCTCCTTGTGGCCAGACATCCTCTTGAGTATCGCTTTTGATAGCTGACTTCATTGAGTGTGAGTTTACTAGCAGAGACACTCTTGGCTGATAATGAGTAATGCAGTCAATATTCTCCTGACAGATAAGACCCGTTTGGATTGGACACAGCGCTGCTACAGCTGCTTGCTTCCAATGAAGGACCTGGCCCAGGGGGTGCCTTGGTCATCTGTTGCATGGCTCCTAGAATTTGTTTCCAAAGCTAATAAATCAGGACAGATTGAAGTTCCAGCCTGCAGGGGAAATGCCATTTAATTTACAATTAATGAAAACAAAGCAGCGCTCTCCTCTTCAATGTTCTCTCCTCTTCACCTGGAGCTATAGTGACTGTATTTATGCAGAAAAGTGATTGATTTTAAGCCCAAAGGAAAGCCAACACAATTGCTTTTGATATAGCTGTGAACGCAGGTATGCTGTGGATCATTAAAATACAACTGTGGTGCAAGTTCAACAGCTTCAATACAATATTGTTTGAATTATTGGAATCTCTGACAAAGAGCAAAGCCAATCAAAAAATCTCTATTGAAAGAAATCTATGTTTCATTTATGTTTGATCTCAATTATCAAGTGGCTATCTTTGTGTACAAAAGCAGAAGATGATTATGGCAAAGATGAACCGAAAAACTGTGGAATCCTTGGCTGTCACTTCATTGGTTGGTTCAATCGATAAGTTTGCCCATCCCCCTTTCAGCTGTCGGTTATCATTGTGTATCCTGTATTAAATCCACCTCACTGTGTATGTTTGTACATGAGCCTACAATCTGTGCAGCATTTGGGATGGAAAATTACAATTTTCTTGTTTACTGTCTATAACAAGGCCAAATTTCTCATCAAGAATACCAGACCTCACAAACAGGTGTCACATTATCATAGAAACATGCTCACTGCATCCAGAACAATCTGCAGAAAGAACGGTTTAGTTTTATCTGCCCAAACTGCATTAGCCATAGTGTTTACTGTCAAATATTGCTATTTGTTGGTCCTCAAAACCCATAATGAGACCCTTCATTAAGACCCGCCCTTAGTTACTGTTACTATGCCAGTCGCGTAACGTTAAATTCAGATGGAGGGCAGGAAGTGAAAACCACGATGGACGAGAAGGACAGTTCTTACTGTGCTAGTTTAAATGAAATTACTGGAGAAAGGTATAAACTGAAAATCTGATCATATGTTAGATGTGACCCTTACGTTATGAAGAGGAGCAATTTTTCAACTGTTTTTGATCAATTTCTTACATTTTTCACCCTTATGAACAACAATTTTTGGTACTCGATAAAACTTCCATGTGGTTTCTCACTTTGATCCATCTGAGCAACCATAAACAAAGCAAACCATGAACATTTTGAGTGTGTGTTAGACTGGGACTAATGGTGCATGTCCCTGGCAGCATGAAAGCATCCTCACCAGCTGATCAACGAAAGACTTGGAAATTAAGACACAGCACTGTTCTTGTTCTTGTATCTCACCATACGTTAGGCAGTTAGTCCTATAAGATATAGAGTGGGGAAATGTTGCTACACTATGCCGCCACTGTGGTTTTTACGTAATCTGTAACCTGACAAAATAATGAATTTCAGTATGAAATGAAGCAGTTACTATTATAGGTAGTAGGCTAGTTAGCCAGACTTGCTAACCTCTGCATCTTAGATTAGAGTAGACAAACATACTGTGCCACTGAACCAGTTGGTTCTCGCATTTTTGGTTTTAAAAAGTGAACAAATCATCACAGGGCTCCAGTATCAACTTATTTATTCCACCAAGGTGACGTTTCGAGCAGAACTGCTCTTCATCAGACTAAAGTGACAAAGCATCAGTCTTAAGGATTAGACGGTGTTGTGCATTGTCATCACCTCAGTGCAATAAATAAGTTGACACTGGAGTCCTGTAGCGTGTGAGTTGTGTAATGTTTATTTCACAAAAAAATACACCACCCTCCTACTGCTCTTCTTACAGCCCAATGCACACAACTGTAACAGGTGGAGATATCCACTTCAGTGAAGCAAAGCTGTGAACAAGTCCTCATTCTGGCTCATCCTGTGGTAGAAATATAGTTTGAAACATGAGCCAACGTGGTTTGGTGGATCTAACACTGTGTGGAAAAGGAGAATAACAACAGTTTTGAGTTGTGTGACCATGAGCTTTAATCTCAATGTGTGGTGTGTGGTACAGGAATTTAATGGAGCTCTGCACTAATGCTGATGCAGCAAACCCAGGGTAGCCATGCTGTCTTTATCTTTGACATACACCATCTTTTCTCCCTCTTATTCACCCTCTTTGCACCCATTACAGACCATGATGATTTCACATTACCTTGATCTCTGTGTAGACAAGAACTTCATGTGCTCAGCAGATGTCCTAACCAACAGGAATCCTGACTTTTATCTTTTAATATTTTGAGTTGTCAGCCCACCTTCCAGCACCCACATATTCTACCCAAACCTGCTCAGAGTGAGTTCAACATCCCAAAGCACATTTTTAATACATCAGAAGCATCAGAGGCTCTCCTAGGGGTGAAATTATATCCATATCTACCTGCACTACATAAAAAAGTTTAAGTCTTTTTTCCCTCCTTAGTGATTTGAAGAAACAATATGTTCCAATTCTCCAGACACAATCAAAGAGATCTGCTTTTAGAGCGGGCGGATGAACAAATGCACTCAGACAGAGGGATTTGGGACTCCTCTGCCTTTGTGTGAAATATTACAGACCTGATTGGAAGTGACACAGCTATAATTCAGCATGTTGAGAGGGACCAGCCTTTGCTCCAGCACACTCGCACACAGACCATATGGGTACTTGCAAGGTACAACTAATTTTCTCACATTTTCATCAGTATATCTTGATGCTAATTAGAGCTGCAAAATCATATCATTTATAATCTTACAGCCTGCTGGCGTGGTGACAGCGCATGAAAATAAGTGACCTAGAGCTAATGTTTCAGACAAACAAAAGCACAAGATGATGTTTCTAAAGATGCTGTGACAGAGCTCAGTGATGAATTAAAAACACTTGAGTTGGTTGGGAGTAGGAAGAGTCTGTATTTTACTCTTTTAGCTCTATCTTTCTTTGCTGGTCCAACAAAAAAGGTTTATCACACAATTCATTACACACTCCTGTGTTGTGGTGCACAAATCCTACAAATGATACGTTTCTTAATCTCAGTGCTGATTTTTGCTTGACTTAGCAAATGTATCTATTAAAAAGTGATGCTTTTAGATTAAATGAGAATGTCTTAATGGAAAAAAGACCTAATTACATGTCCAGAAATGAGGCATAGATTCTCTTTTTGCTCTGTTTAAGAGCAAAATGTGCTGACCTTTTTGATGAGATCAGTGCAATAAATGTGCTTTGCAAAATAATATATCCATTTATTTTCATTACTTGCAATGCAGAAAAAGACTCAGGCTTCATGTTAATGTTCTTCTAATAGACCAGTTACTGCTTTGTTATGGATTATGTTCCAAGGAATGATCATTTTTGTGAGTATAAATAATCTATAACCATGTATGTGTGCAAGCCATAGTAGAAACCCTCCATTCACACAGCGTCACACACCTCACTTTAGAAATGAAGCTTTCACAAGGGCAGCTGTGTAGAATGCTTAGCTTGAAGGTGAAATGCATTTCCCCAAGCAAACATTTAAGATCTTCTTAGTTCTGTAAATTTCTTTAATTATTACAATCCCGAAGCGGCTTGACTGAAGCTTGAAAGGTTGTATGACTAAAACAGTTGCAGTAATTCAACCTAATATACTCTGCAAAGAACTAAAATTGGCACAAGGGATGATTTGATTCATCTGACTCAAGACAGATACACAAAACATTTTTTTCATCAATATGTTGCTGCAGAATTTCACTGCAATCTGGTGAAATAGGCTGTACAACAGCACAGGACTACCTGAGCACATCTGTCCTTCTTGTTACAGGACTTGATCTTTGCTCTAAACACTCTCCACGAACAATGGGCTCGGTCATTTGCGGACAGACCCTTTGTCTGGGTCACATGCATATACTAGAGTAAGAGGTACAGCAAGGACAGCCTCTCACCTGACATGTCCTTTCATGCCACAGACAAAAGGAATCTGGATTATTCTGGATATTTCACATTTTCTACTTTCCATTAAAAGGACACAAGGGAGGTAATATTAACAAGTATGACGCTGTGTAGACACTGGCAATCAAAGCTCTGCTGTCATGAATGCAAAAGCTCTCATTTAAAGTGCTTGCCGTGAGTTACTACACTTATTACCCAAACTCTAATTTCCAGTCCTTACTTCGTAGTTATTCCCCCATACGTCGCTCCTCTTTTCTTGTGCTGAAACAAAATCTAGCAATTAGCTCTTATCTTCTCGTTCTGCAGACAATAGCTCTAGCTGAAATGAGTTCATGGTTCATGGTCACAGTGCTTTTAATCACAACCCCGGACATTAGCCATTAGAGGAACCAACACCTGTGCTTATACCCACCAAGCTCACAATAGAGCCCACAGGGCCATTATAGGAGGTTCATTTGCCGAGGTTGAGGTTACTAATAAGGCTGTCTTATTAACACGGGGAATCAAAAGAGGGCATTAGCAGAGGATATGGGGGGATAGTTTTCCCAGCATTTTGACAAGCAGGGTTATCCAGCCCTCAGCCTTTACCCTGGAGGATGTAGTAACACAGAGCCCTGTTGGGAGCTGAGGGTAAGTGCATGTCCTGTAATGGGCATGCTTGTATCTACTCTGCATGATGTTTCACCATGAAAGCTTGTACTCAGGTAAGAATAAAAGCTTTGTTAAAAGCTGAAATTCAGTAAGTTCATTAAGTTCAAGTGTATTGGCAAGAGTTAGATGAGAACATTAATACCGCTCATATCTGCACAGTAAATATGAAGCTACAGGAGATGTTAGCTTAACATAAAGACTGGAAATAAGGGGAAACATCTAGCCTGGCTCTGTCGATAGGTAAGTGGTAAATGATAAATTTAAGTGGTAAATTTTCTACCCTAACCTTAATTTGCCTGTCATTCACACACACTCACACGCAGAGCCCCCATGCATTGGCCAGCCGATCGGGACCAATGCTTTGAGTTCAATGTCTTGCCCAAAAACACTTTAACATGTGACAAGAGGAACCCAATAACGAGCTGCCATCCCTGCGTTAGTGAGGCTGCAGCTTCCCAGGAGGTCCACCTACCAGAACCTCCAGTTCATTATGGATTGTTTAATCCATACAGAAACTGAAGTGTAAAAATTATTATTTGTGGTTTACTGAAGGTACAGGACTATTTCTTGGCTGGGAGCAGTGACTTCCTGGAAACCCCTGGAGTCTCAGTGCCATGCTAAGCTAACAGGCTGCTGGCTCTGGCTTCATATTATATTTGCTTATTTGCTGTCTGCCTCTGCAGCCTGGAACAGAGATGGCTCTGCAGCGAGATAGGCCGATCCCAAGTAAGGCTTTTATAGATATAGTGAAGGGTTTGGTGGCAAATTCAATTGGAACTTGTAATTGTTTCCTTAGCAGAAGCCTCCTCCTCCTGTCTGTCCTCTTATGCATGTGTTTGTGTTTTGAATCTTTGCATGTATGTAGGTTGAAACACTGTAATGCAGCTATCTTGGCCAGGGCTCCCTTGGATGGAGATTTGGTTTCTGGCTTTGACCATCTTGTGTTGAATCTGAATTGAACATGCGGTACAAGATATTGTGCAAGACCACAAAACAAACACACACAGATGATTATGTTGCCCAAACGTGGATTACCCATCAAGGCCTTTATTTACCTGACCTTTAGCCCTGATTATCATCTGATGACATGTGGTCTGGTGCACAGGGTTGTAATAACTGCTCTTGTTAATACACTGACAATCCCTCATGTTTCTCATACACACACACACACACACACACACACACACACATACTCACTTTCATCAGTGAAAAGGCATCACAGGGTTATTGATTCAGTGCAAACAAATTTGAAAAAATTGACCAAGGAAAAATAAGTCAGGGGCTGCCACTCATCGATTTACTTGTCAGTGAAGGTCTCTGATCAGCAGCTGTTGAAAATGTGTGTATGTGTGTGTTTGTTTACTTGCTGAGAGATGAAATGGGAGGCGCTGGACACAACAACAACACCAAACCTACAGTAAATCACTTCAGAATAAATGTGAGAGGAAATTGATCGGAGCAGTGTGAGGCAGCAGTAAGTAACAGTTTCTTATTGAATTAACTAATGCGTTCTTCCTCTCTTTTTTCAGTTTGTATTGAAAAAAAAAAGTCCTCTTGCCATGCTTTCAAGGTGCATGCTTGCGGGCACAACATTATGCATAATTAAGCATACAAATTGCACATTACTCATGGAAAATTTATAAAAAGCGTCTCGTCTCCTCGACTGACATGAACAATTCAGGACCCCATTTCACAAGCAGACACACAACTTTAGAGATATGAATTCACAACAATCTCATTTTTAAGTCAAAGATAAAGTCACGTTGTCCCTGTGTGACTGCCCTGGCCTTTGCTTTTTTATTTTACCATAAAATCCTGAAAAGAATATGCATCTGCTTATGCTCACTAAACCCTAGATGCACTGTGTTCTGTCGTTGCCAGCTAGTGTGACATGCTGAATCACATTAAGCTGTGCCAGCTGGTAGTGAAAAAATATGGATATTATTCATGATAATTGAAACTCAAGTGTTTCTTTAGGAATTGGGGGCCACAAGCAATCCAAATTCAACAGGTTCAGAGAAAATGTAAATGTGCCATTACATGAAAGGGCTTGCCCCTCAAACATCCTCTGCCCAGCACATAGTTATGTTGATGTGAATCACTTCACATGCTTGTTACTTGTACAGTTGCTGCTGTATTGCAAAAGTAAGGATAATAACTATGATGGCATAGAAAGTGAGTCTGTACCATACAGTTTGTGTCTCAACTTTCTGAGACAGTTGAGTCCTCCTAATGGCTTGATGGGCTGGTGGACGTCATGTGCACACAGGTCTGAGCCATAATAAGCTTTGTTTCTAACACCTTACCTCGAGCTCTCTGTTAATTACTTGCATATAATAACCATAAGAATAGCAACAGTTAGGAGTGTTCTGTCACAAAATAATGCCTTACCAGAGCTCATATATGCTCTCATCTCTTCTTTTTTAGTCCTTTTTCTGCACTGTTTAATCTGTCATTAAGCAATTTGTTTCCCAGACGTTATCTGGTTCATGCGTTACTGGCTGCACTGTTGGATTATGTTTATTAATGGAGTTATCACCAGAGAAATCTGCACTACACACCCTCAGCTATGCAGCAGCACATTGATTTTGTGCCCAAACCATAGTGTGCGTGCCTGTAGTGAGCTTCTTTATAAAGGCAACCAAAACCATGGAAACTCTCTTCTGAAGCAAACCACTGCCACCTAGTGGACACGTTGTTATATGCATTGATATACTGTAGGTTTGTATGTGTTACTGGATGTCTCATGTGAGATATGCTTGAACTATTGTTCTGACAGATACATGCGGGATTGGTGCATTTCTGGTAACTGCATGAAACACAATCCTCTTGGAGTGAGGAGTTGCAGTCATTGTAAGTGTATGTATCGATTTGAAAACATCACCTGATTTCAACCTTTTCAGTCAGAAACTGCCTTGTATTTTATCATTTTACCCACACTAAGGTCAGATTTCAGGGTTCTTCTGGGTTCATATGGCAGCTCCTATCAGAGGGTAATTGGCAGCAAACCACCAGCCTGAAGGGTCCCACAGGTCTGCTTTGTTTACTGAGGAAATTTGGCATCCTTGAGACGCCTCTCTGCTTTATCACTCTGTCTTTTCTGAACCAACTGCAGTATGCTAATCCTTGAAGATTTCCACTCCCACCTGCCAGCCCTCATTATTTTCATGCTATTTTTGAGATAAACAATGCAAAGTAGCTCTGTGCCGCTGAGATTTCCTCCTATCATACAGTAATGAAGATGGAGATGGCAAGGCAGCACACAGGTAAAGAAACAGTCTCTATCAAACATTCGCTTATGCCAAGGTCAGTTATCTCGGTGAATCTTAGACATTCATCGACTCTCTAAAATTAAACTAAACTTTTTTTTAAGTCTGAATTGTTGTTTATTGTCTGTCAAATGTTCATGTTCAGTCAGGTGGAATAACAGACACACTACCTGCAGCAAACATATGGCTATTAAATATTCCACTTAGATGACAATGTGGAGCAAATCTTACTCCATATGTTAGCTCCAAATTTCACCACAACATTTAAAGAATGGGTTCTTTTTTTCCCAGTCTGTCTGAAAACAACACTCACATGCCAGTATGTACATCAAAAGAATTACTGATAGCTGGAATCATTTCTCCTCTCCATACTGGCTGTGAAGTCCTAACATGACCATACTGTAAGGACACCTTCAGACTGAGTTAAGTACTGTGTGAAACAACACAGCCCTCTCATTCATTTGAACAGAGCAAGTCTGATGATGCAGCAGGAGTCCAGCGCAGGGTTGCATTGCAAAAAAGTTGCAAGCACACATTCCTGGTAGACTGCTTTGTAACATGAATGCTATATTTCTACTGCTAACTTCTTGCAGTGCAGGATACAGTATTCATCTGGTAATGACACTGTAATAACTTGACAGAAATCAGTTTTGTCAACAGAAAAGCCTTCAAACTCACATTATTACTCTAATTGAACTTCCTGGATTATATTTCATGTTACCGTAACCTGAAGCAACACCAGCACATCAGCCCTCCATAGTGTGCTGTGAAGTTCAGCTGAAGCTCATATGCGGCTTCAAAAGCCTGAGTTTTAGTATACAAATCCTTGTTTGTGCAAATGAAACACAAAAGGAGAAAAATTCACATTAAAAAGACAGAAACTTTGGGAGATGCATTTATATTTGACTAGTTCAGACTGCTGAAGTACTGCACTTTGTACAGAATGTGGACTGGAATCACATTAGAAAGGGATCTCTTCATGGCCAGTATGAACAGGAGGAATGACTACAGCCTCCAATAACTCTTTCAATGCACATTTGGGCAAGTGAGTCCTGTATTAAGACTAACTTGAAAAATAGCTGCCTATGTTATAAGTCAGGTAAGGAAAAAACAGTAAAATTTTGATTTGATCAAAATGAGAGAAAATGTTATTAATCTACTTACTTGCCCATTCTCATCACATGAATTCCTTTTTATTGATTTGTGCTCAGAGTTCATATTAAAAAGTCAGGCCATTGAACTTTACTGTGACTGCAGCTGACGTTGCTTATGTGTAGATGGAAAGAAAACGGACATTTGTTCAAGTGGATCAAATATCAGTTGAGTTCAGTGCAGGCTGAACTTCACTGCATGATGTAAAATGCACTCCAGCATAGACCGGTGTTAGGATTTTGCACATGCTCCACAACTTTCACCTTTAAAAAATCCACTCACCTTGAAAAATAAATTGCTTTGGTGGATCCTTAGACTTGATGTGCCAGGAAGACGTGCACATATTTCTGTTGTCCCTAAACATAGCCAGTTGCAATACAATAACTATAGAACAGATAAAACAAGACTAAAAGAAATGTTACTGCATAATTCTGGTCACATAAAATAATTCAGTCGCTGGTAACATCTGATGAAAACAATTGTTTCAGTCCTGATTTTTAAGACAGTTAAGTCCATATCACAGATCCCCCCCTCTTAACTATTACCCAAATTAGCATGAGCACAATAGTTAAATAGAGAAAAGGCAGTGAACAAAAACCACAAAAACAGTCTCAAAGCTCATTTCTATTCTTTAGCCACCGGCTTGGTTTGACCTGCTTGTTTGCACATGTGGATGTGGTTACACAAGGCGATTTTGTTCCTTTTTTCTTTCGCTCTATCGTTTGTACAGCACACTGGTTTTCAGTATGAATTAACTTGGGAAGGCCTGACGTGTTTTGGCTCATAAGACACTGCAAACCTCTGTGTGTGGTGTGTGTTCATCTGTCTAATTTATCCCACCAGAGAATCAAATCAAGGTGCAGCTGATGGGCCGTAAGACTAGAAATGCTTAAAAAGGGGTTATTGGTAACATTTCAGCCANTCCCCCCTCTCTCTGTACTTCATTCCACCCTCTTAACTATTACCCAAATTAGCATGAGCACAATAGTTAAATAGAGAAAAGGCAGTGAACAAAAACCACAAAAACAGTCTCAAAGCTCATTTCTATTCTTTAGCCACCGGCTTGGTTTGACCTGCTTGTTTGCACATGTGGATGTGGTTACACAAGGCGATTTTGTTCCTTTTTTCTTTCGCTCTATCGTTTGTACAGCACACTGGTTTTCAGTATGAATTAACTTGGGAAGGCCTGACGTGTTTTGGCTCATAAGACACTGCAAACCTCTGTGTGTGGTGTGTGTTCATCTGTCTAATTTATCCCACCAGAGAATCAAATCAAGGTGCAGCTGATGGGCCGTAAGACTAGAAATGCTTAAAAAGGGGTTATTGGTAACATTTCAGCCAGAACAATGGCTCACTGATGTGGATAGATGGCCAGTTGATTCAGGAATATTACAAGGAAGTTTTACAGTTGCCTTACTTATTGCATTTAGTGTTTTTAGATTCTGTGGAGTACATAACAGCTGGTGGCTCAATGACTCACCACATCCTGTGGCCATGCACAATACCGAGCACTAAAACAGTCCATGATACGAGAAATTTTCAAGCAAGAATGAAGCAAGAGGTTGATGCTAGATGCTGAGTTTATTAATATACATCCTAATGGCACAAATTCCCTTAACTACTGAATGGCTATAATGCAGGCTGCCAGTATCAACAGTACCAATTCAGATGTGTATTGAATAAGAAAAATAAATACACAGAGTACAAAACTCAAAATCTCTTATTCAGTGTTGTAAGGGTTCTGCAAAACACCTTCTTCTCTGTCTGTGTGGGCAAAATGAACTGCAATTTCCTTTCTTTTAATAGGTAGTTTTGAAATGAAGGATTATGTAAAAAATAGAATATCTTCATTTATATTTAGCTTTCAAAGAAAGAAACCAGGTAAACATTTTTAAAAAAATAGAATTCCTGGAAATCCAGACCCCCAAGGGTGCATGATGGCTAAGACAGTACATTCAACAGTGTGATGGGAACTACTTTAGTGCAAATAACAAAAGCGTCATAATTTACATAACGTTCACAGATAGAGGCTTTTTAAAAATTGGTCATTAAAATGACAAAAACTTCAGACAACCGCATAAAACTTGGGTGCACAATGTGAATCCCTGAGGTGTTTACATTCAATAATCAAAAAGGGAACTATGAGAAAGGACTGGCACCCTGTTTACAGAGGACATCTGACCAAGAAGGTGTAAACTCATCTCTGAAAACAAATACTGGCTGCTCTTTACTTTCAAAGAATCAAAAAAACACCAAACCACCAGGAATCTCCCTGATCAATAATACATGCATCAACAAAAAACCATACATTTTACACATTAACAATCTTACTACAATGAAAAGTGAAAAAATAAAAAGGACCCCAAGAGCAGCACTTAGCAAGGATTAAAAGGGAATGAAGGAAAAATAGCTTCAAGCCAAAAGCCACTAAACAACAGCTTTGAACTGCCTGATGCCTGGAGGGCAACATGCAGGGTTTCAACAGCCCAACGACTCAGTTTCTTTTCACACACGTGCAAATGTCCAGGAAGGAGGCATGAGTTGTGGTGGGGGGGCAGAGGAAGGACATAATGCATTTATATGCTAAGGCACTGTACTTTTAGAACATGAAGCCAACAAGGTGTAGGTAGTATGTTAACAAAAAAAAGGCAAATACAGAAAGATGAATGTGAAGTTTTGGGGGTCAAGAAGTTCTTCAACAGAGCTTTCATTTGCTCCTGAAAGCTTATTTTTAATGGGATAGTTGCACATTTAGCCATGAACCAGTGACACCCCATGATGCAAAGCTCGCTTCCACATGTAGTACGTGGAGCGTGGAGTGAAGGGGAAGTAAGACCTGAACTCTTTAAATGTGGGGAAGGATTTCTCCTCAAAGCGTTTCTGCAGGAACAGCTTGGCCTTGGCCTTGAAGTTAGCCAGAGCAATAACATCCATCGCAAACATCTGCTCATCTATCGGTGCCTTGCCGTGAAGGGTTAGCTTTGAATTTGGTGCTTCAAAGGGGAGCATGGAGGAACTCTGTAGATATTTAGGACTCTCTACAAATTGGAGCCCATGCTGACTTTCCATCCTCGTCTCCAGAACCTTGTTTTCTGTAGCAGTGTTGTCAAGACTCTCATGAAGGTGGACATCTGCACTCTGTGCGATCCTCTTCTTCTTGCGGTTCTGACTACTGCGCCACAGCCAGTAGAAACAAGGGGACATGGACGGGAACTTGAGCTTGAACTTTGTCAGGGACCATTTGGACTTCTGGACATGCAGTTTTGCAGCATCTCGGAGCTGTTTTTTATTCATGTAAGCCAGCCTGAAGCTTTTGTGTCTCCGCCTGCAGATCCTCATTCTAGGAAAGACAGGATGGTTGGTGTTAGGCATTACAGGTGAAAGGCTTTTTGGACTTTGGCTCTTGTCAGCATCTGAGCTGTCCTCGCTGCTGCCACCGCTGCCTTTGTAACCTCTGTTGAACCGCATGGCTTCTCTCCTCCAGTTGTAGTAGGTTGATCTGGAGATCCCTGGGAAATTTCTTTTGAAGACCCTGAAGGGAAGGGAGGTGTTCATGGCAATGCAATTCTGCAGACATCGCTTAGCTTCTTGCATATGAGCTACATTATGGGCCCGCTCCAGATCCAGCTTGCCGAGGCTGAGGCCAAACATGCTGGCCACACTGTCATGGTGGTCTGGCTCGTCCTGCTTAGCTTCAGGTGACGACCAGGCCTCCTGTTCAGTACTCTCTCCAGGACTGATCTCTCCAGTTGACGATGCAGTGGAGAAGATTCCTCCATTTTTCAAGAGCTCGTGCTTCCAGTTATAGTACGACGACCTTGAGATTTCAGGGAAAAACTCTTTAAACTGGTGCAGAGGGATGAGCTTGCCCTCCAAGTAGCATGCCTGCAGGAAATACTTTGCCTCATATCTGGCTGCTGACTTTTTGCAGTGCTCCTGCGTCTGCCTCTTCCAGCGGTAGAAAGTCCTCTTGGTGATGTTGTACTTGTCCTTCAGACTTGGGTACGAAAGCTGCGAGTCCTGACTCAGCATCTCCTCGCTCTCGATCGGCGACTCCCTCTGCTCACTATTGGGGCTTCCAAACCTGAGGTCACTTGTCTGGACTAGTGCCACAAAATGATTTGGCCTGAACAATGACTCAGACTGCAGCTCACCAGACCACATGACATGGAGGGTCAGCGGCTCAGAGTCATTGGGCCGGGTCCTTGGACGTATGACACGGTTGAAATAGGGTCGGATCTTGAGGTTGAACATGGGGTAGATGGAGTAAATGTTAAACTGTAGGACTGATGACAGGGCGTACACGTGCCACATGTTGGCGTAGGAGCCGGGGAAGCAGGACGCTTTGACATCTGCATCGAAGATGGCCTCCAAGACTGTTACAGGCAAATTGAGCATGTCCTCAGACTCTTCGGCACAGAGACTGAAGCGAACAGCCTGAAGCATCATTTTTGAATCAATCATCCCCGACAGGTAGTACCTCTTCCATAGCACCATTTCCACCACTGTCCGTACCTTTGGGGGACAGAATTGATGCAGTTAATCAGTAAGTTCACATATAAATAGCCATGGAAAGTTTGTATTGATATTTTAAAACGTATAAATGAAGACCATAGAGACCATCACTGCTCACCTGTAGCTCCAAGCTAAGTTCAGTGTTGCCCACTAATAGCAGGCTAACTGCATCAAACAGTAGGTTGCCCTCTCCCTTGCAGTTTAGAGGCAGGAGGTCCACTGGCGCATCAGCTGGATACAGGCCATGCGCCATGTCATCCACGCCTGCCCACTCAGGGAAATCCTGACAGGGGGTCATGGGGAGCTTGAAAGGAGCGAGGACCTGGTCCACCCCCAGGGCCACTCTGGTCAGAGCGTCCAGGCCAGAGCTTTCTGTGGCCTCCTGGAGCTCCCCCAGGACAGACAGCACGACCTCCTTCCTTTGAATCATACCTGAGGATCTGATGAGAGCTGGAGGGAAGACTGAGGAGGAGGAGGGTGAACAAGAGTTAATGGAGGAGTAGAGGGAAGCTCCTGGTGATCAGTGAAAACAGATGATTCTGAGAAGTTTGGTGACAGCAAACTCTCCATAGACATATGTTATATGGGACATATGTTTGTGCCTTTAGTAGCAGTAGACTAGATTATGTAGATTATGTGGCTGTGGTCTATCCACTGGCAAACAACAGCTGCAGCTTAATTAAATGCTGCTGGTGCAGTTTTGACTCAGAACAACATGAACACATCTCATTCATTTATTGCACTGGATTAATTTCCTGCATAATGAAGAATTAACTGATCTGTGAAGGTACTTAAATGCAACTTTGTTTTTGTAACAACTCCAACGCCATAGCAGTGTTTAAGGTTAGTTCTTATACAAATTATAGTTAAGAGTCAGTAAACTTCAGTGGAGGTGTCTTCTAGTTATTTCCCTTTCCCTAGTGAGAAAGCAGCTGCAAAAGCTAACAAGATGAGCCATTGCTGAATGAAAATACATCGAATTCAGATCAACTTCAAACTCATTAACACCAATAGGAAGGCCTCCACTTTGTGCTGCGCTCAGCCAATGTCATTTAGGCTCTCTGTGATTTATACGCACGTTTTCGTTATTTTAAACACTTAATTGGATGTTTAAATCACTTCAAGCGAAGTTTCTCTCCGTTCGCTCTTTCGCGTAAACACGAGACTCGTATCTGATAAAAAATAAAAAACGACTCCTCGTTAACGCAAAACAGCACTGGGAACAACAGTTTTCTTACCTGCACGTCCGGAGGAAGGGATGCAAAAGTGGTTTGTTTGTCGCGGAGGTTTTCACAGCTGATTGTGTTGATGTCTCTCTGGGAGTTTCAGTCCATTGTGTGCGTACTGCTCAGGAGCGTCCTCTCCTCCGCTGCGCACAGCAGATTTTGGGAGTGATAACCAGCACCTCCCTTCAGGAAATTGTTAATCGTCGATTCGCTTCGTCTCTGCGTCAAGAAACACCTCCTCCCCCTCCTCCTCCACTAGACTACAGCCAGGGTCAATTTCAATGTGAAGTGTTAACAAAAGCCAACGTGTCATGGCCCATAAGAACACAGACGGCTTTGTGCACTAACAGGTATCGGTGCCTTTAGGTTTTATTCCATTTGTGGGTTTTTCCTTTGTCAAAGCCAACTGCAGATGTCAACAGTTCACTTTCAAGGTTATTTGTCAAGTGCTCTTGGCGTTAATGAACCGCCAGGGCTCTTTCCTTTCATAAATAAACTCTGGTGTGGTTGCACAAAAAGATATTTTAGTTTTAGTGCTTGTTGATGTTCATTAAATCATCCCTCAGTGTAAAAAAATATATACAAAAACGGATCTTTTGCAGCAATGAACTTGCTCTTTCTTTCACAGTGACCATGAATTGCTTTTGTATGTCTGCTTCCATGTGTGCTCCAGATTCAGTGCAAATACCAGTTTGTGGATTAGATGTGCAGACAGGGTGTGGACACTGTGAGCTGTATGAGAGGAGAGAAGGGCTCCTGAGCTCCAGATCAGCCTGCTTCTCAACTGTATCACTTTTAACACCTCCTCTCCTGCCTTTTGCAGGATTTCAGTAATCAAGGCCTTTTGTTCCACACACGCACAACAATCCCAGCCACTGTCCCCAACCCCCACCTCCCCTACTGTAGACCCCAATGGCTTTTCACCCACACACACACACACACACACACACACACACACACACACACACACACACACACACACACACACACCAGGGGACAGCAGCATTTGGCCCCCACTGATCTGTCTACTCGGCAGACAAGTTGGTGCCTGAGTTCACTGGGGTTCAAGACTTTGACCTAATGCTTATCAGCTATTTGGACATTGTGTGAGTATGTGGGGGTTTACAAAAGAATGGGCACAATTTCAGCACGTTGGCTTGTGTTTCTGACATTGCAAGCTGAGATAATGTAGACACCCACTTGTTAAAAGGGATGGTAATATGCGTGGGTAAAAGGTTTTTCCTTCACTTGCCGCCTTTGACCTAAAATCTCTCATACGTTACACTCAGCTGATTTCTTTTTTTCAATACAAGCAGCGAGAGTACTACTACCTCAAATTTACAGTTAAATTCAAAATGATTTTGATGGCATGTTTTGTGAGGAAGGTCAAAAGAAGTGTGTGGAAATAAAGGTCACACTGAAACCATCAGTGCACCTTTTCATTTTAAAAGCCACTTTTTAAATAGACCATTATTCCATGAAGGAGACCCAAAGACGCCCCGTAGCAGAGCCTTTTTTACAGTTTATCATCAATCCACAGATGATTCAGTAAAACTTCATGACATTGACCTTGTAGAAGGGCCTCAATAGCAAAGTATGCAGTTGAGTCACTGTTATACAAACACGCTGAATATGCCACATTATCCCCACATCTTCTGATTAGAGTGTGAGTTCAGGGACATTTTATGCACTTTGATATCCTTTAGCATTTTAAATCTTACTCCTGGCTGTTTCTCTCTCACATTTCCTCTTTGGCTTCATCTTCTATTCACTGCGATGCCTCAAACATATTGCTAAAAAGATGATATACTTTCATTCTGTTTTTGAAATATGAAATCAAAAAAAGAACATATTCAGAATGGGATTAGCATATCTGCTTCCATTTCATGTGATATGTAACGAGGGCTTCTAACCTATCCAAGTATGGCTTCTTGGCTTTATTCATCTCCCCCTTCTTGTCAATGTTTGTGTCCTCACCATCTCTTCAACCCCCTCAAACTCTTGGCTGTAGCCAATCACACACCTTAGGTGTGTAGATTAGATGTGCTGCACTGCACTGTGAACACAGTAGTGGGCTGGCTGCAAGCATTTAAAATGCAAATGGGGCAACACTGGGACCGGCTCCGGCGGTCTCTCACCTGCTGTGGCTGAGTGTATCTGTGAGTGTGTGTGTGTATGTGTGTGTGTGCAGGTGAGACTGTGTGTTTACAGGCAGGGGAATGACTGAAAGGATTGAAGCCGACTTCAGACAAAGTTAAACTCAAGTTTGCACAAGCAAAATATCAGGTTTGTGTCCAAACTGAAGTGCATCAACCTGAGGTTTCTGCACTGAATGGCAAACCACCCACTACTGCTGAAATACCACACCACCAAACAATACCAGTCAAAAATACTCTGTGACAGCTTGAGGGTTTACACAACAAATGTGTTCTTTGGTGATCCAGCCATGTTGCCTGCACCTGGACACAACACCAAGAAGTAATAAGAGTCAGTGTACTATCATTTGCTTGTATTTGCTGCTTTCAACCTTTTCAAATATCTCAAATTAGATTTCTTTGCAGAGTTACTGCCTGAATTTATTGAAAAGGGAAATGTTCTTGACCTTGATATTCAACATTCAAATGATTCACACAGTCAGTGATAGAGAAGTCACTCCACAAGGGAGCACATATTATCTTTAAATGTAACACAAGGTTATAGGAAAGTTACCTTATTGGAATATCTTTCTCTTTGAACAGCAGAGGGTTTGTTTTATAGGATTACTGCAGACAAGCAGCCAAGTTTGTCATCGAGTTATTATAGACACAGTTCTGCAAAGAAAGAATTCTAAACGCCATAAATCACAAAGAATTCAGTGAATACACCCTCTGTATGACTCTACATCTGATAGAAATAGATTTAGTAAAATGTAAGTAAAGTGTACTGAGGTAGACTGTTAAAGCTTTTCTAAATTTAAAATGCAAAATGGCTGAGTCAAAGGGTAAAATGTTCCCCCTGACTTTAAGTGCCAACTACAGTACAGGGATTTGGTGTGGAGCAATTCACAGAATTAAAATACATGATATGGCTGGTGGTCACTAACAAAGAAAAGATACACAGTGGTTTATATTTTGCACAGCAGACTAGTACCGGACACAGGCGTATTCAGTGTACTCATGCTCATGGACCTGCAGGTCAGAGCCAACAGGTAGAATAACCTCAGAGTAGATCACATCGTCTGCATTTGTGACCTAAACACACACACACACACACACACACACACACACACACACACACACACACACACACACACATAAACTCTCATTAACTTTCCATGGGGAAAAAGCAGAAACGATTTTACTCTGTATGTTCTTTAATGACAGTAGACTTACATTGTTGATGTGGGTTGTGTAACAAGACTCCTCCTGCAGCTGGTTTCCTATAATAAAGATACAGATACACACATTAATATTTTACTATGCAGATGGGTGAAGTTATGTGACCAGATGTATCTAAGACCGATGAGTATCTGATGAGTAAATGCTAATAAATATCATGTTGGGAACAGTGAAAACAGAACTTGTGGTATATTGGCACATCTCTCGTGATTGCCTCAAAGACCACACAGTACAATTGTGCAAGGTGACCTGCGTGCATGTGGACACGCATTTGGAAAGGACCGTATAATGTATGGGCTAGTCTGTGTACAGGTATGTGACAATTTTCCATAGTAGTGATTTCAACAGACTTTCTATATGTTCAGGAAGTGTAAAAAAAACTTACTTGTTCTTCTTTTGTTCTTCACAGCAAACGCCGCAACCAACGCTGTTAAAACCACACATCCCACCACCCCCACAGCCACGGCAACAGCGTCATGGTTGCCACCTGAAAATGAAAATTATTATTATTTCGCATGATAATAATGTTTTGTATGGTGAAAACAGTTCTCCAAATGCATGTCAGACATAAGGAATAGTCTAAGAGTTAGATGAAAAAACTCTGGTGTCCAGCACTGAAGGCCTACCTTGATTTTCAGGTTCTAGTTCTATGATGAATCCTCTTCCTCTCCCTTTGAGAGCTACAAAGAAAATAGCATTTGTGATTATTACGTGTTTGCATTCATCATCTGGGAGTCTACTGGTTAGAATCAGCCGTACAGACCTGGAACTCTGACCCACAACTCCACTGAAGTCTGCACTTGTCCATCCACAGCCGCCTGGCACCTAAACTTCTTGTTTTCAGGACTTGGAAAAGTGATAGTCAGAGTTACATCACATGCAGATTCCCGTTTTATCTGATGTAGTGAGTCCTCTTGTATCTTGGCGCCGGCTTCATCCACCCACATCAGGCTGACCTGCTGTGGCTGTTTATTGCAGTGTCCCAGCTCTACGTAGGAGAGGAGAATACACTGCAGCGACACCGTTTTGCCAGGCATGACATTTAACTCTGGGGTGGCAGAAGGGGCTGAAAGAAAGAAAAAATGATGTTTTCTTTATTGATGTACATATGGCACATATTTCTTCTTCTCTCCTCTGATCAGGTGAAGTAAATTCTGTATCAACTCTCACAGCAACTAAACAGAAATCTTGACAGTACTCACCACTGCGAGGAGAGAGGACATCTGGCCTTCGTTGGCAGCGATGGCGTCCAACATCCTCTGCTGTGAGATCTTTGACTGTCAGGGTGCATTTTGAGTCCTCATTCTCTGATTTGGCTGTCTGGATCTCTCCATTACTGACTATGGCTATGTGATCACTTGTTTGGCTTGAGGTGAAGTGCCATATATGAAAGCACACTGAATCTTCTTCACATGGAAATATAATATCGTAGCCCCGTTCAAATATCAGACCATCTTCTCCTTTTACACCTGAAGAAAGAAGACATACGTTTGAGATTAGAAAACTAAGATCTCGGGATAAGATTGTATTTCATTTACCTGCTCTGATCAAAGACAGCAACAGCAGCCTCATCACACTGTGAGTGGTTCCAGCCATCCTGTGTGCACATCTGAAAAGGAACACTGTTTTTACCCTTAACGTTAGTCAACAGAAATGTCGTTTCCTGCATTTGTCAACATCCTCAACCACCTCTGGAAAACCTGAAGAAAACCTGAACAACTGCTAGTCTGAGTGCAAGAACAGTTTAATACAAACAATACAGCTGTTGTTCAATATTCAGTATTCCTTTTTTATTAGTCCCGCAAGGGGAATTTCCAGTCAGGGTTTAGTTTTAGACATTATCAGAAACTATATATTTCCACATGATAATGATGAGAAGGAGAAGAGGAAGGGAAGGAGGAAGAAGAAGAAGAAGAGGAAAATGAAGGAAAAGAAGAAGAGGAGGAGGAAGAGGAGGAGGATCTGTGTTTAGGATCTGTAAATCTCTCACATAAGATGAGCAGTCTTGTGTGAGAGTGTCATTGTGATTTTGTTGAGGGTTGCATTTCCATTGCAAACACCTTGCTGTGTAAGTGGCTGTGTAAGTAATTCTAACAACGAAGAACAAATCTGTAGGTAAAACTCTAAGGAAAATATGAGATCAATTTTAGATTGATTTTAAGCGTTAGTTCTCCACCACTGACCCCAGTACAGCAGAGGTGAATTGATTTGTTTGTGGTGGTCTCAAGCTGTAAATACTGAGTACATACTGAAAACCATCGATTTGGAAGAGTACAGCGAGTGTTTCTTTCTTTCTTTTTATTTGGATGAACTGGTTGACCCTGTTGTTGCATTTACCACTGACCATCAGCAGATGTCGCTTTGGTTCAGGTATTAAAATCCTGATGTGAGAAGCAACGCTGAAGATTACTTTCGACTCTTTCTGCTCCACTGTATTTGTCAAATAAGTAGTTTATGGTACAGTGATTTCATCACTAACATATCTTTCCTCTTCAGCACCTATGAATGCTTGGTAAAGCACCCATTGGGTGTTAACAGACAGAACGCACTGCACACACTGCTTGTGCTGAATCCTCAGGTTATACTTGAATACTCAGGTTTATTAATAAATCTGCCACCTCACACAACCAGTTAATACTACGTAAGCTGCTGGGTCACCTGTGACAATAGCAAACACAGGGTCTTTTTACATTTGTCCTGAAAATGTGAGGGCTTGTTGACCTTAAACATACTGGAGACCAAGTGCGTTATTGTGCTTTATAATGAACAAATATGTGATGAACAAACAAGTCTTTTTGGTAGCTTAATGGTGCACTGCTCCCATGTGTAGCAGTAACAATAAAACCTCATTAGGCCTTCTAGTTGATGTGATTGCTATCATTTTTTCAGAGGGAGCGGCCTGTGAAAGCCATCATTTGTTAATTATAGTAACAGCTAATGTCATAACCCACAAGAACATCACATTCTGCTCTTATTACAAATGTGGAATGCTGTATTCATCAATGCACGTGTGAAGAGGGCTGGATTCAAAACAAACAGCTGCTGAAATTATTTTTATTTACCCATTTGTACAGATCCTCCGAGACAAAACTAGACAAATAGGTTATGTATGACTATGTTACAAAAATATCATGTCTCAGTTTTTCAGTTAAAATCTCTTCAGTGTAACAGCAAACTCAAACTGGTCAAATAGAGACTTTAAAAACTGCTCAAACTCAGACATTCATGGAGCCACACAACAACTTGAGACTGCAAAATATATGTTATATATGTGTATATATACATTACCGCTTCAAACAAGTTTACATTAATACAGTTACGTCCTGTACATATTGCATCTTTAATGTCAGCTGGACTAAATATTAGCAATCCAATGGCAATGAGCAAGATGTAATCTACTTTATGGTCAGAGATAACAGTCACTGTAGAAGAGGTGGGATTATCAGTTAAACACAAGCGGCTTACACAGACATACCAAATGTCCCTTTGCATTTTTCCTGCTTTCATTTCTCATCATCACTCACCACCAAACCAGAACACATCGAGTATCTCTGAGCAGCTTTGAACAAGCCAAACGAGTGACATTTACATTCAAATAAGATTCCAAGAAATCGCTTTCAGCTCAGTCTGAACACCTGGGAGTGAGCACAGGTGCGATACATTCAAGACATGGAAGGCTTTAGTGCATCTGTGACTTCCTGCTCCGCAAAAACCTTTTACAGACAGTCTTCTTACGCAAATGACAACAGTAGTTTGGTGTGTTTCTACGTTTTACAACCTCAGACAGAGCTCGGGAAAGCATTCAGGGAACAGAATATCAGTTGTGCTGGCGATTTACTGCTTTGACGGGAACTGACACATTAGCATCTGTGCGGGAGAAACTTTGATTGCTTTGCAGCCAAAAATTCAACATTCAGGAATAAAATACAGACTAAATCATCTGACACTGACCACACACATGCAGAAAGCACACAAATTCCACTCATTAACAACACCTGTACATCATCAGGATAATATAGTAACTTTAAAAATAAATAAATCTAATTAAAGGCCCAATCCAGATTAGGTACAGTATATGGTACACACAAATACACATTTGTCAAGTAAAGAGAAACAATAGCTTCAAACCTCCACAGGGATAAAAAGCAAAGAAATACATTTTCTTGCACCCTTTAAGCAGCATTATAGAGCCACTCTAGGTGGCTGGATCCTCATCAAATACTAGTTAAAAAACATTGTTTTTCGTTGGTGAAGTGGTAGCTGGCATTCTTCATACTGCAGATTGTCTAATACCAAGCAGTCCTCTTGCTTTTGGGCACAAATGTGGTTACTGTGGCATCAATTTGATTCAAATTGCAAAAGAGATCATCTCAGAGTCCCACAAATCAGCCACAGTGAGCCCTGAGGGATCATTATGGGTTACACATTCAGATTTGAAAAGAAGTGAAATGAATGAGGGCCGTTACTAAATACTGGGATGTGTTTGTTGGCCCCTCAGTTTGAAACTTTTCCTAACCCTGCCTCTAACATGCATGTTTGACCCTGCAATAACCATATCACATACAGCTTTAAATATATATATATTTAAGAATAACCAAGAACCAAAATTTACAAAAAATAAAATAGAATATTAAAAAAAAAAGTACAGTACACAAGTACAGTGTCATGTATGTAGTTCCACGTTCCACCTCTGGATCAGGCCTTTAATACAGCAGTAAAAGTCACAATGATAAAACTTCATATTACTTGATAAAACACAACTAACGAGACATGAAACACAACGCCATCGACAACCTTGATGACACTTTGCATTCAGCCCCTGTAGAGCCTTTCAGATCAGTGGATTTCTCACTAACACTGCATTCGTGATGATTAAGCTGCAATATGGGTTGTTGTTGTTTTTTTTTTTTTTTTTGGTTTGAAAGCAGACACAAGTGATAAGTCCTGCACGCTTACCAAATGCTACATTCCCTCACTCAAGCTTGCTTGGCTCTTCAGGGGATACAGTTCAGGAACAAACAGGTGCTTCATCTTCCTTACACAAATATAAGGTCATAAGGCAGGAAAAGTCTTTCCAACGTATATTTTTAAAAAAGAAAAGAACCAAAATGATATATACAGGTACAGTTAAACACTGCACATTTCAAGATATACAGTATGTAATCAAGAGAGAGAGAGACAACTTTCAGTGTCTACAGTGTACACACCTAGCCACCACGTTATGTAACGAGATCAGCGTCATACAACAGGTCTCTGACAGATAATAGCTGCTGCTTAAAACTTTCATGAATGTAATAGCTCCAATTTTCCACTCTTATTATTAGAGGTAACATCATCCCCTTACACTTCTGCATCATCAGAGGCAAACCTGAAACTTAAATTATTGCTAAAAATATATGTATTCACATGAAACCAGGTATTGTCTGACTCAAAAATTGGGAATGACTGGTCTGACAGTAACAAAGGGTTTGTATGTGTATGTTGTCTTCCCATGCTCTTGTAAAGTGCCCAGGTTGAGGGTGAGACTCTCTGTGCTGTCACAGGCTGGAGGGCTGGGCTTGTATCTGCGCATGGTGACTTGGCTGAGCTGGCTCACAGTCTTTAGGTCCTTCTTCCACCCCCCGGGCGTACATGAGGACAAGGGTGACGGTGGCAAAGGTAGCTGCGTTCACAGGGAAGGCTCGTAGCAGCGTGGAGGTGAGGCCTCGTGTGAACACCATGTAGCCCTCTCTCCTGACGCTCTGCTGCACACAGTCAGCAATGCTGCTGTACTGGTTGACCCCACCCACCCCGTCTGCCTGCAGCCGTGATTTGATCACATCCACGGGATAGGTGGAAAGCCAGGAAGCGATACCAGCCATGCCTCCGGCAAACAGCAGTTTGAGGATCATGTAGCGGTCGTCTGGCTCACAACCGAGGTTGCGCGTCAGCACATCGTAGGCCAGGAAGTACACTCCAAAACCAGGCGTTTCACGGATAAGTGTGGTCAACATGCCTCTGTTTACGCCCCGCAGACCCTCGCGTTTGTAGATGCGTGCCAAGCAGTCCAGGGAATTCTTGTACAGCTTCTTGGAGGACTTCTTCTCTCCGGTACCCTGCATTTGCATGCGGGTTTTAGCCAGTTCCATAGGGCAGCAGATGACACACTGGATGGCACCTGCTGCTGCACCAGCAAGGAACTGGTTCATGGGGGTGTCGTGTGCCAGCATCCGCATGGTGTTTCCCTGAACGCCAAACACTATGGCATTGATGAATGTAAGGCCCATCATGGGGGATCCAATGCCTTTATACAAGCCCAATACCTGTGCACAGGGTCAGAGACATCGCATTAGACAAGGAGTGTTAACACATCACTACAAAATGAAATCACCAGCACAGAGGGGTTTATTTTTCTTTCAAACAAACAAAACACTGAGGGTAACCATCTTGTTACCACAAATACAAAAACTTGTGTTATATTAACATAATTATATCATAGAATTTGAAAAAGCCCTAACATGTAGAATTCAAGTACAACTCTCGCGTGTGTCCAACTCTCACAACAAAGTTCACTTGTGTTCCCATCACCATGAGAAACTCCTTTCCCATCATGACTTCCATTTTATTTCTGTTGCTGTATACAGTATGAGACCAGTCTCTTCAGCTATTTCATCTTTTCAGGACAGCCATTTATGTCCTCCTGGCACTCCCTACAACACTTGCTGTAATAAAGGTGCCTGCAGTATGAGTGAAAAAAAATGTGAACACCCTGAGGATACTTAAATAATGATTCTGGAAACTGGTGCTCCTTTGGTTTTGCTATGGCACAAAAATAATGTGCTGCAGGGAATCATTCAGAAGCTTTAAATAACAAACCCTATGACGTAAATGAGATTTTTTAAAAACACTTCTCAGGCTGAAAATAGTTTTCCAAGTCGCTTGGGAGAAAATATGGTAATAAAGGAAAAAACAAATCACAGTGATTACACCAAAAGTTAAAAACAAAAAAACAATATGAATCTTGTCAGCAGGTGAAAACAAAACTCTACAGAGCTTGAAAACAACCAAGCAAAACAAGTCTGATCCCATTCAATAAAATTAGAGTCTTCCCCCATTCAGTCATCAGACCCGAGAGTGACATAACTCTGCTATCAGGTCACTGTGGCCTCACAGATGTCCAGATGCAGCCAAGATCACTGGATCTCGCTAAAAATAGATTCTGTCAAACACAACTACTTCATAGGCGTCATCGTGAGCAGCCACCTCACAGCTTTACAGCCCTGAAAGGTAGATGACACGTAGCAACAAACCAAAAAAACACTACAAAAAAACTTCTTTCAGTCAACAACTGGAAAACCTTCATCCAGGCTTACCATACACACATACAGTACTTTACTTCACCATAATCATGTATCAATAATATTGCTGACCACATATACTAGCATTTGATCTGTATGGGAAATAAAGACACGTACCGACTCCTGCCGTATGATGGACTGGAAACAGTGATAGGTCCCACGGTACAGAGGCTTATCAACATTTTGGACCTGCAGTCTCACCTGGAAAAGAGGACACTCAGTCATATTCCCCATTATAACAGAGGTAAAGGGAGTACAAAATGTGCAATGTTCTAGTCAGTTAGCTGTATACACTGTATAGTGATGATGAGGCAACTCGGTGAAAAACATTTAGCATGAAGCACTAAATGAATATGCTGGAAACATACTGAGATATCTGTTTAACAGTTAATATAAAGTTTCTGTATTTTAAAATAATATAAAATAATATATAAAACTCTGTAATTATGCTGTTCTTTTAAAGAAAAAACAAAAACAACCATTGCCCACCTTAACTGTATCAAATGGGTGTCCAACTAAGACTCCAGCAGCACCTGGAGACAAAGGAAAGAACAGTGAGAAAAATACAACAGACAATAATAATATATCATCATTTGATCAGTCTTGACTAAAAGTTGCAAAAGCAAAAGCTCAGAGTGACACACTCAACTGATTTTTACCGACTCAAATAACCTCACTGCCAGCCCAGCGTTTGTCTCTGTTCTGTACAATTAGGATAAAGTCAGTACCCTGAAGGTTATTGCACACATGCCACCTTTCCTAGTTATTTTCAGAAATCTGGGCCTATCTATCCAGTCTTTGGCCTATTTGACCAGTCTTAGAAGGCCAAACTGCTTGCTGCTGCCACTGTTGTGTAATTTTACACTCCAGGGTAACACTGCCTCATCGAGCCAGAGCCAACTCACTGGGCATCATCACCCTCTAAAACTTTCTTTAGCGCATCTCTGAAAGTTACGTAACCTTGGCTTGTGCCCATGTTCTCATGCCAGTTTGGGTCTATGCTGAAACTTAATAATAGTTCCCAGCCTGACCACAACATTTAAAGATAACACAGAAAGGAGGGGAGAACCTATATAATACGATACATGGCTGCATTTTTTTTAAAGGCATACCATTTATAACATGGTAGCCATGTCTTTAATATATGTCCATATGTTAGATCATTGTGGGCAATACTGATGATAAGTGAGTGACCCTGCTTGATGACAGGATTGGATTTTTGTATGACCTCTGCATCAATGTAATGAAACACCTTCATTTGTCAGGTATTTCATTTGCTGAAATACCTGCCTGGTTATCTTATTATTTAATAATTTCAATAAAACGAGCAATATACTTGCAACTATTTTCAATAAGTCAAAAACAAATTCTCACCACAACCAAACGTAGTTGTCATTTTTCTGTTTTGAATTTTTGGTGATTGTTTTGTCTGTTTTAGTAAAAAATATTCCAGATGACAATTAAATAATTACACAGTTTTGAAAGAAATGCTGGAAATTTTGACTTGAATGTACTGGCCTATCACCGTAAACAAACCACAGCGAGCTAATCCTGCATAAGCACCTGCTTTGTCACCTGACCCATTTGTAAAAAGAGCCAATCAGGAATGAGTTCCAACTGTAAGCCAGGAAAAGAACACAAGCAGACATGTGTTTGACACAATGACGAGCGGTCATTGACCTCAGTGCCCTGGTATGAGGAAAAACAAGCAGACAAGAGTGTTGCATCATAGTCCGTGTGACATTTCTCTTCAGTGTGATGGCACTCTTCTTTTAATGTCAGAAAATGCATGCTTAAAAATAAACTTCACTGCTTTCAATCATGATGACACTTTGTTTTGAGCTAAGCACAAACTAGACCAAGCGTAAACAGCAGCGAACGGCTTCCCATTTCACTGTGTGTGGCTCCCCGAACTCTACCACACTGTGAAAGGGTGGGAGGTGGGTGTCAATCACTGTCAAGTAAAGAAAGCATGGGATTGGTCCGTGAAGGGGTGTGGAGTGATTCATCTCGGCCTCATCTGCCTCTGGTGTGTGTGCAAACTTAAAAAAGCCAAGCCATCCTAGCCTGAATGCTCAGGTTGCACTTGTGTAGTGTTTGCATGCTTTAAGTTCTCAGCAGGGTCACAAAGGAGAAACACCGAAGGTGCTCTAACATCAGCATTTCTCCATATCTTTGTGAGGAAGCACTTCTCTGAAACAGACACTAACATTTCTTTCCCCTGTAAACCTTCAACATGCTGCACTTATATCAGACATATGGGAGACCTGTTGGATTCAATTAAAGTCAAACTCTGTCTCTGAAGGTCAAGATATTGAACCTAACCTTCTGTTATGACGTTTATTTTTAGCAATTTCCAAAAACTAACATTACTGTGGTGCAAATAACAACTAATACAAGAGAGTAAGCACTTAAAAATAATGAACTTCATATCTTATGATTTTGTAGGTGACCCTGGACCTAAAAGGTAGAGTAAGCCACTCACAACTTCCACTCATTCAACCTCAAAGTCTAGTATTACGTGAAATGCAATCAGGGGTATTCAGAGAATTCACAGTACCGGCTTTAGTGTGCCGACATGCGGTGGAATTACGAAAATACACTTGCAATCTTGTGATAGAGTTGCATCAGTAAGGGTGGTACTAGGAAGGTTTGTGGTTTACGATTACCGCTGAAAGAGGAACACATGGGGCATATCAGCCCCGCTAGGTCAAGCTACAATGTCTCATATCAACGTGGCTCTTTGGTAACTGCACCTTACTTATCTGACCAATGTGCAAGGTGAAAGGAGCTGCCACTGACTTACCTCCGATGCATCCAGCTACAAAGTCCATCACCGCTCCTGCACGTCACTTAGCTGAAGGACTTAATATTGCCAAACACTAGCAGAAGATATTCTCAACAATTCTATGAAACGTTGTTTTTGTCTAAAACCTTTACTCCGTTGTACACCTGTCACTGCGTTTAATCTAGCTAATGGTCCAACTGACGCTTTCAGTTAGCGTCTGTTAGCTAGCACAGGGTAGCTGAGTATCCCTCCAAGACCTGTCAATGCACAAATGTTGACAATTTCTCTGACCGGTTATTTCGCTTGAACTCTATTAATCTAACAATACTCTCCTGTTGCCCTAAGCGACCTCCATAAACCGGCGTGGCGTTTACAGTAAATGTGGACACCCTGCCCGTAACCCGTATCAAGGAGGTTTATTTCTGTAGCAAGGAAGCTAGCGTCGCAGGAAGTAACTAAGAGGAGGCGGGAATTACCGGCGTTGGATAGAGTTTCTATCCAATCCCAACAAAGAGTTAACGCCTACAACCCTCCTACTTCACACGTAATTCTCGTCATTCATTGGTTTCATACCGGCAAGGACTCCCAGTGCTGAAATGCGTCATTAGTGCCGTGTGATGTTTTGCTTTTGCCCGGGTCCAGGCCATTGAAGCCGCCCCCTCAGACTGACATCAAGTGGGCTGCACATGGAGCCTAGTGTCAGAGGATGGAAGCAGTTTCATTGTGAACAAACTTTGTGTTTGATAAGTTCATTAACACCAATTGTCATTAGTATTAACATACGATAAGATAAGACTTTATTGATCCCCGACCGGGGACATTAAGTCGTGACAACCAGCAAGTATTAATAAAACCAAACAGTGGCACAGAAGGGTCAAGATAAAAAGTATGCAGTCTATAGAAAAAAAAAAAAACCAACTATAAATATGCACATTAAGTACAGATAATAAAAATACTGAATGACATTAATATACTACTGCCCATAAAAATACTCTTGCCAGTATTCTCATGAAAAAAAACTACCAATGTCGTGTGTTGTATTCCACTTGAGAAGTACTGTTTCATAGAAAGATATATGGATAATAAATACAGTGTTATTGCACAGTTGAGGAAAAAAACATACAACAACTTAAAAATTGAACAAGATGTAATGGAGTATGGATAAGCATAGCATGGATAACAGTAGTGCAAAAATATGTTATGATATCATATGACATGTGGGATTAAGTGTAAGGAGTTTCCTTAAAATGTTTTTAAAATGACTTTTTTTTTTAGAACGTACTATAAAATATTTCAAGTTTCTTACCTGTTTATAAATAGTGAATCCTTCGGCTATTGTCGGGTAAAGTCGGAACCTCTGCTTTAAGTCGACGCTGTTTGGCTCGCGGTGAGACACGCCTCTGCCGCGTGATGTAACAGCAACACACTGAAGGTTACGGTTTATGGAGCACATGCGAGAAGAAGAATGGGCTCACATCTGACAACTGTGTGTCGGTCAGTCACCATATGACAGGATGCATATCGCTGATTTCGTATCTGGATCAATCGCAGGTAACAGTCTACGCTACTCTAGCTAGTCTGTCATTTAATGTTAGCATGAGTTAGCAGCAGTGTTTGCTACATCGCTAGCGACTGTATGTGCATGGTGCGATAACAGGATGACAGCATAGCAACAGCATATGGAAAGATAAGCTTAGCCCTGATGTTCGTTTGTGTATTTTTGCGTGTCCAGTTTTAATTTCATCTCAATTCAACCAGAGGAATGAAGTGGTAGTAAAAGCAGTCACGCTGTATAGATGTATGACAGATAAGCCTCCTGTCAGCTTCACATTAATAAAGTTGCAGTTAAAGCTCATCACCTTGAACATCGTTGTGTGTCTGTTGTGTCCTTGATGTTCTCGTTTCTCTGGAAACACACAGGGGCTTGTGGAGTGGCAGTGGGCTACCCTCTGGACACTGTGAAGGTACAGTTAGAGCCATGTGTAGCTGAAACAGTCAAGGTGACTGTATAACAAATGGACTTCTTGTTTATACACCTTCTGTATCTTTGTAGGTCCGGATCCAAACTCAGAAGCAGTTTACTGGAATATGGCAGTGTGCAGCGGCCACATTTTCAAAAGAAGGGGTAAGAGGACCTGGTGTGGGCATTGTGATGTCAAGTTTTTTAGATCACCTGTTACAGTCCAAACTGTGGCCTGGTCCTCCACACTTAACCAGGAGCTAGAATAATGTTGGATATGGAGCCTACATGTGGTTTGGTCGTGTCCAAGGTCGTGTCCAATAAAAATTGTTCAGGGTGTCTGCACATCATCACTGGATTTGGACTTTGAATGCCACATCAGAATTTAAAGGCAACTTAGTTGCTGGATAAAGTAACAGATGGGTTCTCTCGCTTCTCTCGTCATCAGGTGCATGGCTTCTTCAAAGGCATGTCCTTACCCGTGACCACAATCTCTATGACTTCCTCAGTGGTGTTTGGCACATACAGGAACTGCCTCCAATGTCTGAGCCAGGCCCGAGGTGCTGGTGGCGGTCCAAACACCAAACTAGAAATCTTCCTGTCTGGTATGGCGGGGGGGATAGCTCAGGTAACAGATGCAATTTTACAAACCCTCTGAAAGCTGTTGAGTCATTTCCTTCAGTCATGTGCTTCATTTCACCTGCAATTTAGACGGTCCCTGTCTGCCTCCAACAGATATCAGTGATGTCTCCAGGTGACATAGTGAAAGTACGTCTGCAGTGTCAGACAGAGTCCAAGCGAGGAGGCACGAACATGCCCAAACCCAAGTACCGTGGCCCTGTTCACTGTCTGCTGAGCATTATCAAAGAGGAGGGGATCACAGGGCTCTACAGAGGAATGCTTCCGCTCATGCTAAGAGACGGGCCGTCGTACGCCATATACTTCTTGACTTACACAACCATCTGTGAGTGGCTGACAGACAGCGACAAGAAAAGACCAGGTGAGTGAAGTCAGCAGCACATTTTCTTTAAAGAAAAGCCCTCTGTTTGGTGTGTGACTCCTCCTGTGTGTGTCAGCAGTGTAAACTGATCTTTATGCATGTTTTCATGTTTTCAGTTGCAACTCATATGATGTTTTTTTTACTGTTAAATCAAATCATCAACATCACATTTGATGACTGTGTGACAGCATCCCCATTAATTGAATCATTCGAGTTGCACAACTAAGGCCAACAAGCCCTTCATTGGGATTTTACCATTTTAAATGTCACTGCATCTCTGTAACGTCACTCTCTTTTCTTTTTTCTCCAGATTGGAGCAGCGTGATGCTTGCGGGGGGAATAGCAGGAATGGCAGGCTGGACGCTAGGAACACCCATGGACGTGATCAAAGCCCGTCTGCAGATGGACGGGGCCCGGGAGACAAGGCGGTACAAGGGATTCTATCACTGCATCACTGAGACAGTGAGGGTGGAGGGAGCGGGAGTGTTCTTCAGGAGCTTAGGCATTAACTGTTTGCGTGCATTCCCTGTCAACATGGTGGTGTTTGTTACGTACGAGGTCCTCACCGGTTTCCTCCGAGCCACACCTGATGGTGTCGACCCGTCTCGTTTAGGATTTGAATAGTCAATGTTCTGTTGGGGTTTGTCTGTCTGTGTTTAATGCTGATGTTTGTTTTTACATGCATAATAGCAAAGATGTTTGGCCAGAAAAGGCATTGCAATATTTTGATTGTTTCCATCATCACTTGAACCGTCTGTTACAAGTAGAATATTCACTTATGTAGGGTAATGTATCCTAATATGCTCAGGAGTCATTTGTCAGTGATGGACACTGTTACCATGGACTGAACATGCAGCCCTATGGCCACTAGATGGAGTCCCTGGCCAACATTGTTTTTCTTCTTTGCTGCTCTGTTTTTGACAAGAGGAACAGTGTACCAGTGGCAAAGTTACGCCATATTTGACTCCATTCAAGAGCTTTCACAGCCTTGAATTTAGAATTTATGAATGAGCTGCAGTACGCACAATTTACAGCAACAAGCATGACAGCCATCCATGCCTACGCAGCATGAATGGATATTATAAGCTGCCTGGCAACTCATTTCCAGCTGATTAGCAACATGGCACAGATGAACAATCTAGATAAAACATTTTGGTTTTTTAAACATGGAGGAACTGGATTTATGAAAGGATCATTCAGTAAATAGAACTGGAAACAGTGGATAATCAGATTCTGACTAAATGTTTGTCATGTCAGTGTTGGTGTGGCAGACTACAAAAGTAGCAGCTGTTATGACCAGTGTTGAATTCCTTAAAGCAACCTGTCTGTAATCAGAACATGTACACACTCATTTTTTACTCCATCCTTCTCTTGAACATTTATAGAATTGTTCTTTCTCGAAATACAAATGTTCACTTTAAGACAACCCTGATTCCAAAAAAGTTGGGACACTGTTTGAACAATAAAAACAGAATGCAGACATTTGCAAACAGACAGTGTCCCTGAGCCCTTCTAATAACATCCTTTATACAATCATGTGCTCACAAAGTGGTGACTCACTCCATCCTTGCTTGTGAGCAACTGAGCCTTTCGATAAAGCCCCTTTCATACCCAATCATGATACTATCACTTGTTACCAATGAGCCTGTTTGCCTGTGGATTGTTCCAAACAGGTGTTTTTGGAGTTGAAGTTACTCAACTGAATATATGTCAAAAAAGATAAGATAAAACTTTATTAATCCCCCGTAGGGGAGATTAGGGTGTTACAGGCAGCAGCAATAGTAGCAGGAATATAAAAGGAGACATAGAAGAGATGAAAAATACAAAATAAAAAAACTAAATAATCAACTTTATATTGTGTGTGTATATATATATATTCTCTACAAGGATATTAAAAATACTATTGCTAATGGGATTTTTTTTTTAATTGCTCATTAATTGAAAATTGCATGTGATAAGATAAGATAATTAAGTACAGCGTTTTGCACTATTGCACAGTAGAAAGGATTAGCAGCTTATCATGCTCTGTTTCATTTATGTTTTACAGTGTCCCAACTTTTGTGGGATCAGGGTTGTACTGCTCCTTACATGCCGCTAAAATTTTAAGGGCAGACGTTTGGTTTCAGAGCAGGAGACAGTCTTTCAATCAGGGAAGAAAAATCATGAATGATATTTCTTGTAATTTGTACAACTATGATGAATATGCTTATTGTGCCTTCCATAATAAAGGTAGTTGTACAAAATTATTAAATCCTGCATTACTCTCTGTATTGTTAGTCCACAAATGACACTAACCTAACACACAATTTCAGTGGTGGAAAAATGAGCAGACACTGGAATATTTACTCACCAAAAACAAATTATTGTATCTCCTTTCAGACCTTAGCTTTGGTTAATATGAAATTCCAGCATTTTTGTATAGTATAAATACACATGGTCAACGGTAAATTGGAATGAATGCATGAGAAAGCAACTGTCTAGAAGTGGTTTTCTCAGCACAGCACCCTCTCATAAATCCACAGGGGCACAAAACCAACTGAATGTACATACCAATATGAAATGTGTGCTGCTGTATATGGAAGGCGATGTTAGTCATAATGATAAAGTGCCAGTTGTGGATACATGGGACACACGGATATGCACACATACTCATCAGTATTCAAATGAATAAAATAGCTGCACAGCAGTAGTGAAGTGCCAGAGCTTCACATTTTAAATTTGAATGAACGTGGGTGAGAATCTGAATGAAGCATTCAGTTGCATTTAAGAACTCTTCTCAGTTGCTATGTAGTAAAAAAATCTATGTGGTGGTCTAGATTCAGGAGTTTTAGCTGCAAATTGAATCATGACTTGTACTTCCACGTTAGAATAATCACACATTGATATATATAAACAACATAAACACTTTGACACATAAAAATCAGCTTCCTCTCAACACTGTTTCAGGTAAAACAGGCACTATTGTGTCCTGTATGATTGTTCTGTGAGGTTGTACCACCATCTAGTGTGTGAGTATGACACCACCTTGGTAAAGTCATCCACGACTCAACATACTGGAAATTCTCTCTTTATATTTACTTTGGTTATTGCTGCAAAATGCAAACCTTACACTCTTCTTGTAATTTGTTTGCTTGAATATGAATATGATCCACATCCTCTGTAACCCATAACTAGAAAATCTATGCAGTTGAAGTGAAATCCACTGGAATGAATGTATATGATGTAATTATATTGTTTTGAGGAACCTTAGTTAAAGATGTAGAACGTAGGACAGATTTTAAATTAAAATGTGTGTAAATGTGAATATTATGTCAGCCATTATTTTACATGAAAAACATGGACAGTAAAACCTTTGATACCTCACCAGATACTTTCATTCCTGTAATGTATTAGAGGTGAGTCGTTCATCAACAGACTGTTTAATCTTTGTGAGTTTGAAAAGATGCTTGTATTACAGTAATGAATGGACTGCATCTGCCATCCAAGATTTAGTGGACCCTGTTGCATCCTCGAGCCTGGACAAATTGGATCCCCGGCGTATTAAATAGAAGCAGAAATAAACCCTTACATTAGTCGAGTGTGCAGAAATTTGAAATTTACACAGCTGCAAACTACACTAAACTACACTTGCCCTCCCCAACAGATTTCCAATAAGAAACTCCTGGTGAAACTTTGATTGCTGTAACTGATCTGACACTTTAAGTACAGCCTCTTACCACATGACGTCAACTAAAGATTGGTTCAGTACCTGCCCAGCAAGTGAATGTAGATGTTAAGGTGTGGTTGAGTTTTAATTGAAACTGATGTGTGGAGAAGAGTCATTGCGTGGCCAAAACTCCTGCCTTTGGGTTACATGAAAAAGCTTCTTGAACGCAGCAGCCACATCTTCTATCCCCTTCCAAATTCTGAGTAAGAAGGACAAACAAGTCTATTGTTTAATGAAATAATAAACTGAGTCAGATTATCCCACGAGCAATATCAAGTGGAATCCAGGAAACATTTTAAGAGCTGATTGAGTGAACCGCCACCGCTCTGACTGGCCCACAGACTAACTCTCTCTCTGGCTTGTTGTGTGAATGGACAATTATGAGCTCCACGTGAGATATGTGTGAGATTAATGTTTTCATCTGTTCTACATGTGTAATTGGCTCATGTTTATCCCACCACGGGTGCAATAAAGACCTATTATAAAGAACTCAACTGTAATGATTTAATTGTTTTAGGAATAACAGATTTGCTCAGTGGATGAAGTGGGGTCATGCTGGGTGAGACCCCAGGAGAGCTGCTTTCACTCAGTTCTGTGGCAGACTTTGGATTACAAGCTGTAAACAAGAACAAACTCAATGCAAAATGAGCATCAATTTCGCATATTTAGAGTTTGTTGCTGTGCATCTGCAAATCCACTTTTACAGATCTGCAACTTAGAGGCAACTTTTTAAACTATCTGCAAAACAGTTTTTTTCAAACTTGATATTTGCTGGTGTTAATTAGTCTATAGTGGCCTAATAGAGCAAGTATAAGAAGTTCTGTGTAGTTCATGGCCTTTGATTCACAAGGGTCAATGGTTTGGACATGCATAAAAGGGTGCAAGATATGCTGAATCTGTTCGCCTTTATTTCAGTTCCAAACCAGTGCTGAGCTTCATAAACCAGGCTTTTCCACAATGGCATACTTGCTGAAATTCTATGAATTGCAGTCTGTACTGTGAAACGAAAAAACCCCTGAATGTTGCCTTTGTTAGCTGTTTTTAATTAAACCCTGCATGTCTTTTCCCCTTATGCAACACCGGCCCACAATTATGCAAGCATCTAAAGATCTCATTGAATAAAGTCACAGGCTGGTTGGTTGCTCGTGGAATTACTAGCTCCCAGTGAGTGACACCTTTGTCACAGTTATTTCCAATTAATTTCCAACGTTTGTAGTGCTGCTTGAGTGTTGCGAAATTTGCTCACAACATGTTCCTGGGGATAAAATAACAGCTACACATGAGACATGGCCTGTTTATAGTATTTGGCAATGATCAGAAAAGATGTTTGTGACCTGAATTATCTCATTTTTGGATGATCTTCAGACAATTTTAATAGCAAGATAGTATCACTTCTTATACAAAGCAGATCATGCAACAGATTAGTATCCCAGTCGTGAATATTGTGTTGGTGGCATTTTAATAAGCAAATCGGTGGGAAGAGTTCTAGCACATGACTCACATCAGAAGAGCCTTTCATGTCTTTCAGCTGTATTGCAATATATGTTTCTGTGTTGCCCTATGCTGTATATCCAGGGATCATCCTGGGTTTCCCTCATCACAAGCCCCCAGTTATTAGGAGGCACGTGCTGTGGACAGGTTGTTTAAAATTCATTTAAAATGATTGTTTCAAATTAAAATCTTAGGGACTTTCAATGGCTGTCCAAAGCAGTGCTGAAACACAGGATAAATCAACCAGCAGGGTTTGCGTGGGTGACTCATTAAATGATGGGTGTTCGGATGATGTTTGAAAAGCTTCATTTTGTTGTCAGAATTGGTCCTCAGTAACTACCACTTGGGCCCCCTTTCACCAATTGCTGTTTGGGCTATTTTGGGAGCTCTGCGCTCCCCTGTTAGTGACGTGTGCTGCTGGGTAAATTTGCAGCTCCGGCGGCCTGGGCCTGCAACCTCAGATGGCATCAATCGGGAGAACATAGAGAGGTGGGAGGGACGAGAAGGAAGGGCAGCAGCGAAGATGCTAGAGGCAGAGGAACAGAGGGGGAGGAACTGGACAGAAAATATTAAAAATACTATAGCAAGATGACACAAGGACATGAATGAGCTTTGAATAAGAAGAGATATTCAAAGTGCCAAAAAATAGAAATGATATAACAACAATCTAATGTAATAGAGAGGAAAACAAATGTCTACCATGTGAATCTGAAGAGGAAAATCTGCTTGCATCCGATGAGAGAGATGAAAGATGCACTCATGAGAAAAAAATGAACTCTTATTCTGACTGATGACTAACAAGTGTAGGGAAGAGTGATGATGATGGAGGTGGATGAGTGGGGGCGCTATTGTACTTCATACTTAACTGGACCTAACTGTGGTAAAGGGAAAGAGGAGAGAACATACTGAATAAATCTTTTTGATGCTCAATGCAAATCCTGCCTTAAATGATGTGCTTGGTAATGTCTTTGTGTTGCGCTTCTTGCATATTAAACCGCTTGATGACGAGCAAAAGTGCTTTTAAATGGATATTTTTCAGGATTAGATTGGAAAAAAAACACAAATAATTCATCATTCACCACTGATGCCTAAATAATTCCCTTTTTTGATGTATACCATCAGGTTTATTTTTCTGGGAAATCTATATGAGACCATTATTAGCCATCACACAGACTCAGGAACACACTGATTAATGCAATCAGCAGTTAAATCTTTCTTCATTGGAATGAGTTTCAAGATCCAGCAGCCTGTTGCAAACTACTGGAAACCGGTTGAGTGTTGGTATGGTGTGATCTGATTGGATTGCTAATGTTGCATAACTGCAAAGCATCATCCACACTGTGTAGGATGTCAAAAGTTGGAAAGTTAATGGTGTATTTTCTCCCAAACCAATTTCAGAGTAGTTTTTAAGAGTGCAAAACATTCACATTATCTTTCCAACCTTTGGCCAGATGTGATAATTGCACACCACGATAAATCATACCACCCAGGCTGTCAGTGAAAACTGGATTTCATTTGACTGAGCCACAGCAGTAACAGTCCTGTGGAACTTATACTGCAGTACTACAAGGTCTAAACCCGACTGCTGTCACCACATAACAAACCTCCGGAGATGACGGCCTTTAACCCATAACACTGATTCTAGATCGTCAGAGCAGTCATTTAGGCCTGTGGTGTCATCTACCTGAGCAGATGTCCATATGGAGGGATTTCTAATTAAAATGTGTGAAAGTGATATGATGGGACACATAGAAGGTTTAGCTCAAATTTGTTTCATGTTTTTTTTGTCTTTCTGTTTTTGAGCAATTAGTAAATGAAAGTGAATATTTGGTATTGTGGTTAAAACTAGGAAGTCAAAGATTTGTCAGCTTCGCCTCTGTGTGTGGGTAACAGTTGGTCCACATTCATAAGTAATCAATGTTGTGAGTGTGGCCTTTCATTTTTCTTGTTTCACTCAAACTGCTGGGTGGTTGAAAACAGGATGAAAGCAGTTGAAGCAGAGAGTGTTTTGTTTCTCAGAATAAGATCCATTAAACAGGATTCTTCATTTCATCGGTCTGCTTGGTTTGGATATCAGCTGAGACAGATTTAATTCAAAACAGAGGTCTTTTAGCCCGTCTGAGTTGCTGGAGAACCAGTTGAGGTCACCCATAATAAGCAGCTCAGAGGATCTATAAGTTGACCATAAATTCCTAATCTTCTCCAGAGCTTCACTAATTGCAGAGGTGGGGCAGTAAACACCCATAACAGTGTTGCGAGCATTCCCTCAACCACAAATGTCCCCAGTAACCTATTCAAGTCTCAGGCACAGAAGCAGAGTTCAGTCAATATAAGGTAAAATTTGCATCAATCAATATACCACCTCGTTTGTCTTGCCTGTCACATCAAGACACAGCAACACTTATGTCTTCACTTGAAACACTGGCACTGAGCCTGGTTTCTGTCAGGATTCAAATATCCATGTGTACTTTCACTCAATGACACGTACAAATTCCAGCTTTGGATGCTTATGTTTCTTATGTTTAGAGCAAAAGCCGAGCTAATGCCATATCTTTAGGTTCAGTTTCAGAATGAAAATTGAAAGAATTTCCATTGCCTTAAAGCAGAAGAAGGGACATGCTGAGCTGAAATCATATTCTCTCCCGAGCCTAAAGGGATCAGTATTGATTTCATTGCTTTCTGATTCCATCCAAGCATTTCTGTACCTTTCTGAAACCAACAATCCCACACTGAAACCCACTTTGGGCAGGTTGGCCAGGTGTGCAGATGAGAAAGTTAGGCAGGAATTGAACTTCTCTCAAACTCTTTTTCATCCTGCACACGATTATGTCTTAGAGCCTCACTTCTCACTATGACTGCAGACTTTTTGCCTCCCCTTTGACTGTGCTATGAACACTCAGACGTGCTTTCAGACATTGTATCAACCAGTTTGTTTGAAGAAGGCCTCGATCACCTCCCTTACTCTACAAATAAGAACATATCACTACATTTTCTGGGAAAACATTGCTACTGCACATATCACTTCAAACAATGCTTGTTGCACAAGTCAGCGAAGAGTAGGAATGGTATGTAGTCATTTGAGTGGAGTTGATTTCCCTCAACTGTCACTTAGAAGCAGCCTTAATGGAGTAAGTTTCATGTTAGTCAAGTCAGTCGCTGTCATATACGTCTACACAGCCAAGTTGTTGAGAAAATGCGGACCCAAGGCACTTTAGTTTAGTTTTGGCTTTTTATGTCTCCATAACAGAGATATTTTTAGTTTTTGAGATTGTTGTAGCTGAATGTCATTTGATCTGGTAGACAAGCTAACAGATGGCGCGCAGGCAGCCAAAAAGTGTGATGGGGAAACAGGGAAGAAGACCCCACGGCCCAGGCTGGAGGCAGCTTTTTAGAATGAAAAGGCTGCCAAACAGGACCCAGGTTGATCAGGCTTTAGTTAAAGGGGAGAAATAAGGTAACTGCTGATGGGGACTGCACACAAAATTTGCAAACTAAAATATTCATCAGACAAGGCAGAGGGATGTATGACAAAAGACAAGTCACACATGCATTAAGCCTCAAAATGATTCAAAGGTTCAAAATTATTACTGTTCAGCTAAAATAATAAGATAAGCTAAAATAATGCAGTGTGTTAATCAGGGCAGTGAACAAGAAGAAAGTATAGAAAGAGTTCAGTAGTAAAGCCTCTTAAGCCGTGTTTCCACTGCGTGGTACGGCTCGACTCGGCTCGACTCGGCTCGACTCGCATTTGGTACCACGTACTTTCCTCAGTTTCATTTTCCAATGCAGCTGGTGCCCCCTCATTGTAGGTGGGATTCTTAGCTGATTGTCATGGCGACGCCGCATCAAACTGCCATGGCATCATCTTCAATGCAATACAAATACACAGAAACAATGGAGGATATCTTTTCCTTTTGAGATCTTTTCATCGGCAACCAAACAACCAGTGGCATCAAGTATCAGCTCAGTTCCTTTGGAATCTCAACCAAGGTGATACCAAAAACTATACCAGGTACTAGCTACAATTTTTGACAGTGGAAAACCCCCAAAAACAGCAAGTATAATCAAGTTGAGCAGAGCCAAGATATACCATGTAGTGAACACTCTGCATTACATTGGTCTGAGGTCCACACTAGCCAAGTGGAGAACACTGTTTTTACCAAATCTCATGCATTGGTGTCTGAGCCAGACCCCCCCATAACAGCGTGCAGTGAGTGAGGGAATCCACAACACCCCTCACCTAAAATATTGATGGGTAATATTAGGAAGTGCCTCAACACTGGAGTAGCTGCTACACAGCACTATTAAATACCAGTCCATGTTCAAAAGAGCAATAACAGGCCTCAGGAAATGCTCAAGAAAGTGAACTGAATTAAACAAAGCAAGGGTCCGCAGACTGCACAAAGAAACACAGAGCAAGTAAGTGCGAAAGAAGAACACTTTGTGAGAAAAGATAATGAGCAGGCATGGAGAGAACAGACATAGCAGGAACAGAGAAACGCAGCAGCAAGCAAAGGACAAGCATGACTGGGAGAGAGGGGAAAATAAAGATGAGGAAAAGCAGAAGAAAAACAGAAAGAAATGATATAAGAATAGGAGAGAGGTGAGCGGAGGGAGCTGTCACGCAGCGCTGGGAGCGAGCCTTTCAGTAGCCTTGATGTTGGCATCTCTGATCGCCTACTCACTCTGACAGCCTGGTGCAACGGTGGAGGGTTCAGACCAGGTCAGTCGCATACAAACACGCAGAAGATTCTTGACTTTGACAACATTTTGGCGGAAGAGACCAAGGGGAAGGAAACCCAAAATATTCAAACTGAGCCAGATATTTTCTGGAGATAAATTACATGTTAGGACGTTCTTTGCAGCACAACAGTTTGAATTTTGCTCAAACTTTATAAGATGATGAAATCATTACATCTTGTCTGCAGTGAAAACTCAGTGACATCAGACTGTAGATCTACAGCGCAAACCAAACAAAGTTGCAGAACAACAGAAATTATGCATAACTGGCAACATAAAAATAAGAATAAAGAGGTTTTGTTTTCTTTTTTCCACCATTTTCTAGCTAATTAATGGAAGTGGAAGATCATTAGCTTCATTGGTGTACAGCTCAGAGAGGAAACAACTGGGATAAGGGTATGAGTGAGCAAATTTGTCAGGGGGATGTTACTCATTATCTGTCTGATAAGGAAAAATGAAAATCAAAACATAAGTATTTCCTATTGTGAAGCAAAGACTTGAATTGAATAGCTTCCCTTGAGATGTTGTTCACATACTTAAAGGTATACTCTGCAGCTATTATTGGTTAAAAGCATTCAAGCTTAGCATCTCCCCTGTGGTTCAGCACCATCAGAAGTGCGCATCCCCCGTCCTTGACCTCGCAGAGCATACACACCTGCAGCATCACATGATATCTACATGAGGCTGCAACTCAGAGCGATGTACCCAACTACCAACAGAAAAATGAGTTTGCTGCAGCAGAGCTCAGCCAATCTCTATTTCTTCCAACTAGGAACTTCATCTTTGACCAGGTAATTCTTCTTTAAACCGTCATTGTGTCCTCCATCTTAACCTTAACTAACCGACATTTTAAAACACGTACCACAATCTAAAACAGTGTGTACGTGTGTGCATAATGATGAGCTGAGTCCATATTCTGGACCAAAACTACTCCCAAGAACATTTTTGAAAACTCTCAACCACGTTAACTTGAGCATTCAGTGGGTGGAATCATTTGCAGGTGATTTAATTGCTTGATTAAGAGTGGGTGTGGCTTGAAGTGAGCTGTACTTTATGTTCAGTTGTCAGCTTTTTGCTGCAGGAAAAATGGGCCAAAAGAGAGACCTAACACACAATGAAAGACAAAAATGATAAAATGCTTTTCAGAAGTATATGAGAATTCAAACAGTCTACATCAATGACAGTCAACAGGGTTGCAAAAAACAAACGAAGAGCTGCAAGTTAACTTCACGAGAGCTATGAAGAATTACACACGAAGCCTCCTGGAACTGTTTACCCTCTCGTGCTACCATTTTCATGATCAGCAACCTTCATGAGGTCTGCAGAAGCACATGGTGCAAAGTGCTCAGAAGTGTGGCCAAAGTAAGGATTGGGATGGCGCCAGCCTCCCTGAATAAGAGATACAAGCTAAGGTGTTAAGAACGGGTCAACAAATTCTTGCAGACTGACTTTTCAAAAGTTTTACGTACCGACGAGATGAGGGTGTAACTCTTGACCAGATTGGTGGGTCTGTGGCTGGACCACTCAGGGACATAGGCCACCAATTTGACTGGGTCTGGAATAATGGTGTGGACTGGCACTATCAACACTAAACTGGTTGGACCTTTTCGATCTACAGGTGGCCTGAAAATGGACTCAAATTACTGCCAGCAAAAGCTTTAAAGATGGCTGAATGATGACTTGGCCCCCTTGTTCTCCTGTTTGAAATCCCATTGAAAACCTGTGGGCCCTCCTCAAGTGTGAGATCTGCTGTCAGGGAAAGTGAGTTCAAGAAAATAATATGGGCTTTGTGGTATGTTTGAGTTGAAGGCTTCTTCAGCCTCCACCATCTGCAACAAAGTTTCTTTATTCTTTCTTCTTGTATGCAGTTCTCATCAAGCTTTGATCCTTCTGCTTTTACACTAAAATACAGAGAAAGGTGCTCTGTATGAAATTATGACTTCAATGCATACACACCTGAATACTGTTAAAACATATAGTCCAAACCTATAAAAGAGGCCTGAAAACTCTGCTGCATGCAGCATGAAAACATTTGCAAAACAGATCTTTTGACTTGATGTTTTCAATAAAGATTTATTTGCTCGGCCTTTGATACTGTATTTCTTTTCCACGGATTCTACTACACGTCAGCATTATTTTACCCAAGGTATGTGGCTATTTCATCTTTGAATAGTATTTCAGCAGTGTCCTCTTGGCATTTTTAACCCTCTCAGATTTATATGTTTTATAGGTTTCATCTGACCAGTTAAAGCGCTTTTGTTTGAACACTGGGAAACATGCCATAATGTAATATCTTCATTGAAAATGATAACCTGTCCGGTGGTTATAATATATCAATATAGCACATATATCAATATGTGTTGGCTACTTTACAAACCCTGGGTAATGTTTCTCTGGGGTGAAACCCTCAGGTCTGTACTGGTTCCTGTACTGTAATGACTCCAACTTTAAGGTGAGGCTGTACAAAGTGCACAGGAAACGTACATAGCACATTTTGTTGACATGGAGACAGCAGCTCAGACAAGTGCCCCGAGCAAGAACTGCAAATTTGAAAGTTGAATATGACACAGAACTTACCACAAGCGTACAGATTAAACACGCAACAGCTCACTGGGACAGATGCAAATCATTCCCTGGGCGGAGGTAAATGTTCAAACTGATAAAATGATAACTATGCTGTAGATAAGCCTCAGATTCAACAAACAGAGTGTGCACTGGGAGTTATCTCTGAAAGCACCGTCCTCCAGGAGCAAAGTAAGAAAACATGAATGTCTGGCACGTTAATATGATCAGGTGCAACAGATAGAGCCGGATCTATACAGTATATGGACTGCTTTCACCGTGTATACTTCCTTATGCATACAGGAAATCCATACAGTGTGGGGCAGTAAATAGAATATCACTCATTCTTTGGTTGTCTATTTAGTCTAATATTTAGTTTACTATCAAATAAAACTGAGAAAACCTGCAAATATTCACATTTGAGAAGCAGGAGCCATTTAATGTCAATCAAGTCTAATCGTGTCAGTTCTAACACACTTAAATTTGAATCGAATTGAAAACATTTTGAGTTTAAGGCTCAATATTATTACTGAGTCGAGTCGTTAATCTGTATGGCTCAATCAACATCATTAACAGTCACATACAACAATGGCACCACAACAGCAACAGTCCCCAACCCGCTCCACATCTTGTAGTAACACTGATGCTGTAATGATCAGCGGATCAATTTTTAATGTCATTTCCATTCTAGGGTTTCCCGCAGCATAGTGGAAGCAGTCTGCCTTGCCTGAAATTAACTTCACAAGGAATTTGTGAAATATATTAAGTTTAAGGACATTTTTCCTTAAACTTAATATATTTCACAAATTCCTTGTGAAGTTAATTGCAGAGGCGCAAAATCACACAACAAAGGCCACAAAATGAAGGAGTGAGGCAACTGTTCTGACCATCATCTGGGAACTGATAACGAGACAAGATGCATTAAGATGTGTTTGATTCTGCTCAGCAGGTCACTGATTGGAACATGTTGCAAGATCAGAGAAAAAGATAAACCGTTTGAAGCAGGTAAAGACAAACAGCTCAGTTAGTCACAGTCGGGCTTAAGTTAGTTTGATAACCACCAGCGGGACAGATACAGTTAGTTTAAGGTTGGATATTGAACAGCTGGACTCGTATTAATAGCTCTGTGTTTTCTGCCTCATCCTGCAACTGAAATCCACAGTCCAAGTTTGTGATTACTCATTTACAAAGCAGTCAGCACTCTGACGCGCAGTAAGAGCTTCCACCCGGCAGCATATGTTTGCATATTGTCTAAACCCAATCTGTATAGAGCATGCTGTCACTGTGAACACAAAGGACTGCATGGTTGCTCAGTGGTTAGCACTGTTGCCTTGTCAGTTGGGCAAACTGGAGATTTAACTGCATCTAACTGAGTTTATGCTAGGAAAGGCCCCAGCCCCACTGCCACTGCACCACATCACTGAAAAATGTACATAAAACCAGAGGTAATGTTGAAGTTCTGGGCTGTATTGTGCATAGTGTCTCAGAAAGTCACTAGTTTGGACATAGCTGTGGACAGAAAAGCAAATTCTAACAATACAATGGGAGTTCTTGCTGTTATAATGCTATTAAATTAAGTCATTTTAGTAGATTAAAGTTAAATCCAGTTCACATTCATTCATTGCTGTTTTCATCTACAGCACATTGTGCATTACTGCGGTGACTGTGCAATAAATATCTCAGTGTTCAGACAAGGCTGATGCAGAGAAAACTTTGGTGTTGCACTGTTTTAAACTGGCAGTGGGAAAAGCACAAGATCAGCTGGGAGCTCTGGAGGTGTGAGGGGATAGTTCCAGCACAGCTCAGGAGGACATTGTGCTTCTTGACAAAAACAGTCAAAGTTGTTGTTTTGTTTTTTTTTGTTTTTTTTTTCTTTCTTTTTTTTTTTTTTTTCCAACTATGACCTTGTTCTTTCCCTGACTGTTTGCTGTACTCACATGAACTCTGTAGTTCCATCAGAGCCCAGGAGGACATTGGGCTTCTTGACAAAGAAGCCTTGTATCCTTTTGGAAGACCGCATGAGGCCACAACCTTTTGTTTCCCTCGGCACAGCTTCAAACTTCTGTTTGAAGCAGACCTCCACTCAATGTCAAAATAAAAGTCTGGACCCAATTAATTACAGAATATATCAGATGCTCTGCAATAGCTTCCATTTCGCTGTTATGCTCAATTATACATTGTTGGCACTGGCAACATTAGTTTAGCTTCTTGTGAGGTCATTATGTGGTTCTATATTCCCATGCCTTTTTTGTTACCTTATAATGGTGAATAGTCCTCTTTTAAGGCTGAGCTGTGTGACTATTCTTGTTATTACACTTCCTCTGTGGACTAAAAACCTTTACTATATAGTAGCCGGTTTCTTTTTAATATATACATATATATAATCACCACAAGTGCTGATTTCCTTTAGTCAGCTGCTAATTTTCTAGAATTAAAGATGATGTCCTGTCCTGAATCAGTGTCACAAAATGTTCAGGACATGCATACTCAAAAGGAATGCCAAAATTAAAATGACTCTTTTATGACGCTTTTATTGTTGTGAGAGGGTATGCTGTAAACAACACAACTACATCATGTCCACCCTGAAAGCCCCCAGATCTTCTCTCACAAAGCATTTTATAATTAATTGAAGAAAAGCCAAATTGTGATCCCCCCCCCAAAAAAATACACAATGGAGTTCTCATGGCTCGTGAAGCATTGAGTTGGACATATGGAGGATGTAAGTTGGCGAGGTTAATGGCTGACATTCCTCTGGAGATTGCTTTCATTATCAGATAATGGTGCCCTGATTATAAATTAGACCTTTGCTCTCTTTTGTGTCTTGTGGTCCAGTTGACCTACTCACAGATTAAAGCAGAAAAAAAGAAGAGGGGCAAATGAAGATGAGCTAAACTCAGTGATGATTTAGAGCGTGCTGTCACATCAAATAGTGGAAAAGAACTTCTAAACAGATAGAGATGTCAAAAATAAACATAAAAAGTTTTTTTCTTTCTTTTTTTAGTCCTAATGTCTGGTGACCCACAGTTGTAGCAGAGCTCTGTGATTCGCTGTTAAGTGTACTTGAGTGACACACCAGTGTGGGTGTGTGTGGATGGCTAAGGCTGATTTGCAGGGAGCGTGGGAGCAGCTGGAGGAGTGTCTGCTGACCATTGGTCTCTCACACCAGGCTGCAGGCTTCCTTGAGCTGTCTGTTTGGGTTGGTAATAGATAGCAGGAGCCCTGTTTGCTCTTCAAATTCCAAACTGGTTGGAATTTAGGTTGTTTTTTTGCTCATTTGTTTTGTGCTTTTAGGTGCACATGTCCAGTATATTAACTGAAAAACAGAGAGAAACGATCCGAGTTGATTGATAAAATTCACTTTCAATCTCCCCATAAAAGTTTGAAGACAACCTTACCCAAATCATATTGTAGCTTTAAGAATTAATAATAATATAATACAATAATATAAAACATCTTGCAGCTGCTGTCCCATCCATTTTTGCTTTTTCCTGGAGTAGGCCAGCAAAGGTAAGTGTTGACATTATAGCACTGTGGTTCTGAGAACCTGATGTGAGAAATTACAGGTACTAGACACTGCAGTGCATCATTATCTCAGTTATTGTAAAATCATCATTTCCACAATTACATGCAGGCTGTTGACAAATTGCATAGCATTGCAAGAGAAGACAAAATGACTGAAAACGAAACATTGCAAGTTTAACTGAGGTCACTGATGAGCTGAAGCAGAAAATGCTCATCTAAAAAGAGCTGTGCAGAGGTGTCAAACACCTCCTTCAGTTGAGAACGGGGAACAAAAACAGGAGTTGTATTCATTTGCAACAACTTTATAATAGTATTTTGTGCATACATGCATGCATGAACGCTTTGACCTTCTCTTGCCTCGTCCTGATACTAACCAGTTCTGTTACAACAACAGATAGCACAGAAAGACCCTTTTCTTTCTGTCAGTCAGATAAAAACTGGCATCAGCACATCAGCAGTGAAACGAAGACTGGCCTCTTTGTTCTGTTGTTCCTTTTACCCTTTAAAAGAGAAGTGAACAATCATTGAATAATTCAATATAGTGTATAGTGAATTTGTTTCAGCACCCAGCTAGCTGTTGCAGCGATCATCAGGGATGAGCTTTTTCAGATGTTAGTGGTGGTTTTGTAATGAACTGCATTACATTCAGAGGTGCTTCTAATCTACCTCCATCATGTATGTACATATCAAGGACACAAAAAATGTGTTTTACGTCAAAAGTATATTCAGTCCTCCGTTTGTCTATCGCCTCAGCAACCCCGTATCCATTTTTTTAAATAGAGATTTATGCATATGCTGCATATTGTTCAATAGCTCAAAGCAATGTATTACATTTTGTGCTTATCACATGTTTTGTAGTGGAATAAAAAGCACAATATTTACTTTTGCTTACTGAACCGTGTAAAATTTGATAATCCTAAAAGAGACTTATAAAGGATTTACAGTATAATGAGATCAAGTCGGACAAAATGCAGTTTTTCATTCATTCATTCATTCATTCAACCTTTAGTTTAAACTCTACATGACCTGATGTAAGATCTCAGCCTTAAGAGAGGACTTAATTGATCTAAGAATGGAAGGATGGCAGGTGCCTGGCAGGAGGACAGACACAGAATTACAGCTGTGTTTAGGTTGAGGTCAAGGCACTGCGACAACTGGAGGACTGAGCTGAAGGAAATGAGAAGTCAGAGGAAGGCGAGCCAGCTGGAAAAGGACAAGGACACAGTGAGGAAGGAAGTCCAGCCTGAAACAGAAGAGCAAGTCTGAGCCGACTGATAGCTGAGATCAAAGAAAGTAATGGAGAATTTGTGAGGATGGTCAAATTCATGATTATTAAGGACATCCATCCTCAAGAAACTGTGTTTTTGCTGATTGTCAGAGATCTATTTAGAATTAGCTTTTGGAAGCGGCTAATTGCTGTCTTTTTTTTCTGTTTTCCTTTTCCTCTTGTGCAAGACAAATCAAAAGAGAGACAGAAACAGCCAAGAGGAGGAGGAGGAGGAGGAGGAGGCTGCAGCTTGACGGACTCATAACTAGAGAAGGCAAAAAGGGGGACCTCTGGCCTCATAAGAGAGATGGTACCTTCCTAATTTCCTCATCCCAAGCTGTGCACGCTGTCAAAAAAGAACGTCTGTGGCTATGGTTTCATTGCTGATGCTGAAGAAAAGTAGGACCAGGGGAGCAGCTGCTTTTTTCAAACTTGTAGTCAGTTGAATGAGTTCATTCTGATCAGCAGACCACTTCTAGTATAGCAAATTTTCAAAACTGAGCGGCCAAATCTGCAGATTGAATCATAGGTCATATAAGTATTTAGGTAAGGACTGTTACTGTGACACCCTTACTTTCAATTACATCTCCATTGCGAATCACCACTACTAATAATGTGCACCATGTTCTCTCTGTTTCCATGTGACAGAGTTGAAGTCAGGTCACCGATGCCTTGGACCAGGCTAGCCTTCAGCGAGGTCTATGGAGTTAGCATACCAGTGAGTTAAAGAGGTCACATATCCAGACATTTCACTTATACAAAGGCTTAGCACAGCAGGCTTACATCAAAAAACTGATGCTGTTATTTGCATGTCAGCAAATAGGCAGTAAATGCTCTAAAACCTTCTCTGCTCCACTTAACACATTCAGCTCTTACCTCTGTGAAACCAGGCCGGACTGTTGGTTTAGTTTGAGTCTGAGCCAGCAGTATCTCTCAGTTTTACCCCTTCTAGGGACATGAGAACAAATTGAGGGGCCTTGTTATTCCTAATTGTCACTGTCATTCCATTTTGGCACAGCCAAAGACAAACAGCAACGCTGATTGACTTTGAATAAATTTTGTTGTTGTTTTCTTTTTAGGTGTGTATGTGTGTCTCTGTGTTTGTGTGTGTGTGTGTGTGTGTGTGTGTGTGTGTGTATTTGAACATGCAGGGGCCATATTTTGTAAATAGCCGTCTGCCAGCAACAGGCCTTCTAATTTTTTCCATTAGGAGACCACCAACCCAAGCCTCATTAGGGAAGAAACACACAGAACCCATAAATTGCAGAGAAGTGGAGCTCCACTAAATCACCACGTACACACATTTAGAAAGCACTCGAAGCAGGAGACGCAGGAGGAGGGATGACGGAGCATCATTCAGTGATCATTATGCTCCTTCTTTTAAAGCTTTACAGCCTCCACATTCCACCAAGTGAACATTGCTAATTCAAATGTATAGGAGATGTGTCTGTAAAGGCAGTTATCACTCACTCCAGAGTAAGAGAAATGGCAAAGTGTGAACTGTGTTCATTGTCTTAGAGCACATTATGGTGCTGCAATGATGCTCAAAACACAGCATTTAGGTATGTGCATTCTACAAATATTGTGCAGTTAAATAGGTTAATTGTCAAGAATATTTCAATATTGTGTATCGATCAAAAGGATGTATTTCGACTTCAAATGTGTCCACTGAGTCATAGATGATCAAAAGTGAGTAAGACTGAATTTCTCACCAGATATGTTGCCATGGTCATCTGTTATCAGTATGGTAGGACCTCTTCCACATCATAAAACAGTCTCTGACTCCACAAAGGTTAAACCAGGACATGTTATGACAGTTATGAGAGGTTTCGTAGTGCAAACTGAAGGTCCTTAAGTTTGCACAGTGAAACCTCTCATAGCTGTGACTCGTCAGGCTGAATATTTTACATCAAAGAAAATGTAAAGACAGAAAATCAGAAAAGAAAAGGGCTCGCACCCATATAAACATCAGAGGGAGAAAGCAGACTGAAAGGGCTTTGAAGTGCTGCACAAAGTCATGACAAAAGCAGGACACGCTGCAATATCAGGGCAGCACCCTGAAATGTTTGTGGACAACTTTGGATAAAAAGGCGAAAGCATCGGTGCAACAAAAGAGTAAGATATGGGTTAAACTCTACCGTAAGATATCTGTTTTCCTAAAAAACACTGCGCTTTGGAAGTATTGATTCTCTCATTTCACCCACATGGATTTATCTGTTTACAGCTAATCTAACAGCTGAGTAAACATCTCACATTACACTGTAAATCCCTTGTAAGTCTCTTTTAGGATTACCAAATTTTATCAGATAAACACACGGGTCAGTGAGCAAATTCAAAATTAAATATATAAACTGTCTTTCAAACGCAAGGCCCGCAGGTCAGACGTGACCAGATCTAAATCTGGCCCAGCATTGTGATTTCATTGTGACAACTTAATGCAGCTGTAATCACTTTTAATACGACAGGATTAATTCTCCCCTCCAACAGGCTAACAGATCCCAAAAAGCACAAGGTATGGGAAAGTTTATGAGGATAAGATGTATTTCCCAAGCTACCTATCTCAGATTTTCAGTTTGCACTTACAAACAAAACAAAAGCATAAAAATGGCACTTGATGAAGTTCAATAGCTTGTTTTTTTTCCCATGCAGACTGAAGAGAGGCATTCTTGTGTGGTGCTGACAGAATTATTTGTTATGAACTGCAAATGAAAATCTGTGTGTTTTCTATGCCATACCAGCTTCACAAAAAATAATGGGTCTAAAGTCTTTGAATGTTCTATAATAATCGGCTCAGACACAGCTGATTAATTCCCAGTTGCTAGCAGTTATAGTCACAATAATGGTAATGTGACTGTGTGTGGACGGGTATTACTCACGTGGTGGGGACATAAGTCTGTTTACACAGTCACATTGTGGAGGCTCACCTTCCTTATGGGGACAAAACATAAGTCCTTACAATGTAAATCATTCATTTTCAGGATGAAGACTTGGGTTAGGGTTACGGTGAGGTTAGAGTAAATCTGTGTGAGTATGTGTGTGTGTATGTGTGTGTGTGTGTTTGTGTGTGGCCATGTATTACTTACATTGTGGGAACACATGTTTACACAGCTACATTGTGGGGACTCACCTTCCAAATGGGGACATAATGTAATCATAATGTAATCATTACATTATAGGGTGAAGACTGGAGTTAAGGTGTTTGTGTGTGTGTGTGTGTGTGTGTGTGTGTGTGTGTGTGTGTGTGTGTGCGTGCGTGTGCATGTGTGTGTGTGTGTGTGTATGGTTGGTATCCATGAGAGAGAGAGAGAGAGGGAGAGTGAGGTCATGACGGACAGCAACGGCAAAGATGGATTTCTGCCAACCCCACAGCCATGACTAATTGCATCAAAAATTAATTAGAAATTGAAAATGGTGAGAGTGGCCAAGCAGATCTTCTTGGTCACAACTGATGGAGACAAAATCACATTCCCTTTATTTCTCAACTGATATTTTCCACTCAGAAAACAGAAAAATAAAGATCTCAGTTGCCAACTGAATGGTACTCTGTACATTCCCATAAAACCTTAGAATTTATGTGTGGCTTTCCACATATAAATTTCAAGATTTTATGGAAACGTATATGTGCAAGAATTTTTATCGTAGCCACATATAAATTCTTTACTGTACTCGTAATGGATGATGGGTACCCATGAAAGTTAACCTCATGTGGAGAGAGGTATTCCAGCACTAAACTATAGTGTATCCTGGGTAGCATAGCGATGTCCTGAGGGTCAAATTTATGTGGCGTGAAAATGAAAACATGTCTGTCATATGTGTCCAGTATATGTTATAGTGGATGCAGTTGTGCAGATGTTATTAGGTATGCTATAACAGTGGAAACTAAATGGGAAAAACATGCACCATTGTATATAGTCAGTTTGAGAAATGAGGCATTTATGCAGATACTTTAACAAACAAATCTTTTCTGGTGGCAACATTGAAGAGGTCAAAAAGGCTAAAGTCAAAGTCAACCAACCAACCAGATTGTGCATAGTAAAGGTTATAGGGTGATTTGTTTTACAGTGTACATTGCAGTGTGCAAAACGTATCATATAAAAAAAATCTTTAAACGCAGGGTGGCAAATTAATGGGGGCAACGGGCAAAAATGAAGCAAAAAAGAAATTTCAGAATGATCGAGGGGCCAAAGTTGCCCTCATAATTTCAGGAAAAAATTATATTTACCAGTTTATGCCAATTTCCTAATTCTACATTAAGCCATCTTTTTATTTTCCTTCATTTTCATTTTCCATCTCAAACACACACACACACACAGCACTGTTTCTCCCACTATGCTGCTCTTACAGTACCTGGCAGGGGCCAGCCAATCCTGCACCTGCAATGAAATTGGTCGATGGACTGAGCATCCAATCCTTGGCCGTCACCAACGCCACCCCCAGCAAATAAGACAGCAAAGAAAGTGGCACCTTCTACAGTTGAAAAATGGAAAATAGGCTGGCTTGGTGTTGAAGAGGTGAAAAAAAAATTGCCTCCCTTGTAGAGCATGCAGGCTCACCCTCCCAGATGCAGCCTTGGACAGGTTAAAGCAAATCACAATGTTATTAAAGGAAGCAAACAGGTAAAATAGTATTCATCTCACCGTCACCAAACAAGCAACCATCATGGGGTTGCTTATATAAGTAACATTAACACTAACGCTGGAGACTTTAATGTCCTTGGTCTGGTGTTTCCGTGTCAGCAGCAAATGTCATCTGGCAGTAAATGTTAGCTAGCTAAAGTTAATGTTACAACCAGTTTTTACATGTGAGTCTTGATAGCAATCAGAGCCATTGACTAACATCACTGCACCAAATTAAGTGACCTATTTAAGTCCAAAGTCTAGAACAGTCAGTCTACCAACTGATTATGCAGTGTTGGATAGTCAAGTAAGCAGTTATTTCCAGAACTGCACCAACAAAGAAGGGACATTGTAGTCATTTTGGTTCCTTTGACAGTACTTGTAGCTACTAGTCTATAATTTGGTATAACACCTGAGACTGCTCTGCATGCAGAGGGGAGGAATTTGCCTTCAGGATTTTCTGACAGAAAGGCTTTTCTTACTCTATTCTACACACAATTACCAATTATTGCTTTTTGTTTATTTATGTTGGCCAAAGGTGGTGATTACTGTATGTATGTTAATCTGGGCTCATTTCACATTAAAAAATGCAACTTTATGCACTAATTACTATTTTTCAATGAAGTGGGGGCAAATGTCGCCCCTCAAATATTTAAATTTCCTATGCATGCTATCATAATTTCTAACTGTCTAATAAATCAATAAATAGATCATCTGAAAAACAGCTGAGTTTGCAATTATTTTTTTAATGCCATTAAAGTTTACGGCACTAAGTTGGCCGCTGTCTGTAACACTGTCCCTTACAGTAATTACCCATAATGTAAATACTCTCAAGTCAAATGACGATGGAGAACTTTCTGACAACAAAAGTTCATATAAAGTTCACGTGGTTTGCTTTGAAGTTCCCACAAAGCAGTGTGTGCGCATCACGGTCCACTCTTACAAAATCTTATTTAGTCATTTTTTGCAATAAATTGTCTTGTTAAGTCATCGTGATAAATCATGTGAAGAAACTGGCCTTTTGCTTTCTGGAGATAACGAGAAAAATTAACCCTTTCTCGCAAGAAAATGAGCTTTGTTGTCTCGAGACAGCGAAATAATTAACTCGACCACAACCGTTTTTGGCTTCCGTACCCAACAGTTTTGAGAGTTACTGAACATTTAATACGACAATTACACAGCTCATAAGCACACTGTTGTTAGTTTGTGGTGGCTTTTTGGAAGTTCTTCAAGTTTCTCAATGGCATCCTCCACTCCCTGGTTACTGTCCGCCATTTTATTTCAGTGTTCAAATCGTGAGAGTGAAAGTTATGCATTACAAATCAATCCCATCATGCAATGCATCACATTTTGTACCTGTTAGTGATGAAACACCATAATGATGGTTTGTATCATGTCTGAAATCTCAGTTTACTGATCAGCATAGGGTAAATCATAGAGTGTCTATTATGTAGAGTGTAAGTAGGAAATGAGGGAATGACATTGCCGACTATCCTGTTTGGGGACCCCAAGGCAAAATGAGCTCATAGGGCCCCATTAACCCCCCATCCCCCCACTCTCTGTGGAAATTAAAATATTAACGTGCTCCAGTTTTGCCGTGTGGTAATTTGATTAAACACACTCATTTAGGAATACACACCGAGGAAGCATAAAACTGAAATAATCTCAACACTCAGCACAGGGCCCCTCTTCATTGCCAGGGCCTCAGGATTAGGGCAGCAGACACTGTGCTTTTATGGTCCACATTAACCAACTTTAATTACAGTAAGATCTGGGGATTTTGGACACAGCCAATATTGTTACTGTGATATCGACACAATTAGTCGCACTCTTCTTGAGTTCCTGTAGAGGGCGATGTAGAGAGGCTCCATGTGTGGCTGTCCTAAACACCAGTGAGATCTGTCACATGTTGTTGGTTGATAATTTAATCAAAACATGACTCAGCTATAGAGTTTCATCCACTGTATCCCCAGCTGCAGTGCTGCAATATGTTGCCACAAATCATTTATAAATGTGCTGTTCATCATCACTAGTGATGCATTTGGACATCAGAGATCTGAGTGTTTTCCCACTCAGGCTGTTTGTGTACTTTTCAGGGTCAGTCCAGGTGAATTGATTGTCCACTGCGGCGATACTACTTCATAGCCACATCAATAAAGGACATCACCATCATCAAAGGAATTAACAGTGAGGTCGTGTCCCCACTGCTGGCTCAAAGAGCACCTTTTGAGTCCAAAATCTCCGGCCTGTGAGTGAGATTCGGCAGACTGGGAAAAGACCAGGAGAGAGGGGGCTGAGAGACAGCAAGTGATGGAATATCACTACAAGACTGAGCATGTTTTTGAGACTGATCATCACACATTTGAATCACTTTGTTGTTTACATGGGATTTGCTTTGGCCAAATATGTGTGTGTGTGTGTGTGTGTATATATATATATATATATATATATATATTCATCTTCTATACCCCTGATTATCCCTTTCGGGGTTGGGGGGGGGG
>JBBMOE010000007.1:4723876-4748406 GCA_037975065.1 Chaetodon trifasciatus
TGTGTGTGTGTGTGTGTGTGTGTGTGTGTGTGTGTGAGTGTGTGTGTGGAATCCATTATTCATCAACCAAATTTTATGTGTTTTAATATAAAGGATTCCACACAAAGCGGAGTAAGTGGTTTAACCATCAGTGGGGCTGAGGCCAAAGAGAAAGGAGAGAGGGTGAGGCCAGGCCAGGATAAGAAAGGGAAGAGTTAAAGAGGACAAGACAGGAAAAGAAAGTAAGCGAGGATGTGACCAGACACAAAGCAAAAGGAGGAGGAGAAGAGAGTTGAGAGCAGGACAGAGGATGAGAAAGGAGGACAAGAAAGGGCAATGATCACAGGGTCTGCGTGGGCTCACGGTTGTCGCAGCTGAGTAATTTTCCGGTACATTTGCAAGCCACCAGACACATCAACGCCTCCCCCCAACCACCCACCTCCCCATGACCATTATATGACGTGAGAGAATGACACGCGCACCTAAACTGTATTTGTATTCGCTTGTTAAAGTAGTTGAACGACAATGAATAGAGCCTCCAGCTCACTGCAGATGGTCTCAATCATTTAACAGCTTTCACAGCTATCTTATTCTTGGATATCACACCATTACCACCCTTTGGGTTCTGTCTCGTTCCAGCAGTATTGAGCTTTATTGCACAGTGAGTGTTAACAGTCGTAGTCGGATGGAGGAGGAAGGGTCGTTCAGTGCGGGCCCACGTTGAGGGGATCTGCAAAGTTCAAACAAGGTGACAGATTTACTCTCAGCAGATGGAGTGAGCTGAGGTCAAGTGGTGATACTGAATAAGCACACGTCTCACGTCCCAAAACCAGGACAGTCTGCTCTCATAAACATCACAACAAAACCAGGGCAGAGGGTGTTGTAATATGTGCCTGATGCATGCCATGACTCATCTGCAGCCTTTCAGAAGTCCTGTTTGCGCACTGCAGGAAAAGTTTGATATCTGACTGTTTTGCAATTGAAGGAAGTAGCAGCATGCAGCATTTTCAGTCTAATTAAATTGGTTATTATTACATAACAAGCAGTTCAGTTGAGCACATAAGGATCCTGTTTTGCCTCCAGAGAAGTGACAGCCTCATGGCATGGATCCAAGAAAAAGCAAAGATTGTGACAGGTTAGACTTTAACTTCAGTGACATGTCACATTTGTCACATTAACGTGATCATCTCAGACATATCTTAATTAAGACATATTCCTGTAAATACAGGATTTGTATTCTATGTATATATGTGTTATATACAGTTCATGATGTTGACCCTGCAGTTTCTGCTGTAGGAGTTCACTCATTCCCCTCTTACAGTACCTCCGCTGCTTACAGACTGTTTATTTAACGCATTATTCTCAGTCAGACACTAAGGTACATAAAACCCAGGGTTCATCTCTCTGTGTCAATATAAAGCAGCAGCTTAGCATAATGACTGGAAACAGGGGAAACAGCTAGCCTGTTGCTTCCTAAAAAAAAGAAAAAAAATCCCCTCTAGCCCCTTGTAAAACCACAAATTGTCCCTATTTCAGTATTGATACAGATTAGACAAACAAGATATGAACATGTCAAATAAGTCCTTATGCTAAGCAAAGCTAACCAGCCGCGGGCTCTGGCTTCATATTATACATGGGCGTGGTATAAATCTTCCCACTTCCCACTCCTGTCTCTTTCACTGAAAAGAGACAGGAGACCATCTCTGGTTGACCAGTAGGGTCACAAAAAAGTGTCGTGAGGTTCACAGGGATCACCAGTTTCTTAAAGAAGCACGTGACCCTCATAAAATCCCATTGTAAACAGGGCTGCTGATGTGGCAGACTTTACTGGAAATGTATATTTTTACCTGTTTACCTTCTGAAACAAGGGCTTGCACAAGGACACGTTGAGGTGTAAAACTCAAGAGATAAGGGTTCTGTCAAAGGTGACACCTTATTGGGTTCAGCTTGATCTAACAGGGCAGAATCCATTTGTTACACCCTTTCCTTTCATCTTAACTTTGCAGTGACCTCTGACTCTGTAAATGCACCCGTGTTACATTTTTTTCTTTCTTTATGGTTTTGACCTGTCACAATCTTGATATATGTTTTGCCTGCTTTGCATATTGAGACTGTGTACTATAAGTGCTGCATGCTGATAAGATTTATCACTATCCAATGACATGCCTGTTAACAGCTGAGAGATGAGGTTAAGAGAGGTAAGATACACCCTGTGCTCCAGTTGCAAACAAAAGAATAAGCTAGATGGCACTGCGTTTGTCCACGTGAGTTCCACTAAAAGTAAATCTTTTTTTTTTTTCAGCTACCATTACCCTTCGTCACGTAATGGAAATGTTTAAGTGACAGCCACTCCCTCCTGTGTTCGGATGGTGAAATACTAACGAGCTTCTAACAGATGGGACAAATGGAATGACATGAAAAAAACTTCACCTCTCCACTGGCAGAGGTAACACACCCACATACAGGGGAACCACATAATTCTATATGTTGTCTGTCTTGGCCCTCTGCGTGTTTCTGCTGAGCAAGTTTTTCTCATTATGCAAATTACAGTAGCAAGAGGGTAAATATATAAAAACAGAACAGGTTTATCTATTTCAGTAAGTTTACTACATGTGAGAGACCTCTACTGTGGACATTCCTCGGCAAATATTTAGCTTTTGATTCAGTTTTACTGTACATATACATATAGAGAGAGAGTGCAGTGCTGTGCAAAGTTAAAAAAATGTAATTTCAGGTGCTCTTCAAGGCTAGGTGAGGATTAAAACCCATAAAAATCACATGTACTCTGCGAGAAACCAACATATTTAATCCTGAAACATTTGCCATCAGATACCTCAGATTTTCTCACATTGTCTTCCCTGAAGTTGCGCCTATGACTCAAATGCTTGGACACCTGACAGAAGTCAGACAGCATTTCCAGTCAACCTTTGGTACACTGAGTTCCATGATAGCACTGCGGACTCATCTGACATGTTATGCAGATAGTGAAGGGAACTACTTCAGATGACTTTGAAGGTTGCGCAACACACATCAACAAACACGAAATGTACTGCGGCTGTTGAAACATAGGGGGGATGTTCAGAATGGACAAACACAGCACACGCTGACACACACTGATCTCCAAAGGAAATCATGTGACTGTTCACACACAGGAATGAATCAAAACACTTGCAACAGCTGTTTGTGTGTGTGAAACACACACACGCACGAGCACTCACACATAAACACAAACACAAACAGTGACATTCCCGGTTGTGGAGTGCATCATGACACACTTTAAGGCCTGACAGGTTGGCAGCATTTCAAAAGGGAAATCCAGGGCACTGTGGGGCATAGTGCTTTTATCATGCCCTTGATATAAACTCACCTCAGATGAACCACATGTTACATCATTCTCTGAGATGCATGCGTCTGGTTTTGCATTGTCTCGCATTCTGTCTGACATACCTGAATTGTATGAATGAATGAATTTGAATGGACAATGGATTGTGTAATGTGTAATGATTGTGTAATAAAAAGCAAAACATGCAAAACTAAAGTGGTGAAAATGGCAAACATTACACTTGCTTAGCACATAAGCATGCTGACGTTAACTCAAAGCACCACTGTGCCTAAGTAGGGCCTTGCAGAGCTGCGAGCATGGCTGTACACTTTCTTGTGTCAATATATATCCATTTGCTCATTGTAGTGCTTTTTCATACATGTGCACAGACAGTAACCTAAGCCTAGTTTCTCATTGTTTGAAATTACTTTTTAATGGTCTATTTTTACGGCCTGTTTGTTTCATGCAATAGCACCTTAACCCAGCACTGTCAAAGGCTGACTGACGGTCACACTGGACTGTCACTGCCTGAAGATTAGAGACGCCACCTTCACTCAGCTTTCCGTCCGGTGGACTATATATGGAAAATGTAACTAGGGGAAGATAGCCTTATACAATCGAGAATGAAAGGTTACATATTATGTAACAGTGGTTTTCCAAGAAGAGGCAATCTCTCCTCAAGGTCACTCTCTCCATCAGATTGGTGACCAGCCAGTATAAGGAGCGCACAGAGGTTCGTCTGAAAATGTGTATCTAGGTCATCTAATGTCAATGGGTCAGCCCCTTACATATGGCGTATGTAACTAGGTGGAGAAGTGGCCTCCATGGTGAGAAATGTGACCTCTTGATCCCTTTCCTTGCACTTAAGTTTGGAAATCCTGGCTGCATTATGTGTTTATAGTAGGAACAGGCAGGACGGCAAGCCTAAGCTATTTCTGTTGCATCAATCAGGCTTATAGTTGCTGTCTGTTTCATATTAAACTTGAAGGTATCTTTACCCGTCTTGCCTTAATCCAATCTGTTTAAATTACCTGAGCAAGGATTAGACACTATAAGAATCCAGCGTGATTAACTTGAGGAGTGCTTGGTTTACATTCCCCCGCTGTGTCCTACAACTTTTACTTAGCTACATGGAACAGTTTGCATTGTGCACCGAGACTTAAAATCAGTGACTACCCCACTCCCAATATCTATTTATATTGGCCTAGTTTCAGATTGTACAGTATGTATTTGGCTACTCACTAGTATCAAGCAACAAAACCAACAGAGAGATTATTCAAGACTTTTCTTGTATAAAGCTTTGCAAGTTTGTCCATTTGTGTTCTTATATAGATGGGCCACTCGTGTCCTAGTTGTGTGGTCTTTTCTGGGTTATGGTTACATATTAACAGCTCACCAATGTGACTGTTCACACAAGAGGGACAGGTCTGTTATTGCTAATGTGCTCAAAAAACATCACATGGCTCACGTGTTCCTGTAGTGGAGAGATTAGAATGTTATCACTGAGCACCTTCAAGCCCTCTTAATCATTTCTTAATCAACACTTCAGAATAAATATTAATGATTTTTGTAGCTGTTTATTGAATTTGAGAAGGATATTAAATCATGGCTAAAAAATGTCTTATTTCCATCATGGGAAAGATGCAGGTGTCCACGTGACTGTGAGCTGTCATATCACCAACAAACCAACAGTGAATTTCTATATTATCATTATTATCATAATCAGATCAATAAATTATAAAACATTACACAAAAATGCTAAGTAGGATGGTTCATTCCAAGTTTCCCATAAGCCATTATTTCCCATTTCCAACATTTAATAATGAAAAGTATATCATAAATTAGTTTTTGACCTACTTTCCTCAGGCTAGACAGATTTTATAGTTCACTAAGGTATGTTAACAGCATGTGCAACATTTCAATCACATATTAAAAGAACAGCCCTTCTCTTTTATTATACAGTAAAACAACTTTGTCAGATACAGGCTTGCCCAGAAGGGCAGGTGGAGATTCTGCAGTATCTCCCTTCCTGCGACCCTGGTTCTTCACTAGTCTCCCATATTTGTAAGTATACTGTATGTCCAGTGCTATGACTGCCCTGGCCAAGGACTGCACCTGTGCAGCATTTATTCCTGTATGTGTTATCGACCTTGTATCATTTCAGCTATTGCTATCTGCAGTCATCTTCTGTCACTGCTCTGAGCTAATGTAACACCAGTCTTATGTAATTCTATGCAATAGGCCACAATGAATTAATCTGTGCTCTGACAAGTGTCCTGTGGGTGTGGTTTTATCAAAGTGCATAAATAACCACAACTCCTCCAGCATCGTTCCTGTGCTGCTGCATCCTGCTCTGCGTATGGAGAATATGTGTGTGTGTGTGTGTGTGTGTGTGTGTGTGTGTGTGTGTGTGTGTGTGTGTGTGTGTGTGCGTGTGTGCGTGTGAGTGTGTGTGTGTGTGCGCAGTCTCACACTCCCATGTGCGACACACTCTAGAGGCCTATGAAATACGTCACTGCAGCTGGCAGACATGGTCGGAACTTTCCCTCAGATAAGATGTGAGGTTGTAACTTACCACTCTCTTTCTGCCCCACGGCAGGCTCGTAACGTATTCTGTGACTCATGCAGCCTGCTCTCTTCTTTTCACCTCATTCTACCCACATCCCACTCAGGTTTTTTTTTTTTTTGCATGTCCTGTCCATGTACCCTGGCTGCACCCTGTACCTTGTACCTCAGAGGCACCCCAGCCTCATGTGACCCTGTTCCATGTGCGCAATCTCTACTTCCATGCCTCTTCCCTCCTGCTGCTTCCCCCGAGTATCAGTGCCAGAGTTTGCTGTTAGATAAAAAGCCACTCTCCCGGTAGCTCCACCTCTCTTGAGCACATCTCCCAGTGCAGTGCAGCTTGGCTTCAACCCAGAGTGATGGTGTCAGGGAGACAATGGTGGAGAACAAGAAACTGGGAATTTTTTTTATAGGTTCTTCCTCATTTCAGCTCCCTTTTACTTTCATTTCACTGAAAGGAACATGAATCAATCATTTATTCCCTAGAACACTGATGAGTAATCCCTCTTTAATGCTTTGCCTTTGGAACAGCTGCTCAGTAGCTTTTAAATGATAGCGCCCCCCCGAGTAACCACTCCTTTAAATGTGACAATGTGTACATCATACAATGTGTAACAGGACATGGCTCTCTATTCAACACTGTTAATCAGTAATTCAGACCACCAGACTGCAGCAGTGAGGTTGCATTAGTTTGACTAGGCTTGAGAGAGTTTCTGACCATATGTAAATGAAAAAGTAAAAATGCCATATTAAGCATATCTCTTAATTTTTTTATTTATATATTTTTACTTTATTTTATTTATTTATTTATTTTTTGATGGTTGCTATACCTGCATATGACTTTAAAGGTGCCCTGTGGCGTTTTCAGGCACCAGTGGTAGTATGTCACAATGTTTAGATAAGCAGGGCCGTGTTTTGTTGTATTCTATTTTCTAAGAGCAAATAAGATACTGTGAGCATCAGTCCCATTGGACAGCCAAGGATCCACTGACTGTTTGTCTGTTCTGGGCTATTGTAGAAGCTGACCCAACCTGAGCAGCTACACGGTTGCATTTATCATCCATAGGCTCGGAAATAAGGCCCAGTTACCTACTATCTACAGCGTACCACTGCTCTTGATGTATGTACACTGCAGTTCGATGTATCAGAAGACCTGTGTTACTCAACAATTGTTCCCCTGTATTACAATAATGTCATTCTATATTGAAAAAGGAAAATATATAAGACCAGACCATGATGGAAGACAGTGGCTGTTCACAACAGAACAGCAGACTGCTATTTTGAACATGGTGTTAGCTAACAATATCACTGGAATATTATCCCTTTTACACTGTACAAAAAAACCCACTCACACCAACTAATATCTGTTTTTTCTCTTCAGTGGGAAAGGAATGCAATCGGTATTCATTCATTTTGGTCAAGTAACTCTGGGGTAGTCAAGAGTATTTATCAGCCCCAACTCTAATCAGCAGTGTTGGAAACATGACACCAGGGCAGAATCACCCCTTTTCACCCCTTTTCCAGCACATTGATGACACACGAAGTTCCAGATGTTGGAGCATAAATATAACCTGATATCAGACAGAACTGTCAACTCATTGCACCACTGTCTTCTGTTCTCTGGCATGTTTGTGATGTCACATGTGACACAAGGGGAAAAAAACAATGGGAAAATAGTCGAACATCTATTTTAGTCGATGTACCCACTAATTTGGGTGCAATAGTGGTATATGAGAAATCCAGACCCACATAATTGCAGACAACATAATATTCAATAACATTCACCAGGTGGGCTTGGGAACATTGGATTATGTTTTACAGCACAACCAAATCCAGATATACATTACTGACACCATGTTTTCACATCTGAAAATACAAAAGGTTAAACATACTGATAAGATATTCATTACAGTTTTTTGTTTTGAGCATATCAGTGTGTTGTTGGCCAGTAGAAAGATCTATCCACTTGATGACGTGTGTCATTTTGATCCAAAGAAAAAAACATTTCGGAGAGAGATGAAGCAGCTTAGAAAGCAGTATTTGAGATTTGTATTTTTTGAGAACATGAGCCAAAGATTCAGAAGACATGTGTAAACGTAGCTGCGGATATGTCCTTGATTCATTGAGACATCAATGAACAGCGAAAAACAAATTAATTCATAAATCCTGCTCAATGAAATTCAATCAAGATGCGAATAAATCATGATAAAGAACTTGAAAGCAAGTTATTCGAATCCTCAAGGTTGTTTAGATCATAAACAACCTTGATGGCTAAAAGAACACTTTTTTTTAACACCCTCTGCATCTCTCTCTCTGTGTCTCTAAGGGGCTGAGGCTCACTGTTCTTTCATCCTCAGATAAATGAATTTTAAAACTTTATTACATAACAGAGAGTGGAGAGGCCTATCTCCATGGTAACAGCAGTATAAACACCCTCTGGTTCCATGTGGTGGTAACTGAAGCTGTTCAGCATTCAGTCCTCCATCTCTCATTTCATGAAGGCACTGAACATCTGAAGAAGCAGCAGCCTGTCAGGGATGCCCCATGAGGGTCAGGAACACAGGATGATCATAAGAAATGTACGTGAAAGTTCAGTCAAAGATATACTGATGAAATAAAAAAGGAGAGGATGGCACTACGTAATTGAGTACCTTAAGTGACCCTGTCTCTGCTTTAGTACAATATGTACCAATGTAGGTACAGTATGTACCTTGAAGCACAATGGAGAAAAATGTTGAATAAATAAAGGCGGCTGTTTGAATAAATGAAATATATATGTTTTGCAGAACGGAAATCAATTCCAACTTCAAAAGAAACCCCACAAAGTGTTAACGTCATCACTTCTAAAACATGCCCTAAAAAACAGAAAACTGTAGTGAAACCTCATTTCTTCCGAAAATGAGTGCGACAGAAGGACAGAGGCTTGAGTAATGGGATGGCAAGGTTAAAGGTTGAAAAAATATGACATAAATCATAACTCATAAATCAATGGTATAAATACAGTAGATGCAGTTGTACAAATACAGTAGTATTTCATGAATATTGTTCAGGAATGTGTTCAAATGGTTATTTGAAGCAGCTGGATCAACATACTATTTTGTAACTAATTTCTTGAATTTTCTGCTCCCTATTGTTCACCTGCATCATTATATCATTATTGATACACAGCCTGTTAGTGATACAATATTGCAGTATAACAAAACTGTAACAACAGACAGAAAATATCCTACATTTTTAACTCAACCATGTTTGTTGTTGCATTACGACTGTGACATATGTAGATTTTAACATACTGGAAAAATAACAATGTTCACCTGCACACTGGGCCAGTACACAATTAATCATTTCAATACTTATGTAACTATCACTATTTTATCTTTCAGATTTTATCTTTCTTTTTGTAATTCTTCTTTTTAACTTTTATTCTAATTGATATTACTTTATTACACACTTTTTAGCACAATCTCCCTGTATGCCACCCTGCATTTCACTGCACATATTGTTTGAGTATGTGACAAGTAAAACCTTCTAATCTTGAATGAACCATATGCTACGATAATATGTCCACAACAAAGAAACAGTATGTATGTAACAGTATGTATCAAATTACAAAATACAACAGTGACTGCCAGTGTGTTTTGTGATTTGCTGGTGTGTTTTGGGAATCTAGGTTTTAAGTACAAAAGTCAGTGGAGATGTGGCCTACTGATGGGCTAGTGTCCACTGCTTGGTGACATGATTTGTTAGGTGTTAGGGTCAGAAAAACTTCAGTGTCAGAGCTGGGGATCTGCACAAACCTCCACTAAGGCTGGCAACTATTGGACAGACTAAGAAAATACAGACATCCACCGGAGTTGTATATTGCAATAATAATGTATGTATGTAATGTACCAAAAACCCACGGCACACCTGGACTTGCCTGCCATAACACACCATTTGGGAACCACTACTATAGCAGTTTTTGTGAAAGGTTTGCAGACATTTCTCATCCTTTGCATCATCTTGCAGAGAAAGGGCCCTCTTGATTAGCTCAAGGCTAGTCTAATTATGGCTCCTGTATTGGCATATCTCAGGAACAGGGAGGACTCAAGCAAGTTGTAGTGTATGCAAGTAGAGCCTTTGCAAAACAAAAACGCAAATATGCCATTACCAAAAAAGAACTTTTGACCATTGTGACAAAGTGGGTGAGAAGACGCCATTTGTTCTGTGTTCGTTCATTTTGAAAATGTCATCACAGACAAAAGGAAGGGGGTGTCTGAACACTTTCTGAATTTCTGCCTCCCTCAAAGCCTCCTAGCAAATCAGGTCAGGCTTCCCTACAAGTATGGTGACCTTTACACAACACTTCAGAACCTGAACTGCAGAAAATTCCCCCTGTATGGAATAAGCTTACAAGTGCAGCATTTAGGCGAGAGGGAATTTCTTTTGTCCATTATGCTGCATCCCAAGCATAGATAGTGCCACCCTAGTCAGTGGTGCCTAAAGTTTTGAACAGCTGTTCAATGTTTCAAGGAGGTCTTTTTGGAGTGCAAAAGCTGAAAGGAAAGGTTAAGAAACACCGTCACTCCATATCAGGTCTTGTTTGGGCAAGAAATTGTTTTTTTCTGTTGACATTATGTTAAATTTAGGCAGCCAAGAGAAACTTGCCTCAGAGGACAATTATCTGTCTAAGGTGGAAGACACAATGTCTACTGTGGCACTTAAGATAGTATGGGTGTGGAATAATGCAAATGGTGTGTCCAAAACTAAAGAGGTCGTAGGGCCCTTTGAGAGTGACAACTAGGGTAACAGAAGTGCTTTATAAGCTGTAGCCAGTAGAGGGATGTCCAGAGGTTGTTGTTCATTTCAACCAATTCAGAACCTTTACTTCTTTGACACTGCCATCACCGCCAGCACCAGGGTCTGGAGGAGAAGGACAGACAAATTCCCAAACCAAATCCAATTAACATTAGCACCATGGGGTCCAATTTGGTGCCAGTTGGGTCCACCATCACCAACCCAGCCAGGATGCCCATGTAGGAGAGAGGAAATCAGCTGCAAGTTGTGTGGACTGGAACCTTGTAGGGAAGAAAACCAGACAAACCAAGAGAATCTCATATGTCCACTGAAGTAGCCTCTCCTTCTGAAGACCCACCTGATTCTAAATCAGCTTCTTCTTAGGAGGCAGTGACTGTATCCTCCTTGCAACAGCAAGACAACCAAGGTTCAGGAGCACCATTAGCGGAAGGTGGACATCCAGTATGACAACGGAAACTTCCTGTGTGGTCTCCATATTATCAAATGTCACTGTAGTGACTCAAGGATGAGTCTTTTTTTTGTCAAGGTGGGGAAAGGGTGATGTGAATGGCCAACTATTCATCACTGACTTGTGTGCAAATGCTCACCTTGAATGTTATCTGGCACTTTGGAGAAGGATTCTCTTCATGGATGAATCCTGGTTTCAATGTACTTGGTTGTTGGTAAAAAGTGCATATGGCATCATGTGAACAAGCAGTTTGCTAATGCATATTTTTGTATTTGACAATTGTCACCATGTCAGATCAAACGATCCCACTGTCAAAAACTCTTGTGTCTTGGTTGGGTGACTGGCAAGACTACAAGTATGACCCAGACAATTCAGGGCACATCTTATTTCTCAATCACGCACAAATTCAGAGGTCTTCGGGGAGGCGGGTTAAGCAACTGTCAATCATGGTGATACAAGTGTTGTGTGTGATGTTGGTGGTCATGTGTAGTGGAAAAAAAGGAGAACAAAGAGAAAAAGCAGTGGGGCTGCTGACAGCAGCAACCTCAACATCCCTCCTCCTCCTCCTCTTCGCCATGTTTTAGTGACTCCACTCTGGAGAGAGCACCTGATTGATCAACATGAAGGAACACGTTGTGGTAGATGTCACACTAGGCGTGTCAAGACAAAACATTCTGACTTTCCGTCAGGGTGTCATGGGGCGTCACAGATGTTGCACAACAGGTCGTTTAGCATGTCAAACTATACTGGTATAGACTCTCAATTGTCTTTCATAATTAGCCACAAGGCTGGTAATTTGTCAGCCATGATAAAATCAGGCTAGATTTGTGTAGTCTGATCCTGGCATAATGATGCTGTTGTGAGCAGAGTGCCCCATGGTGGCAGTGAGGTTTTGGTGTAAACAGGCATAAGTTAGGGACAACAAACACAGGCACATTTTAATTTATGGCAGTCCGAATGCACAGATATATCATGAGACTCTGAGGCACATTGTAGTGCCATTTATCCACGACCAACACCTCATGTCGCAGTATGATAATACATAGCCCCATGTTGCAAGGATCTGTACACGATTCCTGGAAGCTGAAAACATCCCAGTTCTTAGATGGCTTTCATACCCACCAGACATATCACCCATTGACCATGTTCTCTTGATGCTTGTGTATGACAGCATGTTCTAATTTCTGCCAACATTGCACAACTTGAAGAGGAGTGGAGTGGACGTTCCAGAGGCTACAATGAACAACCTGGTCAATTCTATGCAAAGAAGATGTGTCACACTGGTGACTGGCTTTCTGCCCCTAAAACAATTTATACCTGTAGTCCAAATTATGTGAGGTCCATAGTTAGGGGCATAATGAATGCTTTTTGCCATGATAAAACAGCAGACCGTCCCAAGGCACACCTGTGCTATAATCATGCAGTTTAATCAGCACCTTGATAAGCTACACCTGTCAACTGGAAGGATTATCTTGACAGAGGAGAAGTGCTCACTAACACGGATTTGAACAAGATTGTGCTGAAAATTTGAGAGAAATAACCTTTACTGTGCACAGAAAAAGTCGTAGATCTTTTACTTCAACTCACAAAAAATGGTTGCAAAAGCAAAACATTTATATTTTTGTTCAGTGTAGCCAATATAGTTGCCATGTGTAGTGTTATTTTAGGAGAGTTTAATAGTGGGGGAGGAAGAGCAGCTGGGAGAATAGATCACGATCCTATGCGCAGCTAAATTTTCTTCTCCTAGTAGTCATGTGTGATATGCAGTGCTTATACTGTGTGGTTTGACAGATAGATGTTGCAGTCATTCCAGTAGAGGGTAATAGTGTGCAGGGTCTGGCCTTGTGTTTAACTCTGTTTCGTGGATTTGACAGCTTTTTTGGTGTCCTGGAGGGATGTGGCAGTTATTTTTGGTTGCAACCCTCCTCCCATTTCATGAATTGTTGAATGGTTGCTATTTATGCAACAACAAAAAGATTATCATATTGTATTTTGTATCTGCATTCTGTTGTTGTTTGGCTGTTCTGACACACTGGCAGTGCTTTCCTGCGACACCTGTACCAAGCCTATATTTATTACACAACGCAGACACATGCATGCACATACTGTATTGACTGCCATTTGTGTGTTAATTTAATTGCAAACACAGAGCAGCATGTAACTGGTAGGTCAGGTATCACTGCCTTCTTATATGTGCAGCTATGAAACATGCCAATCATTTAGTCACAGTTGACGGGTGTGTGTCTGTTCAGAAATATTACCCTCTCATGGACACATTGCAATTACCTTTGTTACAGTATTGTGTTGCATTTCAGTTGAGACAAATGACTCATGCCTGCACTTGTTCCACAGCGCCACACATTACAATGGCATGCTGAAACTTATGTGTCTTCATTCTAAAGGCTTAATGATGGAGTGACTACTGTCAGTGCTTGCTGGTGAACCACTGTGTCTGGCAAGCTAACTGCATGCTAGCTTGCTAGGTACCTGCTAGCCGTAGTCAGCCACAATAGCTTTCTCAGCTACATTATCTCATTCATATTGAAGAGGGTAAAAGAAGCTCGCAGAGCTTATCAACTGTCAGTGAGCAAGCACATCAGCTCGTTGGCTTACCTCCTCATAAATGGGCACAGTTTATTCAATATTTGTACCATGAACTGTTCGTGACTGTACGCATGCCTCATTTGTGAAGCGGTTTACACTGAGGAGTGTTGAATTAAATTAAAGATAAATAAAAGTGTATTATGCAACAGATAATAATCTACAATAGTTCTTCCATTTTGGACTCTGGTTCTCTGTACCCTCAAAGGTCAGACCTGACAAGACAGCTTGTGATTGATCAATAGAGCAAATTTGCACATCAAAAATCGTGAAAAATCTGCGCAGATTTACTTCCCCCTGTGATAAATCCACTGATCATAACAATCTAATTCAAATGAATTGATTTAGCTCCTTTTAAATACTGGTCTGACTGGGCCTTTAAGGATGTCTGCCAATTCTGCTTTACTTTGCCTCAGAACTGCCTTATACTTACTGAGTAAAAGAACTCTTCTCTTGTGTACATTGTTTTGGGGAAACAGGATTACTGCCTGTTCCACCCACGCTTTAAAGGATAAGGCTGGCGGCATTCTGCTTTTTATACTATCAACAAAAAGATGAAGACCAACAGAGCATTACACGGTTTCTCAATACTTCCCAAATTCCACAGCCTGTCTGTGGCCCTCAGCCATGAGCATATTGGTTCCTACTGAACACGTAATTCTTTAAAGTCACAAATACATACTTTCCCTTTAAAAGGAGGTAAATAATTTTCTAAGCCAGCTGGGCAAGGTACTTTTTAGTAAATGTTAATCAAGCAGCAGGAAGGCAGTGAGGCAGTGACTGCAGCTGTACAGACACCATTGGTTCATGGAATAGGAGCCTTCTTCACTTTTGCACACTTACCTTCAGTGTCTCACATGCTGTCTACTACTGTTGTCCCTTGCAGTACTTCCAATGGTGCTTCCAGACACAAAGCCGCAGGTTAACATTACGTGGTTGTGCCCCTGTCCGCAGTAAGCCTACAGCCTCTTTTGCATTTCCTGAGCAGTTCCATGTTAACTATAACTTTTAATGCTTCAATTCTGTAAAACAAAGTGACTCAACATAAATTGTGTTTATTGTAAAAATGGTATAATCTCCTTGCAATCTTGTCTGAGTTGGTGGAAACCCCCATGCTTTGGTGGCTTCGTATTTAAGAGTAGTTAAGACTATTATTTGGAGGGAAAGTCCCAAAGTAGTATATTTCTATTTGGCCTTAAACAAGATCTAATCAAGTCTTAATACCGTCTCCTTCAAAAAAAAATTTGAAATTGAAAAAGGAGCATAAACTCCAGTTGAAATAAATATTTGGAAGAAATTCAGGTTGTTTGAAAGCTGTCAAGAAGCAGCTGTAGTAATTCTCTTATTTTAAATGTTTGATGAATATTTCTCTATTATGCTTTTAATAAAAGCTCATGCTCGTGTTGTGTGTGCTCATGCAAGATGCGTGTATGGAAGGCTGTGTGTGCCTGCTTTCTTGGAGATCTTCATTAATATGTCATATCTTGATTAAAATTAAGAAAGACAAAAACGTACAACAGATAGACGCATGTGCTACCAGTATTTCCTTCTGTAAACCAGCCATGTAAACTGGTCTTCAGGTCATGTGAGGTGAAAACAGTTCATAAGGGAGCAAGAAAGTGCTCTCTAAATTATGCAAAACTTTGCTCAGCTCCCCTACTTAAAGAAATTCATATCAGCTTTTAGAGTGCAAAGGTTTCTGGCAGCACTTTTAACTATCTGATGCTTGTTGCTAATTGACAGGTTAGGGTTTTCACATGGTCCATTTCAGTTATTGTACAACTGTAAGTTACCTGACAGATAACAGCACTGTAGGTTAAGCTGATACTGGATGGACTGGACACGTATAGGCAAGGATTTTCAAAGACATTTTGAGGAGCAGAAGCTCAAATTGAAAAAAAAAAAAAAATCGTAAATATCACTGAAAAATATTTTTTGTCACAAATTTAGAGCAATGAGCGGCCGAAGAACATGCTCATATAGCATCAGTAAATGCATAAGGTTGAAAGCTGTGTCAAAAGCATTGAATGTTTTTTTACTGAGTGCACTGAAAATGAGAAGTGATGTTGTATCACAGCAATCCCAAAAAGTCAGGATAATGTGGCACATAAGGGATGATGTCTGACAAGGTGTCCATTACCTGGACTTAATGGACGATGGGGATTCCATTAATTCCTGATAATGGACACCTCCTTGAGCATTATCCTGCTTGTACCATGGCCACGTACCAAAGAAAGTAAATTAAGACCATTAACCAATTTATTTTTTCAGGCCTTTTGCAATCAAAACCTAGTTTTTCACAAGCCGTGACACAGTTTCCCTGTTAAGACTTGAGGGTTTGGCTAGTACCTGGAACAAACATTACCATCCTATGAGTCCTTATGCAATGGAAACATTGTTCCTCCAGTAAACAGGACAAGCCTTAGACACGACTTAGCAACAGGAGATATTTCTAATTTGTTCAGCTCATACAATCCTTTGTATCAGCTATACAAAGTTAATGTGTTAGCAAGGTTTAAAGTCAATAACATTGCTTACAGTTGATGAATGGTAAATGTAATTTGACAGTAAGTTTAATAGCAAGACTAGCTACCTATCCAGCCATGTCTCTATCCCCAAATCAAATTTAGTGCACAATCATCACTTACGTGACACAAAGTATCAGTAAGTTCAGAGGGGTCGTTTGTGTGTTACTGTCATCGTCCTGTGGTGTTCAGAGGACGAGGCATTGAAGGACTCCACTCAGTATTGTAAATAAGATTTAATTCTCACAGTGTTAGTTGCATTCTCATCTCATGCAGTTGTCAAAATGTAGCAAGCGTATTAATTTATGACACTGAACAGAACAGACAGTTTCACAAAATTACTTAGCAGATGTCCACTATCAAGAATTAACACATTGGCATTTTTTTTGATCATATGTTGAAAATTCCAAAATTCACTAAAATTAACTTAATTATCCACAGAATGTGAAATAATAACAGCTCTGATGGTGTGTCAAAGATGTCATGTGTTGTGTTGCAGAGATATCAACTGAAGTTAGCGTGCTAACCAGCTAGCTGCAGCCCATCCTGTCTCATAATACCACTTTTTATCTCAAGAGTACAATACTATAGGTAGTTTGCGAGCAGCAAGTTTACTATGTTTCATAAGCTCTCTTCACTTCAGTCTCACAAATAAACTAAATTAACTGAAACTCGACAGAAGCAAAGCAAAACTCATCAAAGCCACCTTGGTGTGTCTTTCCACTGGTCCAACAATCACCAACTCTGGTTTGGTTGAAATAAAACCTTAATTCACTGAGTTCAATGTAAAAATATTCAGGCTTTACTGCTGACCTTCCTCTCACTCCGCTCCCACTTCACACCTCTCTTGTCCCGGCCTGCTGTGTGTCCGTCATTACCGGAGTCAGAGTCCCAGTAGAGCTGCTGTAAATGCTGTTTTCCCTGTGGTGTGACTGGCCTCCTACTGTGTTCTGTCCCAGTCTGGCTGTGCTCACTGGAAGGCAGCTGATCCCGGTTCCGTTGCCTGCATTGTTAACACCAACAATTCCCTGGTGTACAGTCCAGAGAGGCACAGCACTCTGGTGATATGCTGCCCCCTAATTGTTTGGAGTAACCTTCGACAGGTGGCCATATCTAGCCTGGCTCTGTCCAAAGGTAACAATATCTATACGGATCATCTGTACACAAAGCAAAGTATAAAAAAGACAAGGCGTCTTTGCTGGTCGTTAGCCTCACGGTGACAGCAAGACTCCCTGTAAAACCACAATGTGACATATTTACACATATGTTAGGTGCTGTGACACAGATATTGTTACCTTTTGACAAGGAAACACCAGCAGTTTTCTCCTGTTTCCAGTCCTTATGGATACAGAGTGGTACACATCTTCCCTCAACTCTCCACAAGAAAGTCTATTCCGCAAAATGTCGGGGAAAAAACACAATGATGTATGTCAGTGTGTGTATGTGTCTAATATGGCAAAACATATGTACTTTACATTAACAAGTTGTTAATGCTGCTGCTGATTGTCCAACATCAAAGGAACAATGTGAATTGCGTTCTGGGGATTCTGGTCTCATTAATATTTTTTATTTTCCAAGTGGGTCAAATGAACGCTCAGTTCCAGGAAGACCTGTCCCAGGAGACTTTCTGCTGTCAAGCCCTAATAACAGTTTCCAAACACACCAAAGACTGTCTTGGGGAATTGGTTGGAAACAAAGAAATCGTGAGTGAAATTCCGGTCCAAGTGGAAATCACGTTAGTAGCCTTCCTGGAAATTTCTCCTGGATAATAAGTCCGTGCTTTCATGGCAGAGAACAGTCCCTCGTTTTCACAACGGCAGCGACCTCAGGTGACGCGGTTTGTCCCAGCTTTATCTGCTTGGCTTCAGTGGTGTCTCTGGCTGAAAAGTCAAAAGAGGCAGCGCGACTCATTTCTGAGCAGACTGATAAAGCGCAGCGAGGAACACAGTGTAAGACCTACCTCTCTTCCCTAGCACTGCCTCTTTATCAACACAACAGATTAGTTATTTTTCTGGGCTAAATGACCAGGCTGTGTGGTGCGATAAAGAAAAAAGCCACCCTCCCTAAAGACGGGCAGTTTGGTGTATCAGTGGACAAAGGATGCTGGTGATCCAAGGTGATGTATCAGTGTGCATCGAAGGCTCCATGCAGCCACAGAGGCCTAGACGGATTAGCCTGAGAGGGACTACATGACGGTTGCTTAGTAACTACAAACCTACTCAAATGCTTGACGAACATAAGGGACGGGGCTGTATTTTGACCATGAATATTCAAAAGTGCTTTTTATTGCAACCTTACCTAACCTGGAGCGATATACAACATGTTAGGTGACACACATGTCATGACAATCACTCATGTTGCCAGAATGTGTGTGTGTGTATCCCACCTGAAACGTGCATATTCAGTGACTCTCCAGTGGCCAGTGGACTAATAGCAGCGTATGCTGGATTCCTGCCACTCTTAGTGCTTTGCTGCAGGCTCTATCCGTGCTGTTTTTCCTATTCTGGGCTGTCCTTGTATGACCCGTGCTCCCATGCCAAGATCCAGGCTGTGTCTAATGAAAGTAGGGTTCCAGCAGTTTATTTTAAAAAAAAAAAGAGAAACAGAATCAAGGCTCAGTGTTTCATTAAGCCATACTTGTCAAGCCGGTGGTTGAGAATGTGAAAAGTAGCAGTAGCTGTGGGATTGTGGTGGCAGACAAGGAGGTTTAGAAGAGAGAGGAGTATTTACACAATGAAAAGGGATTGAATGGGTTTTTTTAAGCAAAACAGACTTTCGATACTTGGCTTATTCCAGTAAATAATGTGGTAAGACTGATCAAAAACGCTAAGGAGATAGAAAAAAGAATACCTCTTTGTGTTTGTCGCTTGCATCTTGTGTGGTTTATTGTGTTTGCTAAAATTAATTTATGCGGTATAGATGTGTGCATGCATGATCCCACGGTACAAATTTGGCTTAAATATCACAAGTCTAACTTGGAGGTAAAAAGTTGTACAAGACTTGCCAAGACAAGCTGGCAAAGCTTCACCGACAATCTGATGAAACTGATTGAATGAAGGTTTCCTGAAAGAGTTGGTGGAGGAACCTCAGGATGCCAGCATAATCTAGAAAGTGAAAGTGAAGGTAAGTCAGTGACCTGTTCTGTCCTATCACATTTGAATCGTGTGCTCAGAAGAGTTTCACTGGTCAAAGTGCAAGTGTGTTTTTCTGACACTGGACGAGGCCAGAGATCTAAGGGACCCATGCCATGAGCGCCAGTTCACTGACAGCCTTTGCAAGGGTTAAAGAGCTTACGAGTATTTCCATGAGGATCTCTCGGACCTTTGGGTCACACGAGGCTGAACCCGAGCTGATTTTAGAAGTCCTAACGATTCTAGGAAAATCAGCCCAAGAAAGCGACACCAGTCAGGAGTTCTCCCCAAGCCAGCACACATGCTGTTTTCTTCTTTTAGCCTGGGTGTAAACAACCGAAAGACGCCAGTGGTCTAATCCAGATCACAGCAGCAGTTTTACAGACTGGTGTGGAGAAACCAAATTCACAGGAACTCCTGATTACAGAGCGTTATGTATTGATGTGTTGGTTTCTCAACTACAGGCTAGGATCAGACACTCTTTGTACGTGATGGGTGACGTCTCTTACTTTCATGCCAAACACCTTGTTTGGCGGCATTTCATTGATAAATTACATCAGTACTACGATTGCCACAGTATTACATCTGATAATAAACTAATCTGTGGGCATGGTCTTTCTTTATTTTGCAACTTCTTGTTTAAACTCCACAAACCTTGCAGCATCTCACAAAGGACGCATTTTCACATTGTGTCCTTTCGGCCCAGCACGAGACTGACATTCAGCAATTAGATCATCAACTTTATTCTGTACCAAGCGTTTAAACGAATCAAACACCTTTCTACCATTGTCATATGAAAAGCTTATGTACACAGAAAGTGCATTATTTAGTAAATCCAGGTCATGTTAAGACGGGGAGGAAATGAATGGGCTTTGCATGTGAGAGTGAGAACGATTGGCTTCCTGAGACAAAAGCGTGTGTCATCAGTTAGCTGGATTTTTTGGTGCCTGCAGGCTGCCTGTTTGCACAGCAGCATCTGAGTCACATCCATCTCAACAGAAAATGGCCTGTTTTTCCACTTTTTTCAGAACTTTCATCACGACCAATAACAGCGGGCCTTTTTCCATTGCGCAACATGAGATGTGAGAGAAAGCACCTTTTGCGAGCTCCAGCACGATGTCCTTATTTTTTGGTCCAGCCTATCACAGGAGAACAGTTAAACAACTTCGGCAGTGACGGGTTTGTGACGTAATGTGTTTCATTCAGCGGAGTGCCATTTTCTGAATGGCATCAATGTATTGAATGACGTTATTATTTCTTTTGCATGCAGAGTTAAAGCCATGGCATTCCGACACATTATATAAGATACAAGTCAAATGTGGTACACGGTGTGTTTGTTGAATCCAAAGCAGTGGGTGGTAAAAACTGACAGCTTCTTTTGTGTGAAACACATGTAGCTGACTGTCACACAGTATCAATTCTTGAGAAAATGTTGCCTGTTAATTCCAAGTGGATGGCGCCTGGCAGCCCTTTCTACTACTTTGTTTACTAAACAAACCAACTTCACACTTGCAGATGTCTGCGTAAAAGAAGCCGAGACGTCAGGCATGTAGCTGTTGCACATCTGGCTTATTACGGCCATCTCTCACCAGGTCGTCTGCCCTTGCCTTCAGAGCTCCATCTTAGGCCTCCTGCACCACAGCCGCTAAGCAGTTCCAGGTGTCTACTGTCAGCCTCCTTGTCTGTGCCGTGATTGCAGAGAAATGCATGCACATTAAAGGATGATTTCAGTTTATCACCACTTGATTCTCATTTGGTTGCCACTGGTTCTGTATCAGTCACATTGAACAAACCCAGTTTATTGCTGAGATTAGACAGGTTTTAAACAAACCACAAGGATTAAAAAATTTTTTGGAAGAGAAAACAAAGGCACACGGTAAAATGACGTCTGCTGTAAAAATACATAACAGCTTACAGACCGACTTCCTGGTTCAACTTTGGTCTACTTACAGCAGTTTTCCCGTGCAATGAAGGATTCAAACTGACATTTAGGGTGCATTCACTTTTGGTTTTACCTTAAAATGAAGTGGTAGAACATGACTCAGCTGTTTTGCAACCTGTCTGATAGTCTTACTACTTGTGTTTTCTTTCCCTATCTGTCTTTGCTGTGGTGGTGTGACGGTGTTCCTACAATAGAAATGTTGGCCAAAGCTACAAGTTGAAATAAAACACATTTATTCACTTTTTTCAGAGTTAGATGAGAAGAGGTAACGTAAATATGAAGGCACCTCCAGCAGCCAGTTAGCTTAGCTTAGCATGAAGCCGGGAAACAACAGCTAGCCTGGCTCTGTGCAAAGGTAACAAAGTCCGCCAGCTCACTAATTAGCATGCTGTATCATTAGTTAATCCAAATAAATGAAGTGCTTGAAACCAGGCATTAAAGGGGGTTAACAGACCAATTCTTTGAGTGTCCGCTGGTTGCCTGGCAACCTCACGGTAATGACAAGGTGCTGGTGGATGGATTTGATACGTTGGGGGTGAGGCGACAAACTGACATCACATTTTGCTCTGAGTCAGATGTGAACTGTTGATGAGCTCAAAAATGAGGATGCAGTGATCCCATGTTTTCATTTTGTTTAACCTCTGACTGATCAGATACGTCGCACTGATCCTGGAAACCTCTTTTTTTTTTCTTCTATTTTTTGTAAGTGAAATTCAGGGGATAACAAGACTGAAAACAGGTAAGTGTACCAAAAATGATTAAATGATATAAATATAGTGACAATTACAAATGTTTCACTGGCAGATTGTACAATTGTCTTGAGATATCAGACTCCTCAATTCAATTTCAGTAATTAATTCTTCCCAGCAAATGAGCTTGGCTCTTCCAAAGCCTTAACGGGTGTCACTTAGATCGAACACCTGCACAATGAAAGACAATCTAATTCAGCAGTCCTGCCATAAATGCCACATTTGTGAAGGTCTGATGCTCATTTTTGCTTCTATGGTGTCAGAGGGCTGTTGAGAAGTGCTAAACAGTCAGTAAATGCACAGATAATTGGTTCATCTATTAACAGAAACCTTCATAAGAAAAGAAGAGAAAGAAGCTTGAACTTTAAGGTATTGAATGTCTCTCAGTTTTGAAACTGGTGGTGGCAAGATCATTCTGCCTCTATTCCGCACAAGGTGTTCAGGGGGCCCTTGCAGATCATGAATGACTCATCCTGCCTTCCAGTTTGTGTGAATCCAGCGCTGTCTAGTGGTGACAGAGGCTCCTGCACTCATTACAGGGAGATCCACAGGCAGAGTGAAGCCAAACGTTTTCCCTTTTCCTGACTTTATGGACCAACCGTGCGTTCAGCTAGAGCCAATTAAAACTACCCCAAGTGTCAACGACATATATATGTATATAAATATATATATAAAGATCCAATAACTTTCATGTTTTCTGTACACGTGTGGACTGAGCACACAGTCTTTCCGGCTGTCACCAGCTCCCCTCTCTCTGTCTGGATCTCTGAAGCTCAGAGTGGACGGGAGGTAATCCCCACCATGTGAGTGGGCGGTGCGGGTACCGGAGGCGTGGTTTCTGTCTTTTTCTTTTTTCCCTATTATTCAAATGCCGCTGTACCTATAAAAGGAGTGCCTGCGCGCGTCAGATAGTTTTCTCCAATGGGTAAAGGTGACTAAATTCTAGTTGTTTCTTTCGCCGGCCCAGTCGCATCCTATCGGCAGGGGAAGAGATGATGCACGACTCTGGCGGTGTCCAAATGGCGAGGGCGCTGAAACATGCAGCCCTGTGCCTGATGCTGCTGCCCCGGTTCCTCCTGGCTGCCGTCATGCTGTGGCTCCTGGATTTCTTGTGTATTAGGAAAAAAGTGCTGATGAAAATGGGAGAGAGGCAGGACAGCCCGGACGACCCGCCGGTGTGCGTCTCCGACTCTAATAAGATGTTCACCTTGGAGTCCCTCAGAGCCGTGTGGTACGGCCAGAAATTGGACTTTCTCAAATCCGCGCACCTCGGGCGCGCTGCGCCCAACACAGAGGTGATGCTGGTTCAGGACCGGAAGCAGGTCCGGATCTTGGACTGTATGAAAGGGAAGAGACCGCTCATCCTTAACTTTGGCAGCTGCTCCTGACCGCCATTCATGACGCGCCTGACGGCGTTTCAGCGCGTCGTGAGCCAGTACGCAGACATTGCGGACTTTTTAGTTGTATATATCGAGGAGGCACATCCGTCGGACGGCTGGGTGAGCTCGGACGCTCCATATCAGATCCCCAAGCACCGCTGCTTGGAGGACAGACTGAGAGCCGCTCAGCTGATGCTCGCCGAGGTGCCGGGGAGCAACGTGGTTGTGGATAATATGGATAACTCATCCAACGCCGCGTACGGAGCTTACTTTGAGAGACTTTACATCGTGAGGGATGAGACAGTGGTGTACCAGGGTGGCAGAGGTCCGGAGGGATACCGGATTTCCGAGCTTAGAAACTGGCTGGAGCGATACAGGAACGATTTGGTGAATTCCCAAACAGCGGTGCTCCATGTGTAGTTAAAAGATGCTGAACTGCCTGATGCTCTGCCCATTCTGCTTAAGTGTCCAACTCACAGTGCAAAATATTCAGATGCTGCTATCAAATGCTCACACATGGCACGTTATGGTTTTGTTTGTTTTCTTGCGTTAAGATATTCAGGACTCTTTGACAAATAGCCTCAAGTCATGTTCAAGCCTAACTCTAGGCTGTAGGCTGTTTTATTGTGCTCGTCTCGACCTGAACTGATTGCTCATAGCGATTGTCCTTTTTTTTTCTTTTGTATGGAAAAGTATTGAATCAGTTGAAACTGCATTCAATTAGTAATCACTCTATTTTTCTACAATACTGGCGTGTGCGTGTGTGCGCCTAAGTGAGTGTGTGTGCGTGCGTGCGTTCAGGCTAATATCTCACTCTGGTGTTTCTGTGAAGTTCGGTTTTTAAAAGGCGAAGCCAGAAAACCGACACTGATGTTTCTGACACCGGGAGCGGGTCCATATTAGCAGGATGCCTTCCTCGATGATCGGTTGCCAAATGATGTAATGTTGAAACCATGTAACTGAACAAATGTTTTTAAATAAATGTCAGATCACACATTGATCCTGTACTGTCGACTGTGGAAAAAGCACCTTAAAAAGTTCCCATACATATATGTATGGTGTGTGTGTGTGTGTGTGTGTGTGTGTGTGTGT
>JBBMOE010000007.1:4748784-4911437 GCA_037975065.1 Chaetodon trifasciatus
ATATATATATATATATATATATATATATATACACACACACACACACACACACACATATATATATATACATATATACACCATACATATACATGTGTGACTACGTTTTTCCCAAATCTGGTGACATCACACCTGCTTCTTGTACAGATGTTTGATGATTGTTCAAGTCAGAATGTATCTTTGTTTCTTTGTTTGATTGTTTATCTTCCTGTTTTCCAGACTTACCTCCACTGATTCCTGCTTCTCTAATCAGGCTTATTCAGGTCAAAGCGAAACTGCCATTAGCATAGTAATCTACAGCATAGTGGAGCTAAATACTACGTCCTTGTGACTGATTAGTAAACCATTCACTCTTCATTAACCCACTTTCAGCCATGAAATGTGTGAGGAAGGAATCACCTTTTCATGTGTGGGGAAAAGAGGACACAGAAGTCAAGTCAGTATTTGTACAGCTCAAAGCAAGGGAGCTGTTTCATGTTGTGAAACCCGGCTAATCAGATGCGATCACGAATCATGAAACCTAGTGAAGATCAAGCAAAGGTCAGAAAATGTCAGAATTCCACAGGTTATATAGAAGCACTCCAAGTTTCGGGGAAAATTATAACTGAATATGAGTTTGTCTCTTTATTGAATTTAAATGTGACCATTGTTTGCAGCTAATTTCAGAAATCAAGTGCTTTCTGATCTGATTCAGGAACTGATCCAAAAGAGTGAAAGCTATGTTTTCTGATCAAAAACAACTATCACGTCAAGGGGAAATCACACCCACAAAGAGCAGATCAAAGTAAACATGCTTGTTAGGAAAAAAAATCCTATTTGATCAAATGTGTCTTTTATGTAAGCTAGAGCCGTGACATTTGCTGTGCGTAGATCAGTCTAAAGGAACAAAGCAAGTTGAGCTGATTTGGTGATGCTGCGTCTTTAATCCATTTATCTCTTTTTTTCTCTTTCTCACTTTCTCATTATTTCTGGAATCTCTATCGTTTTCACTTTGTCCTCCCTCCTATATGTAGCCTATATGTGCACGCACGCGCACACGCAAGCATGAATTCACGCACAGACACACTGCCACATGTAATTAGGATTAGAGAGCAATGTGATTACTGTAGATCCCACGTGGCCACGCACGTGTAAAGTGGGGGTGCTGAGGGGCCCGCAGCACCCACTGATGCCAGGCATTATTACACAAGCAGTCAATAATAAATAAGTTTGGACTTTTTTTGGTATTTTGCACAAAGTGCATGTGGCAAATACAATTTTTACTTCTTTTAATTTGGTTGATCAAGATTCATGGCCAAATAAACTCAGTATTAGCCCATCACACGGCCCTCTGCAATGTATTTAGCTTATTCTCATAAAGTGGGTGTTGTTCTGCAGCAGTTTTTCTATTTTCATTGCCAACTTTTCATCATGTCACAAAATAGGATTTTTGGATTTGTTCAATAGTCCTGGTCTCATCAAATGCAATTTACCAAATTTCACAGATTTTTTCATGATCTTCCCGCTCACCATTTCAACCAAAACACAAAGACAATAGTGATGCAGGAAATAAAGCTAAATGAGATACAGAATGTTTTAATTCTGAACATTTTCCTCTGAGCAGCCTCACCCCCCAAGAACAGGGACCTGACCCCCAGTCCAGCTATCCAACATTAGCCTGGCTGCTGCTACTCACTCAGCAACAGAAAGTGCAGATGCTGGTACCTCAAACAGCCCCAGCCCTGAGGAGAGGGGGCGGACTCCATTCAAGCTAATGAGCCCGACTGCTCCACAGCTTCTGAGCCTACAGCTGCTGACAGCTCGGATGGTCAATTAGCTGAGCCTCTCCGGCCGAGGAAGTTTGATTTTCTAGCCAGGTGTTTTCACAGCGATAACTTTTCAAGATCATTCAAAGCAGGTTGGTTTCAACAATAGAAATGGCTTCATTTTGTGAAAGAGACTGATAAAGTCTGGTGCTCCACCTGTTGCTCCACTGCTGAAAAGAGGCTTCTCAGCCAGGAGAAGATAAGAGCTGACAACATATTTGAGAAATCATATTTTCATCTAGAGGCTATGAAAAATCATCATCGAGCAACAAAACCATAAATGTGTTGCTGTCGGACAAAGAACAAAACACAGCTTGGATGATTTTGGAGCTGACTTTCAGGTCAGTCAGATTTTTAGCCCATGATGGGCTGCCTCTGAGAGTCGGCTCTCATTGGCGTGCTGCCTTAAGGCCACTTGTGCTTGAGTGTACGCATTCACTACCAGCAGCTTATGACCGCCTGCTCAGGAGGGACAACTGGATGTCTGATATGATACACAACAAAATGATAGAACACCTTGCACTGTTCAGCACTAGATTGTCTCTCAGGCATCTAACTGTAAATATAACAGGCTTACTGCTGACAGAGGCACTATTGGACATTGCAAGGCCGTGGCAAGAAGCCTTCAGAGTGTAGAAGTGTGTGTTCTTGTTGCACTGCATTTTCTAACCTGGTTTGATGATTGTCTCTGTGAGCAGTTTGACCACTTTCTGAGTGTGTACATTGCATGTTCTTTGCCGTGTGTGATTCCTTTGTGACAACTGCCACTTTTCTTAGACTGTTGTATAGAATATTCTATAAAGGACGAACATACAGGATGTTGTAAGTAGTCATTACATGATGTTGAGTGTCCTCAGCATCCAGACTAATGAGGATAGCCTCGTTGAGTACCCTCAACTCCAATCACCTTCCAGCGTCTCTGCTGTCCAGACAGATGTTCTCTGCAGGGAATCAGGGGTTTGTCCTGCTTGACAGTGATAGCCTTGCTTTGTGTGTTATCAGTCAGTCTCAGGTCACCACTGTAATCTTAAAAAGCTCTTTGGTCAGACATTGCTGATTGACTGAACCTCTTATCACCGTGTTTGCGCCTAAAGGGCTGTAATTGGTTGAAAAAGCAGGTTTAAATGGGGACAGACTTTTTTTCCCCCTTTTGCATAGAAACAGTGAAGGAGTTTCCAGGATAGAGGCGAATCCACTTATGCATTAATGCAGCGTGATGCACAGGGACACGCAGAGCCATACAGAACATGCACACAGTGATATGATGAGAGTCAACTGAGGTATCAAGGAAGCTGAATATATTAAAACCACCCAGCAGAGACTTAGACCACGTGCAGAGACACTGGAAGATGATTGGAGTTGGGGGTGCTGAAACTACGTGAGTGTTACAGAGGGACATTTTCAGCTAATGAAGCCCTAAGAAAGATCTCTGTGAGGATGCAGTAGACACAGGTAGACACAAACACAGCTGGATCCACTTCTCCGTTTCACCAAAGGGTCAAAGCAGATGTTTAGTGAGCATCATCAGTAGGAGGTATAAAGACGCTCAGATCAGTCAGCTCCAAAACCATCCCTTTATCAGCCTCTTTCACATAATCAAGCCATTTCTATTGTTGAAACTAACCTGCTTTGAATGATCTTGAAAACGTTTCTTTGCCAAAACACCTGGCTGGAAAATGAAACTCTCTTGGCTGGAGATGCTCAGCTAATTGACCATCCGAGATGTCGGCAGCTGTACGTTCAGTAGCTGTGGGTGTAGACGCGGTCGGGCTCATTAGCTGGACTGGGGTTAGCTCCCACTCATCAAGGCTGGCGCAGTTAGTGATACTGTACCAGCAGCAGCTGTAGGTGCTTTAGCAGTGGGAGTAGCTGAAGTCAGGCTAACGTTGGCTTGCCTGAATGGAGTCCGGCCCCTCTCCTCAGAGCTGGGTCTGTTTGAGGTACCAGCATCTGCAATTTCTGTCGACATGGAAGTAGCAACAGTCGGGCTAACGCAGGACAGCTGGACTAGAGATCAGCTCCCTGTCATCAGGACTGGTGTTGCTCTGAGGAACAGGTTCACAGTTACCACCTTCTATAACTGTCTTATAGCTAGCTTTAGCTTCCCGCATCAATATTTTCTCGAATCATAAATGAGTCGGTGAATTTTGGAAAGTTAGATCTGATGTGACCGGGATTCTTGAAAAAATCCAAAATCCTTTTCTGTGACATGATGAAAAGTTAGCAGTGACAACAGAACAACTTCCTCTGTACAAGAACAGACTTTGAACAGTACAGACCAACATGTGACAGGCTAATATAGAGTCATCTCGATATTAATCTTGATTGACCAGATTAAAAGAAATAAAAGCTACATTAACCACAAACACTCTTAGATACACACTACATCCAGAATACCTCAACAAACTTCAAACTTGTTCATTATTAACTGCTTGTGTTATAAATTCTGACAGTAGGGGATGCTACAGCCACATCTGTGGATTCATCTTTCGGAAACTTTTTCCTGCATGAAACATGAAGGTTTTGTAACTACCTTGATTTTGTTTTTTCTGTCACTGGCCTTGTTGCAAGAAGTTTCCAGAAATTATTGTTGTGGTTTCCAAAACGACAGATTGGTGCACATAAATAAGGAAAACACTTAATTTGACAGGCAACTAGTCTGCGTCTGGACTTTGGGACACATAATGTGACCTGCATGAGGGTTCAAACCCGGGTGATGGGCAGAACCTCTTACCTTGGGGTTTTACGAGATCATGCCACTGTTTGCGTCAGACAACATGGGACTCTCTTTTGCATGCAACCAAGTGTAGCTGTGACACACTCGACTCAAGGGTGTGGCTTAAGTGCACAATACACTGAGATTTGTAATGTGTATACAGTATGCGCAGTATGTGTGCATAGAGCAGTGAGGTGTTCAGGTGCTCTCCTTGATTATGACAACATAAATGCATCATGGGTACAAACTATTTCAATCCCTCTCAGTGTAACAGGCATCTGTGAGACAACAGATTCTTATACGAGTTATACAAGTTTGACTTCTGACACTGAAACTGAAACATCTAATTCCACGTACTATGGAAAAACAATTGCATGACCTACACATTTAATGGAGTAAATATCACATATTTATATGGTTAAATAGCTTCAAGTTCAGGCTTGAATAGCAATAATGGTAATAAATAAGAATGTGCTTTTGAAAATGTACTATACTTTTAATTAATTTTCCCATGGGATGCATATCACTTGCTGTGTGTTGTATTTATACAACAAAACTAATGTTAACATTGTATTGTGGGCAGCTTGAGGGTCAACAGGTGCAAGTTGTGTGACACTCACTATAAGCAGCAAGCAGTGCTGCAACCCGAGTGCAAAGTCTCTGTATGTTGCAATCAAATGACCCTTTGTTATGAACTGAAAAGAACAACTGAAGTTCATCAAAACGGAATAACAATATGACTATTTGGTATTCACATGTGTGCATGTGTTAAATTATAGTGACGTTTTTGTGTTACATTGAGCCAATTACGCTGCATAATTTCTACTTTTATCTCCCAGACATACAGGCACCAGGCAGGAGCAGCAAGCTGTCCGTTCTGTTGTTGAGTCGTATGCTGGGTGATTTGATTTAGACCAAACCACTTCTTTGCTGTCTTGGCCAGCACGCAAACGATTCTTAATATCAATGAGGCTATTAACTGTTGAATAACACACGAAAACAGATTCAACTCAATAATCCCTCTTGTAGCATGGTGGGAAATTCCAAGAAGGAGCAACCTGGGACTCTAAAAATGTTAATTATGCATGAGATAAGATGTTTTGACCGTGTAACTGTTCATCTTTTTTGCTCTAATGTTATATAGCAAATTCTGATCCAAAATCCCGTGCCTCCACACTGGATGCAGTGTTACGTGAAGTTCACTTTATGTCTATTTAAAGCTGCAAAAATTAGTATTTTATATCACTGAATCAAATAACTGTGTGTAATGAGGAAGTGTTCTCTTGTTGTGATAAATCCACAGAGAATCACAACCGACCGCAGTTTCCCACAACTCTTTGAAATATTTTAGCGTCGTTTAGCTTGTCATTTTGCTTTTCCAACCCACACATTTAGTGCTTTGTGTCAGTCTCACTGCTTTGATCAGTATCTTTCCCAGCCAGCTGCTTTCTGCAATAAAGCTTCAGGCTATAAACTGATTGTATGCTGCCTGTTCAACATTATACTGGAGCCACACAAAGTGAGTGACTAGCTGGTAAGCACAGTGGAGCGTTTAGCAGGCAAAGAGCCAAATATTTGCTTCAAGAAGTGGTGGAGACCAAAACCAGAGTGAAAACAAGTGTGAATATTGGACTTTGAATCATCAGGTGGTCAGGAACATGATATATCTGTATCTGCTGGACGTGCAAATAGGTAACTCTTTACTAACACCTACACCTAAGCAATTTTAGAAGGTAATAATGTCAGTGTTTGTTGTTGCTCTGCCCCCAAGTGGCCATAAAAAAGTCAACTCATGCAGCTCTAGATAACCGCTAACAGTAAACCTTTCCTTGTAAAACATACTTTTCCATCAGTATATTTTAACAGTAGGGCTGTAGGCTTGTTGACATTTTGTTTGCTGCAGCTTGCATTGTAGATCAAGTATGGACATATTTCATGTCTGGACTTTCATTTCATTTTCATTTGTTGTTGTTCCAATCACTCAACTCCACCCATGACTCCACCCTCTGCATGTTGGATTAGTTACAGACAAGAGGCCTATCTTGGTCACATTTTGGTGCAACTAAAAACAATGCTGCTCCTGCTTCGAGCCGACATCCTCATTAATATGTTTTAAATTTAAAAAGTGTTTTAAGTTATCTGTCATTGATCCTTGTGGGGAAATTCAATCTCTGCATTTAACTCATCCTAAGTATTAGGAAGCAGTGGGCAGCCACTGAGCAGCACCCAGGGACTAACTCCACTTCTAAGACAGTGCCTTGGTCCAGGGCACTGACAGGAGAATTAACCTAACATACATGTTTTTTTGATGCCGGTGGAAACTGAATACCCGCAGGATGCAAACACAAACACGGGGATGCAGACTCATGCAGAAAGGCACTGCCCCAACCAGTTCTATAACACCATAGTAGTGTGGACACTAAGCATAAACATTGCAAAAGTTGTGCATTTAAAAATTAAAACATGTTTGTGTGGATGTAGCCAGAATCGGGGCTTTAAGCACTGACTTGACACCTGTCTTTGTAAGAAAAAAACATGGCCTTGATTTTGTCTGCATTTAACACTCGTCTGAGGTGATACTGGTGTGACTGAACAGTGTCAAATGCACATTAACGTCACATCAGTCAGCTCTTACCTGCTGCCACTCTCATCTGCTCACCTGCTCAGCCTGCACTCCCGGCCACACCCACTGGTCCAAATACCTGAGCACACACCTGGAACTCATTGCCAATCAGCCTAAGACTTAAGCCACGCTCTCACGACCACACATTGGCAGATTGTTCTCAGCCCTGATGCAAGGCTATAAGCCCAGCCTGCCTTTGACCTCATCTGCCCTCCTACCCTGTTAAAGAACTCTTTTGTGACTCTGACCATGTCTTTCCTTTTGCCCTCTCTGAACCTGATGACCGGTGAAACAGTTAGCTGGTTTGCAAACCAAACTACCCCTGAAGCCTGCGTTCACTCTGAACAAAGAGTAGTTTTCCAAACATCAGCAATGTCACTATTATTTGTAGAAAGATTAAAAGTATGCAACTGGTTCAGCATTAATATTTGCAGCCAGGTGTAAGAAGTTAGGTTGGACATATTTTCTAGGGTCTAAGTCCTTAAGCAGTCCAGTGTGTTGGATTTAGTGGCATCTAGTGGTGAGGTTGCAGATTGCAACCAAAGAAACACCCCTCGCCTCACCTTCCCCTATGGTGGCAGTGAAAAACGCCCCTTCTGGGCTACTATAGAAATATATGCTGTCTCTGTATAAAGAGCTCATTCTAAGGTAAAGAAAACACAACTATTCTTATTTTCAGGTGATTAATGAAAATATAAGAAACTATTTATATGATTTCTGCAGATAGATCCCTGTAAATCCTACACACTGGACCTTTAAGGCCTTACAAAGCTCCCTAACAGAGAAGAGAGTAAAGGACAAAGTGTGCTTATTGGAGACATGACTGGCAGGATGGAAGTGCCATCAGAAAATGTGCCAAACAAAGAGCCGGAGGCTATACAATGTTTGTTGGAAAAATTAAGCATCTCAGAGTTATCAGACACAGAGATTTTATGGCTTGACAAAATCTTCAAGGGTCGTCTCGATTGTCTCTGGAGTTAGTTCATTTTACACTTGCTTTACTTCATTGCAGATTGAAAAGGTGAGATGCATTTTAAGTTCATCAAACTAAAGGCTACAAAAATGTAAAAGGTGACATAAGCCCTAGATTAAATAATCAAGACAGTTGCATTATTTAATTATTTTAGAAGAGGAACATCAGGTAATAGTTAAAAATGAAAATTTGATTATAATGTGAAGTTTGTTACACTACTGGGGAAAAAAGAAACTAAGGACTCTCATATACACACACACATGCGCACACATGCGCACGCACACACACTTCCTGACAGGGCATAAAATGCCTTGTTGAAATAATATCTCTTCATCCAGCCAATCCCATGACTTTCCATTTAGCTGGAAGCCCTTAAAGTCATATGATGCAGAAAACAAGGTTTGTAACCATGGGACAGTGTACCCATGCAGAGAGACACTATAACACACTTTACAATTTTAGATGTCCTGACCTCAGTGACCCTCAGGATAACTTCACAGTTTTATTTGGTATAAGGAAATTTGGCTGTTTATCAGAGACAAGCTCATCTGATTCTAAAAGTACAATAACCAGCAGACAGGTGAAGGAAGATGTTAAGAAGCTCCAGCAGGATGACACACCTGCGCTGAACAGGGCAGCATATTAACAGAATCAAATCTGAGCCTTGTGCGGAAAGAACACAAGTCCCATATGGTGTATAGAAATGTGCAGACAATGTAATGTGAAAACAGCATATACTCATAATAAATAAAGTGGACAAGACTACAACACAAGGGGGGTAAAAGGGCGTTTCATAAACTATGCACACAGCATAAGGCAACAATAGTGTTATTGAAAGAAGTGAGGAGTCACTTCCAGTGGAGAGTTGACCAGAGATGACACTATGCTGGTATTTGACTATGATAGAAATTCATATTCAAGTTGAAGCTAATGTATGAAAGGTACGTGAGCGGTTTTCAGTTCTTGACTGTTACGTCACATCTGCACTGATGCAGTTTTTTTGAAAGACTGGTTTGCATTGGACAAGCCCATCATGAAACGATCAACATATGTACAATTTAAAAAGTTCCTGGATGCTGTTATCATTCCTAATGCGATTTTAAGGAATGAGGGAGAAAATCTGGAGCCCTCGTTCTGCACAAAAGTGCATGTCAAATTCAGCTGAAGTCAATATGCGGCTTCAGCTGTCTGAGTTAGACAAATCAGTGACGTACACTCTGTTTAACTAGGCTTAATAAATAACCTTAATTGCATGACTAAATCTAGAGCAAATTTTCAGTAACAGAAAATGTGAATGAATGTGCTTTTCTATCCACTACTGTTAAGCAAATATTAGAGGTTGGGCACATCAAGATCAACAGCTGGCGGCACTAATTGTCCACTTGGTGCCATCAAACAACTGCAGAGGAATATGGTGAAATGAGATGATGTAATTTGACGTAGTGCGTCTGTCAAACCATGAAGAACATAATGTGAAAGAGTCATTTACATTATTTCAGAAAAAGTCACATGCATCACGTACAGTGGGATTTATTCACTAAATCTTTCCATTGCACTTTCACATTTAGTGTTTCTCGATATGACAACTTCTGCACCTCAGCCAAGAAAACTTTTTTTTTCCAATATTTTGACTTTTTTTTCCAGCATTTCCACTCTTTTTTGTGCAAATCATTTACTGAGCATGTGAGTATTGGTTTAAGACATACTTTCCAAAATGTGCACCTACCATGTCATTGGCATCTGAATTTCTGTACATCTGAGGCAAAGTTTCAGCGGAATATTCATAAGTATAAATGCTTTTTGGTAAAGGAAAGTAAACTTTCTGTTGCACCATTATGGAAGCAACTCGAAAAATAAGAATAGTAGTGAAAATTAAAAAACATAGGGATCAAGCAGACTATAGACAAAATTCAGGAAATTAGCATGTGGAAACAAGCCCTTTCATAAGCACTTCTATAAGTGCTGAGATGAAACACAGTGTCTCTTTAAAATTCTGTTATTGTATTACCATATAGTTAAGTAAATTATGGTTGCATGAGATATTGTGGGTTGGGGGAATTTGCTTCAAGTACAGTGAACCACAAAACTTTATTAGGTTTTCTTTTATTTACTGAAAACTTTTTTTAAGTGTTTTTAGTGCCCACATGCATAATGTGCATGTGCAGTACATCTGCACATCTACTCAGAAATGATAATGATAGGATAAAGTAAATAAGTAAAAATGCTGAAATAAAGTTCTTGCAAGTGTTGCCTGCAGCTTCTAGAAACCTCACCGGTCCATACAGAAGAGGAGCATCAATCATGGTGAGAGGAGGCTGCTTTGGACAAATGGTAAAAAGTAATTAGTCCAAGAAGAATAGGCAGGAAATGGTAGGAGGCCAATGATGCCGTCAGTAATTTAGGGAGGGAAACAAGATGAATCATTTGGTTATGCTTTTTTTTTTCTTTTGGAAAAAGTGTCAGTCTGGCAGCCAGTCACTCTGCATATCACCTCAGCATGGCATCTGTATCCCGGTTGCCACGGCAACGTGGTTGCTATGAGATCAATTTATCTGGAGATCTGGCGGTTGCAGATGTCACTGGGTGCTGCTCTCGGTAACAAAGCCTCGGTCAAATTACAGACAGTTAAGGCTCACGCTCATTTCTCATTCTGACCCTGACTGGCAGAAAAGATTTTACTGAAGACAGAAAATGTCAGTCAAGGATCAGGCCAGTCGGATATCTTTGTGTAGTGAATCCTTCACAGTTTATTGCATCTTCCTCCCTCTGATCATTCTGTCAAAAACGCTGAACCAAAAGCACGCTGTGAAGTATTCAGTGCATCAGATGAATACCATGAGATGCCAGTCAAGATCAAAGTGCAGCTTGACATACAGCCTCTCCCCTCCAGCCTCACTCTTCTCTCCCATCCTCCTCCTCCATCCTCTCTCTTCCGTCCCATCCTCCGTGCTGCGCAGTACAGTGAAGCCCCTGCATGACGCATGTCTCTGCACCTCTGACGTGTGAATCTGTACAGAAGTGGGAATACCTCCTACTTGCTTTCCAGTCATTAATACCCCTGAGCAGCATATGAAAATCTATTTATTCCTTTTCTGTCTTCATCACAAAGTGGCTGCAATCTGTCGGGCTCACATCTAGGGACATAAATCTGTTCATCACAGTAGGGTTAAGACTGTTGAAGAATTATGATAAGCTCAAGGTTATCTTAAGCTATGGCTACAGTTAGCATTAGCCTCTAGGGACAATATCCGGACAAGTACAGTGGTACAACTTTGAGGGTGAAAAGAGAGAGTAGGTTTTAAAGACTTGAGTAGACCAGGTCCAGGTGTTAACACCACAGACTGTATGAATAGTGGATGGAGCTGACACAGACAAGCCTTAAACCTGCATTCCATCATGACCAGCAGGGGGTGACTCCACTGGTTGCAAAAAGAAGCCTGATTGTATGCAAACTTATGAGAAAATGACCCTACTTATCACTGGATTTTTTTACCTCAGTAAAGAGGTTCCTAATAAATATGTGGTCTCAATCGATAGTTTCAAGCCTTCTTCAATACAGCTAGCTGTCAACTCCTGCTCTTTCAGTTGTTTTCCTCCAGTTTCTGTCCTCTTTCCTCTTGTCTCTGCACATTTCTGAAGTGATAAGGGTGAATTTTCTATTCAAGTTGAAATATTCATATTTGGCCACTGTTACGTGTTTACCTCAATTCGTGCCACTCCAGGCAATCTGTGTCCACTCGTGTCTTCCAGCTGTGTCGCCTCTGAAATTCATTTCACATTTGTTCTGAACATGCCTTCAGACTTGAAGCGCTACCGTTGCTAAGCAATTTAGCAGTTTGTTATTTTTGTGACGGAAAATGTGCATAGGCTTCAAGATCTTCACCAGTTGAAAGAAGAAAGCCATCACGAAGCCAAAATAGAATCAGAAACTGTTCAAAACATTTAATGCTGGTTCAGAAACCGTTGCTAACAACAAGTTAAGAGAGGACAAAGCTTTACAAGACTCAAATTTGAGTTACTAGCTAATTATTAAATATATAGCTTGCTAAAGTGCCATCATGTTGCAATAAATTTACCAGGAACATGTGCATGTAAATGGTGTGATCCACTAGCCACTTTCACCTTATCAACACTAAACATTATGTGAAAGCACCAAAGAGAAGTTACATTAACATGATTCTGGCTCAAGAATGACAGTTTGCTTTAACATGGCGGGTGGGTTCAAGGCTTCTGGTTCACTGATGACAATGGACATGCATGTTAGGTGCAATGGACACAACAGTAGCATTCATTTGAAATAGTGATTGAACTATACAAATAGAGGTAAGCAACAATCACCACACAATAGGACCAGTGGTGTAATGCCTTTGCAAAAGCTGATGTCGTGGAGAGGACGGGGTCAGCCCGTCCGCCAATGCCAAGACTGTCAACATGTTGAAATGGATGTATTTACATAGAAAATAACAAAAAGCTGAGATTGCTCACATTTTTTATGTTGGCATTGGACGCAATCATCTCATCACGTAACAACAAATGGAATTGGTAGAGTGAGTGTGTGGAACTGACAGTGTCAGAGTCGGAGGTTTCATTGAATCAGTGGATGAGTGCCAAAGAAACTGTTGACTTAATATCGTTTATTTTTCCTGAAGGGGTAGTCAAGCATGTGAATTCATTCAATTCAAAGAACATCAACAAAATTTCCCAAGTATAACTAACTGCAAGGGAACTCGGATACATACACACACGCAAATGGTCCGCGTACCGGTAGGTAGTGGCTAAGGTGGACCAGCTTCCATTAAGAAGAAGAAGAAGAAGAAGAAGAAGAACATAGTTTTTATTATCAGAGCATTACATATACATTGCTACCATTCTACTATTCTACTACTATTCATTCTACTACTATGCTACTATTAGATGTTCTTGCAAAACGTTACCCTGCTTAATGTAGCCTGAAACAAACTGGCAAATAAGGCAAATCTCAACACCTGATGGCGAGCTAGTGTATCCTCAAGAGTGGTGGCTGAGTGCAAATGATCTTGTCTTATTCTCGTTTATTTATCTTTTACATGGTGTCCCAACTGTTTTCCAATCTGGGTTGTGAGCGGCATGTTTAATCTGAGCCATACGAAGCTTGTAGGCTCAGCTGTTAGTCCAACATGCTTTTAAGATGGATTTTCTGGGCTCTTGCGTGTATAACACAATCTATTAAAAAAAAATTATTCATTCATCAAATTCCCCGACGGCAAACTGGACATACTCCTGACCTCCGATGGACTTCACAAACCAGAGCCCCAATTAGTTCAGCGCACGCTTTGAATGTCCTCCAACTGAGTGCACAGGCAGCATCAGCCGTGGCTAATGCTGTGACGCTCCTCTCACAAGATTCTTAACCTGAGGCAACGTGTCCTCAAGTGATTTTATAAGTTCAAACAACACATGCAGGCAGAAGTAGCAAACGACCATGGCCTACGAATTATCCTCAGTGGGAAGGGAGATAGTCCAAGCACCAACAGGTTTTCTCCTGAAACAGAGGGTGGACGTCCAGCATTCTGTCCTTCCTCCAGCACCTCCAACAGAATCAGTAAAGCCAGATTTTTCTATGTTTGTATAGAGCAGCACTAAATCATCTTGACCCTGCTCAGCTGCCAGAGATCAGGCTAACATTTCAATTAGATTTGCTTTCTATCAGTGGAGTGCATCTGTTAGAAAGAGCTGTGAAATCTGTTCAAGGACCACGTGTGGCAGCGTGGCTCTCAGGGACAGAATAATCTACAGATTATTACAGAACATAGTCAAAATAATCGTGTTTGTTGTTTCTACTACAGTTTGCCTGCTTGTTCCTATTTCTGATGTGATGATATTCATGGGAATCTGTAATGAACTGAACTGAAATCATTTCTCCACTGTGAAAGTATGCATTTACATCCAGCAAGCTCATATCTGGGCCTTGTTATGCTAATAACAAGGCCCAGATATGAGCTTGAAAGTGGGTCTGCAGAATATGCGTGTGCTCACAGCTTGTCTGAGCAGAAGGGGGGGTTAGATGAGATGGAATCCCTATTTTCAACAAATTACTGAAGTACATGTACTACAGTTTCTGAGAAATGCAGCCAGAAACAATTCACCTGCTAAGCGTACCGCTTGCTACTTACACAGTAAGTGCAAAACACCCGTACATCCATGCACATGCTCAGGAAAATCATTCATGCATGCTGTTTAGATACAGTCACTCATCTGAACATCCCCTTCTGAGAAAGGTTGCCTCCATCACTTTCTGCACATCCGTCCATTGCTTAGCCAAGTGGAAAAAGAGCAAAAGAGTGTGAAAGACCTCTGCGCATGTCACTCTCGCTCCCTGCAAGGATGTTTCTCCATCCAGTTCCCTCCATCTTCCTTTTCTTGTCCCTTTCAAGCATGAATTATGACCAATTCAGCCAGCATTTTCTTTTTCCTGTTTTTATTCCGCTTTATGCATGAAAAAAACATTTAGACTAATATCTTCTATCTCTTGAAATAAAACATGCATTTTTCAAGGGGGGTAACACTGTTCAATGCAAAAACGTTGAACCTCACTCCTGACTCCTCAGCCTCTCCCTCCCTCCCTCCCTCTGTTGAACTGTTTTCTATCAACATTTTTCTACAAACATAACTCAGACAAATACTCTCTTTCAGAAGTAATTCAGCATGAAAACTGGCAAAGCAACCAGGGCACAAAGCCACAAGACACTGCATGCAGATGTTATTAGTTTTGCAACGTTTGAGCTCCACAAAATATAAATATACTGTTACTCACATACTGGAACTAATCTGCCCAAAATATTGTTTTTGTTACAAAAACGGCAAGTTACATTCAAATTCATAAATCAGCTGATTTGTAGCCAGTGACTGCACATGAAGTGTTTTCAAGAAGTTGCAGTAATGGTAGGGAATTGTAGCTGGAACATAGCCAGCGATGCATGATGGCCAATGTAGTGGACAGACGATTAATCGAAATTTCCTCCCAATTTAAAATCAATACTTGGACACTTTAACCATTGTGTTACTCCTTAACTGTTACTTGATGTTCCAAATTATTATTTACCTGCAAGAATCTCCAACTATTGAATTGGACTGGCAAGATATTCCTGAGCTACTCAGTGTTTCCAGCCTGCCATCAGCCATCTTGGCTTTGGGGAATTTGTTTTGCACCTACAACAGCTGGCCAGTGGGTGGCAGTGTATCGAACAACAAACTAATGTCCATTGTGGTAGCTGATATGCAACTACACCACCAAAACCCCTGCATATACAAGAAAATGGCTTTGAATAGCTGTCCGCTGCAGTGACCACTATGCATGAAAGGGATTCCAAACACAAGCCCGTGCTCTGCTCTCTGTTGTTGTCTCTGTGTTCTGCCCCTCGTGTCTCTCAAGTGTGTTCCTGACCTTGTGTGTCCAGACTAGCGAGGCCCCAGACGGTCAGGTGAGGCCACACTACCCTCTGTCAACACTGTTCTGGCTCATCTGCCCCACATATAGTCAGACAGCTACCTGTGTCCCTCATACAGACGAAGGCTTATGTGTCTGCATGGCTTCAGACAATAGGGCTGTCCCCAGGTGCCCCAGATACTGGAAGATAATAAAGGTTTTGTGTGTGTGTGTGTGTGTGTGTGTGTGTGTGTGTGTGTGTGTGTGTGTGTGTGTGTGTGTGTGTGTGTGTGTGTGTGTGATCCAGACAGTCACAGTGGAAGAGCATCCTAGTTCAGCTCTTTTGTGCCCATACTGACAGGCAACAGGATTACTGCTGAAGAGGTTACCACAGTTTTATCTCCCACATGCACATATGAAGCATGTGCGCACACACACACACACAGGTTTGTGTAGACCTGTGTAGGCTAACAATGTCAACGCTGTTATATATTTTTGATCAGGCTGAAGTGGCATTTAGGCTGTGGTGACTCTGATCTTCTAATTCACCTGAAACCAGAGTTTGTAGCTCAATCAGACCTGAGCTCTCCACGTCATAATCAGATTTTGATCTATATGCAGAGGCCAGCACACATCTGGATATGATGTTTAGACCAAACTGATCTTTCCTCTTAACTTAAAGGGAGCCACATGATTGTAAAGGCTTATGCCTGTAGATGGTTTGCAGTGATATGTTAGTCTGCACTTTAAAAATATACTAAACAGGGGAAATATCCACAGATTTTCAGAAAATTGGAAAAAGTGAACTTCAAACAGTGATGTCTTCAAATTAGGACTACATTTCCCAAGGTAGGACCTCTCTCTGCCTGTTTAATAAATACAGTTAACCCTTTTTACGACTGTTCTCATCACTTCTGAGCCTACTGAGCATTTGGGCTATCAGAAACTTACAAATGAATTAGCACTGAAATTTGTAACCATTTCCATCATCGGCTGATCTGCCAGTATTATTTTTGGTCTTTAAAAAGGTCATAAAATTATGGAAAATACCAAACACATTTTCTCAGAGCCCAAGGTGATGTCTTCAAATGTCTTGTTTCATCCAACCAACAAATCCAAAGAGAAAGCAATCAAATAATCACATCTGAAAAGCTGAAAACAGCTACAATAAAGTGTCACAGTGGTTCAGCTCAGTTCAGTTCAGTTCAGTTCAGTTCAGTTGAACTTTCAGCTCAAGATCAACAATATACTGAACATAGAATCCCATACAGTTCAGCTGCCGTGATGTCTAAGCAGATTCATCTAACAGCATTACCAGGATACTCTTTAGGTTAACCTTGAATGTATATCATTATCATGTTTAAACTCCACTGTGAATACAAAAGCCACAAAAACACTCTATTTATGCATGCTCAACTGTCCTCCTTTTGGGAAAAAAAAAGGAACAGGAATGTTTGTTCATGCTGAAAACAGATTGTGGTCCAGGGGAATTCATTTCAGGGGCACAGAGGCAGAATCTTAGAAGTGTCTGTATTTCAGAGAGGAGTCATGTTTACATGGTTTCCTTTTAAAGTCCTGCATATCTGTTTCATGGAATTAACATAGTGTAAAGAATGTGCACAATGGTGGATCACAGATCTCTCACAGTAGGTCCACAAACCTCTTCTGCTATGCTAGCTGCTTCGCTGTGTGGAGTCTCTTCAGCATGGGACAAACTGCATTATACCAGCTTCTCTGTGGAAAATGGGTACTGCATCTTTCCAGTGTCTGAGCAGCTTCACAATCAGAGTTTCCGTCTGAAGAAACTGGTGCTGGTCCACGTGTCCTGGAAGATTTCAGTGTCCCGGATAAATGGGAGAAACTCCGGTCAAATATTATCCATGATTATGGACTCTGTTTTCCATATTTTAGTGTCTAAGTGACTAATGGAGACAATCATTTTGGAAACTGGTTCAGTACTGAGAAAAAGTTTTTTAGCCAGAAGTTCTAAAGACATAAAGTCAAAAGCTCAAACATTCAAATAAACAAACTAATACTTATCAAAACTAATGGCTCATGTTTAAATGATTATCACGTAATAAGCCAACATCAAAATGACAGTGTGTGTGTGGAGTGTGTTCTAGTGTGCATGTGTGTGTGTTTCAGTGTATCTGAATGTGTGCTTGTGTGGCTCATTGTTTGAATCAGTGTTTCTCTATTTGGCAAAGTGCACTCTGATCTCTTATTCTGGGCGGACATGAAACAGCTGTGGACATCAACAAATGTGTCATCTCTACTTCGGTCACTGACATGCATTCCAGCAAACGTACACACACACACATACACAGGTGCACACATGCATGCGCACACACATACACACGTTACTCTTTAAGTTCACTGTCCTCGCCGTCAGAGGGAATGACTAAAACTGCTGTCAGTCACAACAAAATAAGTCTTTAAACAACCAAACACACCTCTTTACATACTCATGCACATGGATCCATACTTTATAAAAAGTTATTTCAATGTAAACGTAATAAAAGTGATATTTTACTTAGAAATAGGTGGCGCTGTGTCCCATACAGCTTTGCGTCCTGCCTCATTTCACTGGATACAGACATGTGTGGTCATATTATATATATGTTTTTGTTTCATTAAAAAAAAATGTGCTAACTGTGAGGTCCTAAAAGGTAGTTCTCTGGAATTATTTTCACTGGACATCACAACCATAAAGAAAGACTTCAGCATCATTTAAAGCTACGGTGTGAGCGCAGGGAGTAGAGAACTACACTTTGGCTGTTGTTGTCCGTCACAGCTCGTACACACCTTCTGACCTGTGCCCCTCTCACCTTTTATTCCTTTAAGGTTCCATGATGTCAGCGTCGTGCTGCCTGCAGAGAGTGCAGCAGGTTTCTAAGGCTTCACCCTGTGAAATGAAAGGACAGAACACAGTAAAATATGCACATGTGGAGCCACAGTGAGGGAACATGTCTGCATTATTTATTCCATCCATCACACATGTATTTGTAGAGCTGTGATTGGCTGACGGTCCCTTGTAATCATCATTGCCATGTTTCTTGTGACTTCTGGAGCCCTTTGGGTAACATCTGTAGACAAATAAATAGAAAGTATAATTAAATGATCAACGAGCAACATGCTTATCTTTCATGAGCTGTTTGATAGAAAATGAATCTGCAGCTATCTTCATGATCAATTTATCATTTAAGTCATTTCTTAAGCGAAAGCTGTGTCCTGCTATTTCGATCTAAAACTCCATTCAGCTGCAATGTGCGCTGAAGAAACTGACGTAAACACTTCGACCACAATACATCAGCTGTAGCACTTCAGCTTGCTTTCCTGTTCAATCTTTATTACATTACATACACTTCATCTCTTATTATTCCCCTGAGAAAAATACTTCAAGTATTTAGTCCCTAAGTGTAATTTCACTGACTTTGTTTTGTGTCCCCCGGAGGGAAGATAGCATGTTAAATCCGGATGAACCTTAGGGAAAACGGCTTTATCCTCTCTCTCTCTTGTGTGTGTGTGTGAGGCAGGATGCCGGGCCGCTGCTGGGCCTGATCCCAAGTCCCCTGCTTTGATGCAGAGGACTTTGAAGCCCAGTGTCAAGCATCAAAAGAAACTGGGACTGGGATGCACCCCAGCCCTCAGTCCTCAGGGGCTGAGAGAAGGGCTATAGTGCGAGGTGTGACTTCTGACTCTGCTCAGTGGGACCTCAGGTGTTACAGAGCTGCAGTGTGAGAGGAAGAGATGGAGAACAAGACCACGGCGCTGAGTCGGATCTCAGACCCCCAGGGTGGTGCGATGAGTCACTTTCTGGCTCCCAGTCCTCACAAACACCATCACACACACAGAGTAAGCTCCACACACATGTACCCACACTGCACTTCAGAGTAAAGTAATGCAACGCTGAAAGCTTTTCCTAAAATCTGATTGGATGCAGTCACAATGGGGGTCGACGCTCCAAACTTTTGAGCTCTGTTTCCATGGCAATAGATTCTGACATCTCCTGTCGTGACAAGATTTTTTTTTTTTTTTTTTTTTCCCTTGCAAGGACCGGGGGGGTTGCACAGCAAGATCTGAACACTGACAGTCAAAGACGGCTGTCAGAACATCCTGATCGGAAAAAAAACAAGCAACATACCATAATTCATGTCAAGAGCGACGGTACAGCACCAAGACCGCAGGCAAAGCCAATGAACCCAAGTGACCTCATCTGAGTGTAGAGAGGGAGTCTTTTAACTACGCACAGCTGATGTATTCCAATTTTCAATGGCACATGCAGCCCAGAGGAATATTTCCTCATAGATAATTGGGCTACAATGTGTTGATAATGAGGCAAATTGGGTTTTTTTTTTGTGAGAGACAATTTGCATCCTCATTAGGGACGTCATTCAGAGACAAAGGCTATTATGCCACAATATTTAGTTCTCTTATAGTAAATAAATACATTTATGTTTGACCCTGAAAAATGGGATCTGAGGAATGCAGCGAGGGTGAATCCCTCTCATGAAAGCACTCAGGACTGAAACATTAATAAGTTCAAAGAGACAAATCAATGATTGCAGTGTCTTTCTCACTGTGTCATCATCACCGTGAGGCCCAACATGTGCGTTTTAGAGGGAGAAAATGTGCACGTCTATTTGTTTTCTAAACCCCCGCAGGTTCATTTGGGTTCAGCACAGGTCCCAGCAGGGGTGCTAGACACAAGAGGGTGGCAGGGTGCCAAACCTCACTGTTGTCTTCAAATGAATGGAGGAACTTAAGTGACCTCAGACAAGCCAGTTAGGGCAACTCTGAATGAATGATGGCAGCACCTAGCAACATCTCTGACAGGAGAGCGAGCAGCGTCCTTCAAATTATACCACATGGAAATATGAATTAAACCAGTATATCAATGCCAGTTCAGTGAGTAATGCCTAAATTACCTGGAAATGTGTCCTCATTCAGAGCTGCTGATGGTTTAAACACACACAGGACAACACATTTAAACAAGAAGCATCATGCCAAAGCTTTGAGAGTGCAGCAATTTATATTCTTATACTAGTTATATGGCAAAAAAAAATCCTGATCTCTAATATCTGTGTGCAATGTTCAATAATTCAGGCTTTAATGAAGATAATATCAAGGGTGAGACTCCTTTTAGCTGTCAAACTATGCTTTTAAAATGAGCTTCATGAAGCCCCCATTGAAAGGTCTTACAATGAGCTAGGAATAGTGTGCCGACTGTGCAGAGATGTAAACACAAAGGCCTTTTGGTGGTATGAGCACAGAAGCGTGGTACAGTGAAACAGTGACTGTGCAAATGGGCACCGCAGTGATCAAAAACATTCCTGATTAGGATAAGCGTCTGGAGATGAATCATCCGGCTTTCAAAGATGTTGGATGTTTACCGGTTTTCTCCGACAGGTGGCAGCAAAGGACTGCATTTCCATTTAAATTTGGCGAATTTGACAGGGATTACAAGTCTAATTTATTTTTAGGGTGAGGAGAATTGCTTTTGCTGGTTTGTTACTTAGAACATTTCAACAAAAACGCCACGTGAATGATTGCAATCAAAGAACACAACTTCAAAAAAATCTATCATTTCTATGAATGATTGTACCAGAATGGACTGAAGATGAATGAATAAACTGTCCTTGTTTATTCAATGGCAGGTAGTTGCATTACATTATCTTGTAGTTTCCACTGTTACTTCTTGGATGAAAGGTTGGATGGAACAGCTGTTGGAACAAACTCTGGACACTTCGGTAACATGATCTGAGCTCAAGTCATAGTTGTTTGTCAGACTTGATACACTTTTCCAATTAGAAAGTTTCAGTTTCCAGAATTTTGAGTTTGCGATCTCTGGATTTATGATACCACACTGAAACAGACCAGTTTGCCAGTTTGTTGGAACTTGAACTGGTTTTCTAGAAACCTTTACAGCTGTTAACACAAGGAGACTTTGACTGATTCTCTTCTGTATAAATGTAGAAATAAATATTTGTGTATGGTTTTGTTCATATGACCAATGACGACTCACAGAACAGGTTTGTTTTTTTTTTTTTTTTAGGATGAAAATATAAAACTCACATGTTCTCTTTATTTGCTTTATATAGATAGATGTACACCACTGGAGATTTGGATAAAAGCACACATAAAAAGCTCATGTATGTAGAATCTCAACACATGTCTGGAGATGAAAAACAAAAAAAACGGAAAAACATGTCGGATTTCAAATAGATAAAAAACTATTCAAAGTCTATACGGTTTCTAAATGTAAATAGTCACATGTGTTGAAGTCTGTGCCACATACCAACTGTCTGCAGTTGCTAATAACCTCTGTATTCTGTACACGGGGTGCTTTGTATAAAATATGAAATCTACCATTTAATAATAGTTAAAACATAAAATAAAAGTACATTATATGTACAATATTAGATGAAGCCATTTAGTATAAATACTAAAGGACACTTCATTCTTCTCAAAGAAAAAGAAAACAAAGCTTATGTATATGAAGAGAGCTCCAAAGAAGCCAATATTAAAGCCATTTCAAGAAGAACAACAGTCACCAGTGGGACAACCCAGACAACCAATCAGAGGATGCAGATTACAGAAGGGATGGAATCACTTTGCTTTCATCCACTCCGCTGTAATACCCAGGGTGGAAGGGGATGAGGTCTGTGTAAAAGCCTTTGGTGAATGTTGTTCTCCGAGACAACATGGAGAGAACGGAACGACGCGACTGCAGTTTTATTTACAATTTGCACATTCAGTTGAAACACTGACAAGGAGGTCCTGCAGGCAAAGGAAGAACAAAAACCACAACAAAAAGAACTTGCAAGCATCCAGAAGCAGATCACACAGATGTCCAAATAACAAGCCCTACAGGGAAGTAGGTTTTTACTTGGGGTGTGTGTGCGTGTGTTTGGGGGTGTTACAGCCAGTGTGAAGATCTGGGCAGAAGGGGTCAAACAATGGTGGTACAAATCTTAAGCGGAATGGGACAGTGGGGACACAGCATGGAAAAGTCACGATGGGAGGTGATTTCCTCTCATAGACAGGCACCCGGGGAGGCGACCCCACAAACCAAGACAGACAGCATCACGGATTTCAATTCTTTACTAGTTTGTTTGTTTTTGTTTTTTTGTTTTTTTTTCAGTTGTGTTTCTATTTTCTTTCAAGTTTTATCAGGAAGTGCTTCGTTGCTGAAGTGGTTTGGGGCGACCACTCTGCTTCTCCTCTCTAGCTTCTGACTACAAAAATCCCACTTTGTAGCTTCATCAAGGCATGTGCTGGAGTCCGAGCGGCCGAAAGCGTGCCAAGCACAGACTTGAACGCATCTGTTTTTGGAAAACCAATGTTACATTTATTTTTATTCTTTTTCTGTATTTTTTCATGGATCTGGCATCTTAGCTCATGCTGCTACTCGATTCTCGGTTGAGCAAATATCCCCTTAGACTATAAAAGGCACTGTGAAAAGAAAGGCTTATGTTTGACCTCTTCAAACCAAACATACCTCATCTATGAAGCGGTCTAATCTCGAACAAGTGTTTTATAAATAAAAGGATCTTGCTTGAGAAGAGTAGAGAAAGCAATCACTATCAGCACGGTCTCTGCCCCCGTCTGACTTCTCTCAACACACAGAAACATTGTGTAAATCCCAGATGAGCGACTACATCTCTGACCTCTCGTGAGCCTCACATGAATGACAGTGACTTGTACTGAATGCTAATGACCATGTTAAAACACAGTCCTACGGTGGCTGGATGCCAACGGGCAACCAAAAATAAACCCCACAATCCCCTCTCATGTAACTGGCGCAGTAAGCCGGGCTCAGGCTGGACTCATCCCAAGGACCAATCAAATGGATCTCAACATATAACAACCTATCTGACCGCTGCTTGAGCTGCCGACACACACTGCAACCCATCTTAACTTACTGCCTGCACATTTAAAAGGATCGTTTTTAACAAAGGAATTAAATTAACGAGCATAATTGGCACTAAAATAGGCTTCTACACAGGGACAAAGATCTGAACCCGGACCTCTGTCAGACCAGCACTTTGACCAAAGAACTGTGTCATAACCCTTTTAATCCTGACATATTCTACTGGGAGTCCCTGAAGACCCTGTCCTGATTACCAGAATGATCAAGGAATCGTCGCAGCTAATGGAAAATGTATTGAGAAAAAATAGCAACCTCCTAAAAGAACGTTTATTCAGACAGAAGTGTGTTTGACTCTGAGAGGAGCTCCTAATATACTATGTAGGAAAAAATAGAAACAGCTGTCTTGTTTAAACGTTATGAGAAAATAGCTAATATTAAATATATAGAAACGACTGACATTTAACATCAACTGATGTTTTTCTCTTGTCCTTTTTTTTGTTTTTTTGAAATGAAATTGAAGACGTCCTCTGTGGAGGTTACAGTTGGGGGCTCATATTATTTGTACAAGCACCTGACATCTATAAAGAAGAGGCAAGAGGAGAAGACAGCTCACACACAGAACAGAACACCTGAGAGAAATGACCAGAAGGGGGCAGCACAGCACCCCCCCAAAAAAGTTAGGAGGACAGGAAAAGAGAAGACGCGAGGGAGGAAAAGGAGATAACGACACTACGGTATCTGGGGTGAAGTTCAGGGCACGGTGCATGTTGTGGTCATGCAGGACCGTCCAGCACTACAGACGCCTCTGCTGGACAGCAACCAGGTGGGTTAAAGAGTGTGAGGGGGGAGCAGGTCAGTAGGGACAGAGCACCGCTTGTCCCGGAAAGCCGAACCAGGCTTAGATGTGCGGCTTTAGACATTTTCCGTGTCAGGTGGAGCTGGGACTGTTCAGGTCTGTGTTGTGCTGGGCTAGACTGAGATACCAGAGTTCTGTTGTTGTGCTGGCCTCTGTGGGCCTGTGGTTCCTCTGTGGTGGATGCTGTTGCTGTTGCTGCTGGTTTACGGTGGATCTGGTGTGGTCTCTTAGTGGCCGTCGTGCGTTGTCAACATGTCCTCGGCTCTCCGGTGCAACTCCAAGGCCGTGACAGTGCAGATGTCCTTCGGGAGCTCTGATTTCCTCCGCATCAACGGGCGCTCTCTACGCTGATCTCTTTGGATCTGGGAACATGGAGACAGTGGCACAGAGAGGGATCAGTAACATTCAGCACTAACGCACACCTCAGCCGTAACTCACATGTGGCTTCTGAAGCACGCTGCTCTCACACTTTCAACAAGCACAGAACAGAAATGTGTCTTCAGTAAGATTCGGTCTGATCCAGATGTCTCACTATGGCTGCACATCTAAAGCACATTTGACTATGAGGAGTAAATAATTGCATGGTATGATTGGGTAATGGTGCCAATTCACTCAGTTTGTCCTCTGTTCCACTTGGAAGTTGGAAGACAGCTGGGAAGATACTTTGGGAACCATGTGACCCGTGTCTGCTTTGAATGATCATCTGGACAGAAGAAATAATTTATGGGAGAGACTGTTTTTCTTCCTAGCATGTAACATTGCCTGAAATGGCCTCAAATGTTCGAGCTGTGGCTGCTTACAAAGTTCATTTATGTCAACTCACACGGACATAGTTTCAGCTAAATGCTTCAAGCCTCATGGATTCCACTCACATATAAACTTATGAAAGGCTCACAATAATTCTAATAAAGCAAAGTTCAACCTAAGAACATCGTCAAATATCTGCAAGTGACAACTTCAGTCAGAGCCACCAATGCAAACATGTGTAAGGTGAAGGAGACGATTGTCTTATTTGTTTGATCAATGCCTGATCAATGCATGTGAGGCACCTCGGACTGCTTTTTTTATAAGCTGTACATTAAACTCAAAAGCATGAGGCAGCTTCCAATCTTCATTATGAAAGGCATAAATCATTACTTTGTTTTTCTAAACTAACAAAATCAATATATCCTTTCAGTCAGTCAATTAAATCATAGCTGTAGTTGGTTTACACAAAGAAATCACATTGAACACAGAGTCTACTGTCCTTGGCATCAGCCACAAAGCCCTCCCAGACCACCTGCCTTGCACAAAAACACACCAATATCTACTGCTACACTGCATGATACACGCATACACTCCTGACCTGTGTGGCTTCCTCCTCCATTGTTTTCTTTAGCATGTTGACATCATCAAGCAGCGGCCCATCTGTCTCCATGTCCATTGGACAGTCTGAGCCCACCGAGTCAATGTACATCAGAAACTGTCCAGGGAGAAGTGGAGGGGGCGGTTAAGAAGGCAACACACTGCTCATTTAATCATGCTTTTGACTTGAAATCTTTGATCAACCTGGACATTTTCTCTAGGGCCACCATGTATGAAGCCTCTACCCGCTTCTTTAACAGAGCTTTTTTGGCTAGCTTGGGTCACACTGCAAACTCCAAAGGCTACAGCAACATAAAACTGTCGGACAGGATTTTGGTTACTAAGGCGTCGGTCAGTCAGTGAGATGTCTGCAGTGTTAATGTACTGCTAGGTTAAAATCTCTTTGCTTACCTGTGGGTTTGATTTTGCGAGATTCTCAATCTTCAGCCACGCTTCTTCTCTCTCTTTCCATTTGGCTTTCTCTCTAAGGCACCCAGCAAAACAGGCAAAACCATTAGAGACTGCATCAAAAAGAGGTATTCACTGACGTCACGCATCTGTTATGTTCAAAGCATGTCAGGAGTTTATGGTTCAGTTTACTTTTTTTGGCTGCTCAGTCAGTTTTTCCACTTCTAATGATGTTTGTATGATGTTATCATTGACGTTTGTAACCATGTAATAAGACCAAGAGAGCCGTGGCTGCACTGGAAAATCGGATGTGATGTCTTACTTGCTTTTCTCTGCCCTGAACTGTTGGGTGCAGTCATCAAACAGCTTCTGGTTCATCTCCATGAAGAGTTTCAGAGCGTTGTAGATCAACCCGTGGATTGTTCTGCAGAATGACAAGGATTGCAACGGGTCGCTTGATTTACGCACTTGGTAGAGAAACACAGAGATAGACGCGAGGGAAAGTCTGCGTGGTGACTCACTTGTTCCAGTGGGTCTTGGAGTTGCGGTAGAGGGATGGGAACATGATGGGCAGGATCTTGGCGGCGTTGTCACTGATCAGACTCATGATGTACTCATTGTTCCAGTAGTACAGAGCTCGTTCTGCCACCTAACGACACACAAGTTTATAGCAGAGTTAAATAAGTGGACAACCTTTGATGAAAAAAAAAGAAACATACTAAATCGCATTATGTGTGGTAGGATGACTGTCAGACCTGAAAGTGTGGGCTTGACACACATTTGGCCAATTGTCTGAAGAGGGGCTCCATGACTTTGACAAACTCTGAAGGCTCGATGACGTCCAGGATCTCCTCCAGTTCGTTAAGGAACATTACCTCTTTTGGACTGTGGGTCTTTGGCCAGTACTTTAACAAAGCCATCACCGTCTGCACACAAAGAACAACAGGCTTATCACAGAAGAAGAAGACTGTATGGACATCCTGATCTGTCCAACTAATAACCTGTTGATGAAGTTCGACAGGCACATAATTAGAGAGATAAAATAATTCCAGTGCATTTTGTCAAACAGCTGAAGCCAATACTGAGTCAGGTCCAGTCCTAGTAACCAGATATACTGTACGTGAGTACCTGACAAGACACGTTGCAAGTAAGCATGCTCAGGAAATATAAAAAAAAAATGGACTTTGGCAATACATCCAGGCAGACTAATCTTGAGCAGACAGGACAACACAACACAACGTTAATAAATCATATCTTACCGGTTCTGTGAGGGTACTATCCTTCTCTAAGAACTGTACCACACAGTAGGCCAGCTGAGGGTAAATAAAACACAATATCATGTTACCACCTCAAACAATACTGCAGGACTGTGAACACTCCTAAGACTTCAGACTGACAAAGTGTTTACCTGTGGGTGATATACACTAAGAGACTTGACTTTGTGTAATGGCAGAAGAACTTTCAGCAGGAATATCTTGTGCTCTTCTTTCAACGGTAATGCAAATCCATTGATTATGCTGTAAATATAAAGGTGGTCATCAGAAAAAGGAGTGCTGGAATTGTATTTAGGATTCTAAAATAGGCTCTAGAAACAGACAGACAGACAAGACAATCAATCCACATGTGCCCGTTTAATCATCTTACTCCTGAAAACCATTACGGGAAATGAACCAAAAACAAACTACACATTGAACTGCGAACATCAGAAATTGTCTTATGGGTGCACCTCTCAAAAATATCTTACCTGCCTAATATTTCCAGTAATTCTGCTATTCCATTATGATGTTCAGTCTCATAAATGAACCTGAAAAACGGCAGCACGGCGATACGTTAAGGTGGTAAATTTAACAAAACACACTCCATTAGTCACAAAGACAACACAGTTGTCACTAATGTGCTTAATTCAACGAGTCACTCACCTATAAAATATGTTATTAATCTGTTTCCTAATGTACGCTCGCAGGCCCAGGAACTTGCCATAGATGCGATGAAGAGTTGTCTTTAAAAAATCTCTTTCCCTGGGGTCTTCACTGTCGAACAGTTCTAAGAGCTGTGCACAAAAAAAGGTTACTGAGACACTGAGTACCAAAGACCTATGAACAAGAAATGCACTCGCCATGAAAATACATCATTATGTACTCACCTGCATTACAAACTTCTGGTCAATATACTTTTTGGCTATGTTTGGTTGAAAGTCAGGTGACTCTAAGAACCGTAGGAAGAATTCATAGACGAGCTGAGGGAAGAAGGGCCCAGGTTAAAAGACTTTAAAGCACCGGCTGAAATGACTTACAGAGAATAAACAGGACTTGGTCTGAGAGTGTGTGTGTGTGTGTGTGTGTGTGTGTGTGTGTGTGTGTGTGTGTGCTGTGTACCTGTAGATGTGGCCATGCTGCCTCTAGTGTGGGTTCATCCTCCTCTGGGTCAAACTCAGCACCTGTGGGGTTGGATGATGGCGGCAACGTTCTGAACATATTCACAGCAAACTGGGGAGAAAAACAGAGAAAATTAAGTCAGCTCAACAATCCACTGAAAATTCAATAATACAATACATAGATATTAAGATGAAATCACTCGATTTCAAAGAAATTAGAAAAATTAGGCCATTTAACTGCACCAGCTGTACTTTAACAAGCAGATTGTGATATATAGTATCTTTCAGTGCAGCATCATTGACATACAATCACTTTTTATACTGCATTTAGTCTTAAGTTTAGCCAGGGTGGAAAATAACCTATAGCGCTACTATAGTAAACATTAGCTCTGGCTAATGTTTGTCTACTCTACCTGCCACTCTGACAACCGCTGATTGAACATTTGCTTCTAAAACACATCTGACAGCTGACATAATGAACCTGATTGGAGGATTCAGACATCCATCAGCCACAGTGTTGGACAAGCAAACAAGGTTGTTTACCATCAGTAACTTATCCCACAATATCACAACAAATGATGAATAACTTCTTAGGAGAGTTGACTGCAAAGTACTAGAAAGGACCACAATTTTTGCAACAGCTTGCAGATATGAACTAAAACAGTGAGATATGCTGGTTGAACTGCAGAATACAGTGCAAATGCATGTTAAAACAAACATAGCCTTTGCAAACTGGTTTAGCTTCAGGTTCTGTTTAGCTTTTGCGAAACAACTTAGCTGAACTCAACCCAAAATTATTCCCAGTACTCTGCTTCTTGCCCAAAACTGTTCCAAGAGACAAGTCAACACAAATGTTTGTCAAATGAAGTTTCCATTATGTTAATCCGCCTTCATAATCTACCTTCAAAATGTTGTATTTTCTTTATGAAAAGAATGAATCGAAATGTGCAATGATTTTTGAATATTCCCACTTGTCTTTGTCTGAGATAGCACCCTGTTTCACTACCAATACCATTCCCCAAACTGGGAGGCATCCATCTATTTTCCCTTAGTCTATTCTCACTTTCCAGACAGCACACTTACGACAGTCCCTCCAGCGTGCAGTCGACCAAAGGTCAAAACACACTCAATCGCCTTGTTTATATTCTTAGCAGAAACCATTTCTTACTTCCCCCCCAGAGAAAGGGACTAATGGAACAACCACTGTCATGTCATCCAAAGGTCTGCCAAAATATTGTTCTAAAGCCTGAACAGCGAGGCATCAAACATGCCCTGAAAGAACAAGGGCTTATGGGGGAAACTAAATGTACAACCTTAACATACGAATGCACTCTTTATGGCTAGAAATGAGTTTGTCGTGTCAATCTCCCTACTTTGATGATGAAAGCCAACAGTGGGCTTCAAAGAGTCTTTGTCTTTAAGGGGGCAGGGGAAGGGGGCTGCAGGGAATAAGAGTATATTTTCATGCTGATTTGGCAGCTCTGCTGCATTTTCTGCTGCATGGATCAAATAAAGCCACGACAAGGAGGATGGGGGTAAATTTGCACCTTGATCACCTGCAGTTTACCATGTGGCATTGAGGCAGGGCTTTGATTAACATCAAAGGTTTTTTAATCTGGCTCGGGAAAGCAAACCTGGCACCACGAACACATCCATGCCACAACCTCAGAGGAACACATCTCTAATAAATATACAGTAGGAGCTCAATGACTGTCACTTTTTACAGCTCAACTGAATGAACAGCCTCAGACCTGCAGAGGTAGCAGCTACAGACCATTTAGATTTGAGTTAACTTTCTTGTCCATCTTCAGACAAATATATGGATCACCAATGATTTTAAAGATAACTGTTAAGTTTCAAGGCGAGGATTCAAACAGAGGTCAGTGATGCTCATGTGAGTTTCCTATGACGCTGTGAGGAGCCTAAAAATAAAGACTAAATGCAAGCAGCAAGTAATGCTGGCAGTAGAAACCGCAGTACATTCTCTTCCCATGGTGCAGAAATTAAGCCCACATGAAAAAGAAAGGTCTAGCTTCTTAACAAACAGCAGATCCGCATACAGAGGTTAATGGAACATAAAAGCAAGAGCTACATTCTACTGAGTCAAATGTCTCTTCATGGTGACACGCATTTAGCGATACACAGCAGAGCCTTATTCACAACAATGCTTCACAGAGCTTCACAGACAATACAAGAAAACCCTTCTGATCTCAGTGGGGCAACTCAGGAACATGTAGCTGAGGAATCAATCTAAGTGAACATTTTTAAACTTAACGACCGACTGTGCTGCCACACTTATTCGAACCAGACACACATGAGAAAGCCATGATTTGTTTTATGGAGCTAAATGATATGGGCTTATTATAGAAAACAGGCTTAAACTAGGTAGGGTAAATCTATGTTATCCATCATAGGTGATTATGGCTGCCAATTTACCGATTAGGAGAGGCCTTCAAATGTGGAAAACAGGGATGGTGGAATTAATGTTCTTAACAAATAACAGGAACTTCACATAAAACTAGGTTTTATGCTCATCATAAAACTATATCATACTATTTGAGACACAATGATACAATATAAAACCCACAAAAATAGTATTCATTGCAGGCCCAAAGAGATACATGTGAGAAAAAGACCTTTCACTTTTCACTCTGCTTAAATCCAAGTCTGCAGTTCAATGTGTGAATATACTGACCATGTGAACCACCTCTGGGTAGATGGGTTCTGTGATGACGTTCCTGTTGTGGGTGATGTACTCCACCATCTCGCTTAGTGCCGCCCGTTTCACCTCCTTCCATTTCAGATCACTCAGTGGGTCTGAGACAAAATCAAAGAGGACGCAGCACTGCCGCAACTTCTGGATGAACAGCTTCTCCTGCTCTGCAGGGGGAACATCTACAAGACAGAAATGGACAGAGGGTTGGAATCAACAGGTCTGCCATCGTGTAAAGATATCTGTACTTCACGGAAAACAGGAACAAATTCTCTTTACAAGACAGGATGTGAATCCTAACTAGACATTCAAGATAATAACACTGTATCTGAGAAACTGTCCCTCACACTGTTGGAGACAGACCAACATTTTACCATCACATAGTTTGTCAAGCAATCACTGTTTGATCAACCACTGTTTTACCACATGACCCTCACCATTGTCAAAAGTGCAACACTACACAAGCCAGATGCCAGACTAACACTCACACACTCATAATAAGCTTTAATGTTATTCAGGTTCAGTACACCTGTTGAGTTCATGTGGTGACATGCAGAGACTTAATTTAAAGACTTCATAATCAATAATTTAGCCTTTTAAAGACAGTGTCACCACTCCATCAATAATGCAAAGCCTCTAAATCTGCCCCAGGAATATTGAGCCACACCTGTCTGTGTAAAATCATTAACTTGCAATTTAAAAGTCATTACACGTTTTTGTACTCAAGGCACATTGAGGCAGCCAGCATGCATGCATTATCCCCATAGAACAGCTGCCTCAAATAAATCAATGATTAACACAAACCGTCCAAAACACTCTTATGCAGCATAATATGCAATGCATTCATCAAGCAATCAAATGAACACTATTATAAAATAAGAGAAACATTAATAATATATAATACCTGCTCAAATGTTGCACCAAAAAAGGTATGTTTTCACTCAATGTTAAAATTTAACAACTTTCAGCATCCCTCCAAATAAGCCAAACGCACAGGAGCTGAATGCAAAATCACCAAGGAGTTCTGTTCTGCACTTTGGAGCTATTACAAGTGTGCTCCCAGAGGACCTGAAGCGCTTTCCCAACTCCAACACCAAAAATATTTCAGACACATAAGGTGCTTAAGGTCATGTAGTGCTTTCTAAACAAGTAAAAGAAATTTATAACAATGCTGAAATTACAGGTAACCACTGCAAACATGTGAAAATAGCTATTTTGTGTGCTCTGCATCAACTGACTTTCAGCTGTTTTGGGAAGAGCAGATAGGACGCCATCACTATAATCAGTTGTGGTAATACATACTCTGTCCTGATGTAGATTCTGCAATGGGACATACTGCTTTCACTAAGGGAATAACTATTTTACTTTCACGCTGACAAAATGTGAGTAACAGCCTCAAAGAAATGACAATAGACAAACAGTTTCTCTTGCAAATCATTTCGTCTCAGCTGGTCTGATTCCCAAGCCACAAAAAGTACCCTGCAACTAAAATGCAATGAAGCTCATTCATTTTCGTCCAACATGGGTTTCAGTGACTAAAACCTAAATGTTACTTTATAAAAACTACCTATGGGGCAGCACCAATTTGTCTGCCACAGCATGTGATTTATGAGTTAGTCTTGTCTTCCCATTAACAATCTGCATGTGTACCGAATGTTACCATGGTAACCACAGGCAAAGATGGGACTTTGGACCAGGGGGTGACCGACGCTAATCAAAGAGGCATGCAGGCTGCTGCTGCTGCTGCTGTAGTTATACTGGATTCATACGCTGCTGATTTGCTGTGCACATCAGCTGCGGCCAAGAGACGTGCCAGCCAAACTGACCTCGAACACGGATAACACCAACTGGTAATCAAGAGAAAAACTAACACCAATCAGTCAACACTTCTTACAGCACTTAGAAGAAGGTAGAAATGCAGAGGTGGTACGGTTACGAAACCATTCTGTGTCATTATGTTCAGACAAACTGAGCCAAAAAAAAAGATTTAAATATACTGGGAATTTGGTTATGCAAGGTATGCAACAGGTAGAGCATAAAGCACAGCTTCATCATTGTGATGACAAATTCCCAAAGGACACTCCAACATGTTCCTACAAACCACAGAAGTACACAGAACTTAATATTAAAAAAGGTAATTAAGCAATTGGCCTTATTATTCAACCTCAAACAAATAAAATCAGGTTGATTATATCAGAAACAGTCCCAACATGTATGTATGGCAGATTAATATAGTAATATTCAGCTCTTACAGACTCTTACTGTATTGACTCATCAGCTTGTGGATGCCATATATCAAATCACTGTAACTTCACATACAGAAAAGCACCAACATCAGATAGTAACAACTAGTGTCAGACTGAAAAAAACATTTTGCGCTTTAAACTTATCAAAAAAAGCACAATAAGGTGAAACTCAGGAGACTAGAGATGTGGTGTATTTGAGTAATTTGTCTTTTCTGTTGCAAACATTGCTGCAAGTTATGTTAACTGAAAGCATGCACATGTAACCACAACACCAGAATGTGCCCTCATGTTTACCACAAACTCTGACAACACAGCAGCAAAAAATAAAAAAAACCTTCACAGGAACTCTACTTACAAAGCAATTGCCAGTTTCGTATAGATACTTTCTAACAACAGAATACAGACACATAACTGGCACATAAATAAATCTCTACAAAAAAGTCAAATACACTCATACTACTTGCACACGTCTACACACTCCCTTGAACAGAAAAACGGCCTTAGTCTTGCTGACATCTTTCATATTGTCATTTTTCACCCATCGTTTTTGTATAACCTCCCTTTCAACAAACAACTGTATTTTAAAATTGTTCATTAGACACTGAGACCACCAGCAGATATATTTCAAATCCTGCAGAAGGCATGCAGACCTATTTAGCAGCTGGAGGCAACTGATAACAGTTTCTGTAAATATTAATTTGCAGTATTTTCTGGACTGCCCTCTCTTGAATATTGCCTCCAGAGCAAGTGGGGGGCACTGGTACAAATATCAGAGTTGATAGCGAAAAATGTAATTACTCGACACTGAAATAAGTAACTTCTAAGAGATCCAGTACTGTCGATTGTGCACACTCCCACACAGGCTAGAAACTGAACCTGGGACTGACAGCACCAACAGACGGACTTTCCCTCCACCTCCATGTTTCTGAGTCACAGCTGGTATCCAACACACAACACAAAATGCAGCTGCCTGTGTGCTACCTGTAAAGACCATATTTTCTGTTCTGTATCCCATTTAATGTTATCTTGGACCAAAAATATTTCAGCAAATTGAGCACTTGTAAAATATATTTAAAACTTGTGTTTCCTGAGGTAGACAAGGCAGCGTATGACTTGTCTTTCCAGTGCATCTCAGCCTTTAGGGCTTGTTTGTGCTGTACGGTACTTTGGAAGAAGGAGACAAGCCAACTGAATACAGAACATTTCTTAGTCTATATTCAGACAGTGTAAAATTATGACAAGTCTACAAGCAGCTTTGCAGTAACATCATATTTCATTCCATCTATCCAAACTACCAGCCACAAACAGGATCTAATCGACCGCATCAAAGGTCAAACAGCTGGCAATTTGCTTCACCCCTGAGCTTTAGCTACCACATCCATGGAGAACCCTAATGGGGATCTGTTTTTGTTTCAACACTGTGTTTATGTAAGACACAGCTGAGTATATTCTTTGTTCTGTCTTCCTTTCCAATAAGCTGCAATTCTAAACTGTGAAGCTGCTGCCACTGAGCAATACAGCTTTCCTGGGGAAAACTTGCAGCCACCTTCTGCGTCAATTACTGTTCTTTTTCCCTGCTCCCTCTCTGGCAGATACAATACCTACACAAGAAAGCCCTTTAATGGCACTGAGCAGGAAAAGATATGGCATTAACATCGAAGTGCAAATAAATCAACAAGGACAAAAATAATTGGCCTTTTAAATGCAGAACCCCAAAATAAGCACCTTGTTTTTTAGAAGTCTTTACATTTATTAGGTTAAATGGAGATCATCTGTTCACTATCAAAGTGTAACAACTGAATTTAGGCTGAATTCACCAGTACCTGAAAGGTCTTTGCCTGTTAAGAATGAGTTGAAACATAGGTCTACCCGTAAGCACCTCATCTCATCAACCCCTGACTGCCAAGAGGTCTACCAGCTACAGTTACACAACAGCACTAGGGTTTCTGAACAGGCCTAAAATATTAAGAGACATGCTGTGCAGGTGCAGACTTCACACACAGGCCTCTCTGCATGGATGAGCAAATAACCTTTACTCATCTAAAGACTCCAGTGTGCACATAGGAAGCCAGTCATGGACACAAATTGCTTCCAAGTTCAGATCTCAAAGCCTGTAGTATCAGGTGGTGAATGTACAGTATAATGAACTGATTAATAAACTGGCACCGGGTGGCTATGTCCTATCATGTGGGTACAATTATGTCTATGCTTTTAAAAGTCATAAGGCCATTTAACAAGTGACAATGTGAGACCAACATCTCACTGATAACAGCACAGGTGTGCAATAAGAGTTACATTGAGCATTCTACAGTCAGTTTCTGTACAACATACTCAGCACTTGCCAAGGGTCCAAGCTTCAGGCTCGTCTGGTTAGACTGTAACTCAGAACTGGAGATTCAACAACAAGCAGAGCATTGCAGAGCACGTGTATCAGCTGATAGCAGATACCCATCTACAACACAATACAGACGCACACACTGTCAACATGCTTTGACCTCGCTTCCTATGACATCAGCAGTCTTGATGGGGGATGGGAGACTCAAAACTAGCACTCCTTCTCACTCTCTCCTCGCCCTCCCTCCATGACTCAAGCTAAGCTATGCAATGTCTTGGCAAAACCTTTCCTCGTTGACACATAAACACAATCCCTCGCTTCCTCTTCCAAAAATACTCCTGCCACCAACACTAAGAGGATAAATGCTCTCAGTGTCTCGCTGTAACTTTTAGAAAAGTATTCTGACACAAATATTTTCCTCTGCAAAATCCAAAGTAGCAGCTGCAGCTGCTAAATGTCAACAATTCTTGCCCATCTCCCCTTGAAACACACAAACACAGAAAAGCAGAGGAGGCAAATTTCCTATTCTCACCTCTAAAATGCATGAGGGCCACGGGCTGGAAAGGCCCATTGGAGCTCGGTGCATCCAGAACCATCCCACTGGCAGGTCTAGCACATGCCAACATCAGTGAGCTGAGGCAGGAGACGGGGGAGAAGAGGGCAGCCCAGGCTAAGGCGAGGAGCCAGCCTCCATTTTAGCACGAACACTCGGAGCAGAAAATGAAGCTCCCCTGCTGCTGGAGGGAACCAGCTAGTTAGTGATGTCATACCTCACTGCGGCCGCCCGGTTGGCTGGCTAAAATCACATGGGCTGGCTGTCAGAATACATAAACAAGAAGGAAGGGATTGGCTGGTGGGCTGAGGGGAAAGGGGTGGGACTGTGACTGTGATTGGAGCAAGAGCAGCTACATCTGTCAAGAGTTTTAAAGCACAAACCTACAGATCTGCCATTAGTTTAGCCTGTGTTGTTATTTAAATGAAAGAATAAGGCAAGGAAATACTCCTTCTTATCCAACATGTAGGCTGCAGTGAATCAGAGGATGGGTGAAGTGATACAACTCATTTCTCATTCACAGCCTCACACCCAACAACAAACCCCAATACCACAACCGACATAACAAATGACTACAGTGAAGTCAAACACAAAAGGTTCAATACATTTAACATGACACATGAAACCACAAGCGTTAAGGATGCACACCGTGGGGCAAGCTTAGACATGATTTTTGCAATACACATATAACAGCTACAGGGATACATGAGCTGAGGTTTGTACAAGACAAGAGAACATCTCACACTGTTTATCAGATAAAAGCCCTGTTCGTGTGTGTGTTGTCTTTGTGTGCATATGTGTGAGCTTTTGCATGACAGATGGCTCTCCAGGACCACAGACTGAGCCAGGTGTATGTGACAGAGAAACAGGAAGGCAGGAAGTCTCAATGTGAGCAACACAGGATGTGCATATGTAGTGAGCAGCACTCTGTCTGCCTCAGCAGCACGAGGGGCGAAACCCTGCACTGTAAAGCGGTGTGAGAAAAGGGCAAATCTACGGTGACGCACTCAGTTCAATGCACTAAAATCATACTAAGGCACTAAGCATTAATAAACGATGCCTTCAAATACAGCAAATCAAGTACCAACAAGATAATTATTCTCCCAATCAGAATACAAAAGGTTGAGTCACAGTGCACATCCACCCACAATCACGACATATACTATCACAGATCCCCATGTGTACTGTGTGTCATCATGCTGCGAAGATCATGGGCATACACACACCCAGACACATATTCACACATATGCCTTTTGCTTCCCCATTTTAAGTATCATGTAAAACCATGCAAATGCACTGCAGGGGGTGTTCTTTGCATTCTGGAGTAGGAAAACATATATAAAACATATAGCACAAAATTTTCTAATGCTGGCTGCACCATCATACGTTTTAGGATGGACACTTCATGAAAAAGGGTAAGCGAGACACTACAAAGGAAAAAAATAATTTCCTGTGCACTTTGCTTACCCCATGAGGATTAGCATTTTATAAGCAGACATGTACCAATGTAGGGCCCAATGAAATCCATGTTTCCCAAATTACATGTTTTCCATTTGCATTTTTCTGAATTGTTGTCCAATTTAAGCACATTTTGTCATCAGTCTTATCATGTGGTGTATTCATGAAATTTCAGCAATTAAAGAAAATCTTAAATTTTTAATGAATATTAATTAATTAACAGATCTTCTGCAGGAAAGCCTCCACAAACAGGTCAAACACATCGAGTAAGTGGGTCTGCAATGCTTCTCCTTTACAACGCTTGACCAGATGTAGTTTTTTCAGTTTTGCAAACAGAACGTCTGAGTCCATGCACACAGCCGCAAAGTCTTCTGCAAATGTGTGTCTTACATCTGCTGATGTGGTTGCACTTTGAGAGTTTGCTGAAGTATTGAGCTCTAGCACACTGCCTCTCTCCCTCAGAGGACATCTTTGATATGAGATGGAGGAAAAAACACAGATTTTTATAAATTGCATCCTAATTTCGTCAATTTCTGCAATCTTCTGCACTCAACAGCTGATTCAGTTTTTTTGCTACACTGGCTAGAAACTGTTAATCAGCTGTCTAGGCATGTTAATGTCTTAAACTAGGCTACAGGGTCAAAAAAAAGTGGAAAGAACCCCCTGCATAATGATCCAGTCACCAAACACAATTTTGCAGTGTGACAGAAGTCTAGTCTGGCTGGTCTTAATATATACAATAGTGGAGTATTTCAGCAGCAGACTCTAGTCTGAGAGCATAAAGGGCTCTTTCTTGCCATTTTGTTCCCTAGTCATGAGGCAACCTCCCATCAGAAGATCTGTTGTTCTGACCAAGACAACGCCAAGCACACCCACTTGCTACAAATACTCTCAAAACGCTCATTCAGCATATACATTCATCAGGCATGAGGTTTTTTTTGCTGTGTCTGCTAGTGGAAAAAGAGAGAACTTGTGAGGCGTCATGAGTCTGATCATGGATGGAATAGAGTATGTGCTTGTGTTATAGCAGTGCTTTGCCTTAATTCCTCATTGATGGCAGCAGGCCAGCCTATATACTTGAGTTTCCAGCTAATCTCCAGTGTCATGGTCCTCTGTAATAAGCACTTAAGGCTCAAATCTATATGGAGAGACAGATCGACACAGCTGAGGCTCTTAACAGTAGCTGAACCTACTTTTCCCCTCAAGCAGCTTCAAATGATAGAAACACAGCTCCATCTGTATCCTAGATCAATCCTCAAATGTCATGTTCACATACAGACTGAAAATATTAAAGGACAAACAGCTCCGATTCTCTGCTGCAATTGTATTGGGAGTATTACTTGGGACACAAATGTAAGACATGCTAAGGGGAAACACCTGTTGCCACATTACTGTAAGCTGAATATATCAACAGAAATCACTGGAAACACTGCTGCTAATACTGTGTTATATTACTGAGAAGCATTTGATCATAGCTAACAAGTTATATTTTTCGCTGTTGTATTTTAATGCCATGTTTTAGCAGGGAAGTCTCTCATGAGATGTGGGAGTCTTTTCCTCTACCACCTGCAGGAGTGAGACAGGAAACCCTTCCCTGAATCCTGCCTTGCCCTTTCGCTTCCTGCTTTAAATATCTGCCAGCCATGTGAAAAAAATATATATACCTCTGACTCTGATTCAGTGTCGCTTCCAACTTTTCTACCCTTACAGACACTAAAGCTTTTCACCTAGCTGATGATAAGTAAACATGATATTGACTTTTAAGTAAAACCATACACAAAGAACTTTGTGTAACTATGAAGATGGGATTAACATTACGTTAAGCAAACATTGTAGTATACTCACTGTTTAAAGTAAACAATATTACACTGTCTGTACGAACTGATGTAACTTCTGCAGTAACTGATGTGACCTGAAAAACAACCATCAGGTAACATCAGCTCCAAGTTTCTTTTAGTATTCCTTCAAATGAAATCCACTGTAGAAGCAATATTTTCAGCTCTCTCTCTGTGTCTTTCCAGTACATGGATCAAGTAATCATTCTAGTCTATTGCACATAAAATGAAAGATATAAAATAAATATTCTGTGCTGCTCTAAAATACAATTTATTCCAAAATTGTCCAGTTCCATTACTTCTGTTACTCGGCCTGTTCAACTTTAACACAGACAATATGCCTTTATCTGCAAAAACACTTAAATTCATTGATTAGAATCTGCGGTTTTGTTTGTTTGGAATGGCTAAAACAGCAGGGGTGAGTGAGATTACATCTTCAGAACTGAAACGTTTATTCCAGTTAATCAACGTAACAGTAAATGACATTTAATGCTCTAACCAGCAGATGGCGACACAACCTATGACACAGATGCTTCATGCAGCATAGCTCCTGCTTTAATAGGGAACACATACAGAGGTAACAACTGTTGTTGTTCTGGGCTTTTTGGCAAGTACGTTTACACTTGAAACAAGACCACAATAAAATAAACAGGCCCCTGCAGAGCATTCATCTTCTGTTTACGAGCTACAGTCAGATAGATCTCCAGCAAACATTTATCCAAAACACAAAGGTCTCGATTTGTGTACTTTGGTAGACTCATGTTATGTCTTCAACAGAAAGTATATAATCTACCGCGCTACTAAATACAAATTCTGGGACAGCTAAAATGTACTCTGGAGTCACAACAAGCACACTTGGTTTTGGGGCGAGTTCATGGGAACTGCCTGCTTCTGGTCAGGGTTTTCTGTCTCCTCAACCTTGCGGCTCTGCAGGACGAGCTCTTGGACATGTGTTTCCATTGGGAGGTGGTGAACATGCCTGGAGAGAAAACAGGCCGAGCGAGGAGCATGTTTGGACAGCACAAAGCGATAACATCTACTGGGCCACTGTGGGATAAGGTTTTGCAGAATGTTATAAAAGCTTTCACTGGGGTGTGGGAAAAGAGCAGCTTTTATCAGAAATTAAGTTACCCTGATTTGTTTCTTGACACACTACATATGTAACAGCTAACAAAGACGCAGGTATATGTTATGGTCGAATCTCCTCCTTTGTGTGTCTATCAATTCAAAATGGTGAGCGAATGGCACGCAATAACACAACAGCTGCTGTCACGTTTCGTCTCACTTTGTCCCATTGGCCAAGTCTTTCAAAGAGAAAAATAACATTTGTAAATTCTGCCTGAAGAAGAATGCTGCCTTTGCCCCAGTGTGTTGTTGCAAGGGGATCACTGCAAGTATGGTATTCAGACTTAAAGAGAACAGAAAAAACTAAACAAAGTCACTTTTTTCTAAATAAAAAAATATCTATTATATTAAGACCTTAACTTTAGTGGCTAACAATAAAGTCTGTATTGAGGAAAGTCCGGTCTCTCCAATAAGATCCACTCTTCTCTTTTTAACTGTGGAGCTGCAGCATCTTAAGTTCTCTACCCATCATTTAAAACCATCATTTCCAATTCACAAGCCATACATATAGTAACACTGATGGACTGTGTACAACATGCACTGTTCAAATTTTCCAAGACTGGTTGCAGAAAAATGCCTTTTACTCACACTTGTGCAATTGTTCACCTTATGAAACAGTGAGATCACATTAAATAGAATTCACGTTGCACCACCAAGTTATATAATTATTTTAAAGTGATGAGAAAAAGCAGTGGACAACATTGCTGTGTGTATTCATGCATGCATACTCAGAAGCATGCATAGATAATATGCCCAGAGGCCTAACGGCCGCATCCACTCCTCGCTTTTCCATCTGGTACTGTCCTGGCACCAAGCTTTGACATTAAAAGTAAACGTCAATATACATCTGCAAACATACACCAATTTCTCTTCTGCAAGAGGAGGAAGAGAGAAGGAACAGAAGTATAGCTGCCAGACATTGCCAGTCATTGGCAACATCCTGAAACACAAGGACCATGGAATTAAAGCTTTATCTCTGGATTACCACTAAATATAGACGCTTGGGATAAATCCAGCACAAAGTCCATGCCATGTACGTCCTCTGTTTGTTTCCATGTATTGCATAATGTCATGCTCAGCCTGGTATTAAAATGAGGGTGATGCAGCAGGGCATGTTCATAGATATTTCAGTTTGGAAAGAGTGTGTAAATAACTGAGTTTGTGAGTATGCATATCCATGAGGCATGCGTGAAGATTACATTGATTTCTTACACTGCCTGCCTAAAGAAAAATTCTTTTCCACGCATAGCTTCTGGGTGATTTTTTGAGTCTTGAATTTAGGCTTCGAAACATTTTAAATTGTTTCTTTTTGCCCACAAACAACTACAACTCCATAACCAAGTGCAAACTCTTCCAGTCTGGCAGGTCCACTAAATGTGCTTGCATGTGTACACTGTATATGCATATGCAACAGCTCCAAAGCTAGTACACTGGGAAGTTAGTGAATTAGGTGATTAGATGACAGGATTTAGTTGTACCAGCAAATACCTTTGAAAGCAGGCAGTTTCTGTAGCTCCCTGTTGTTGCTCAAGCTGAAGCGAGAGGAGCTCTGCCTCTTGTCCTTTTTGACAGGTGTCTGGGAACCCGGCTGCTTCCCCTTTAGCAGCTGAGTGGTGGGAGGAACACTATTGCTTGCCTTCCTGTTAGAGCTCTGCTGAAACAAGAGAAAAACCCACATTAGTGACACTGAGGTGGAGCAAGCACATGTGGTGCACAGTGTGAAAGTACCTCTTCAGGAATCTGATAAAACTGTGTGAATATAGCCACTAGCTGCTGAGATGTTCAGCTGGCTTACACTAGATGGGACCTTTCTATTCCATACATAATACACATTTACTAAACAAAACAGTGTCATATATTATGTAACTAACGTCATAAACTACACTTTGCACAATGTACAAATACTATATATAACAGTGCATTTATCTGGGAACTCTCCAAGTTCCTATTGAATAAACAAACCATTTCTGATTGTCTTATCCCCTCATCAAGCCACAAAGCAGTGTCCGCGAAGACTTAAAAAAAAGTCCAGAACAGTTTGTCGAGCTGGAAGTAATCCTGTTGTTCAACTGAATGTGGCAAGTTTCTCACAGCTGTTCCCACCTGGCTGCTGCGATCCATTCATCAACACACACCTGCTGGCACAGAGCTTACTTCACCAGATGCAGCTGTAGAACTGTGGCAGTCCGAGTCACGGGGGAATTATTGAATTCATTTAAGACCCAGCTCAAGTCAGCCACAGTCTGCAGCACTACAAGACGGGAGCTTAGGAGCCAGGCCATGAGCAAGCTGTCTAGGACAGTGAGACATAAAGCTGAGCTGGCCTCTATTATGAACTATATTTCATATGCAAGTAATATACTCTTTGTAAGCTCCTTGAGCCAAAATACAAACATTTGTAGTCTATGATTTTCTAATTGAATGATGTGAATGTACCTCATCACTGATATGTTTCTTACCAAGACAGAAAATGAAGCCTTTCTATATATTATAAACATTGCCTTCAGTCTCAAACACTTCTGCTTACTAAGTACAGTGTATGGGACAAGAGGAAGGGCGGGGGGTAACAACAACAGCTTGCAGCCCAGCGATTTCAATCTGTCACAAGGTTGGTGCAGCAGTAGATCTGCTACATGAGTGCTGACACACAACAGCACCACAGACTGCTGCTACTGCTCGCTATTATCCAGCAAGAGGCGGATAGGCGGCTGAAACCACAGTTTGAGAAAAAGAGCGTGTTTGGAAGGTCGACAGTGGAGGAACATATCTAAAATCTGTTTTACTAACAAAGAGTAGAAAATACATGTTTTGGCAATACATTTAAGTTACATTTCAATAAAATATACACTGTTTTTTTGTAAATGAGCTTCAAAATAGGAAGCAGATAACTTCTTTCAGCTGTATAACAGGCAAGTGTGCATTTTTATATAACAACGAACTGGACAGTATATTACTGCCACCACTGAAATACAAACAGCCCTAATAATGTGAATAGTCAAAGTCTAGTAAAGAGGGGGCCAACCTTTTGCTTTTCAAACTGCATGAACGACACACCAGCTGTCAAACCAGGCCTGAAATGAGTGCATCAAGAATTTTTTGACTTCCTGTCAAAAAGAAAGGCCTCCAATACTCTGAAGAATGAAGAAAGTTGAAATCTTGCCATAATTGTTCAGTGGTGTTTACATATGGTGATTGCAGAGGTCATGGATGAACTTTGTCTTAAATCTGCTGTTTGTTGAATTTATTAACAGATGTGTTTTATCTTGGAATAGAGGGAAGAGAATAGTGTTTGAAACCATACTGTGCACCTGGTCCCACTGAATACCCTCATACTTTTACAAATACAGTACAGGACTATGCAGTGCAACAATATGACATAATTATTCACACCAGATGCCTATGTTATTACAGGACCAACACAATGTTTAACAGAACCCCTTCGGCCTTTCCAGATGTGACTCAATCCAGATGTAAGCAAAAAAGTCAACAGGTGGCTATTTTGGCTATTTTCACAATACTACATTCAATTATATTTGACTGTTTTTATTCAATATGAGCATTTCAAATGCATATTGCAATATATTAATAAATGTATATGGCAGGAGTATTACAAAGGATTTGTAAAGTACATTAATACTGCATGAAGGGTTGTCATTTTTCAAGCATTATATGACAAGTGTATAGTCAAATAGTGGAGGAACTCTACTGATAGGTTGGTGCCCTAAACTGATGTTATCTACTTGTAATTTAGCACCTGGTTATCAACAAATAGGAGCATGAGTCACAAGACGGGCAACCATGACCCAGGTAAAACCCAGTCCTGTTAATGAACGCTCGACTCACCAACTGAAGCTGTTTACTACCCCAACAAAGATCCACGGCACCTTGCATCTACATGACATTGTGATTTAGAGTTCAGTCACAATTTCATTGACGGTACCATGGCACCACTGGATATTCAACCAAGCATGCATATCCAATGCCTCAACCTGCAACTCAGTTCTCAGCACACAGGTTTACAGCTGCTACAAGCCATCATGAGTGGGGTACACTCACCCAACAGTCTGAACCTCTGAACCTGACTCATGTTCAATATCGGTATGTAAGCACAGCTTGACGACTCTGTATCACATAGGTGGGAAAAGCCACAATCGGAGGGTAAAAAAAAAAACACAGTGCTTACCATATGACAAAACTTAGCCACAAAGTGAAATCTCAAGTCAGCTCAAATCCATTTTATGTACACAGCCCAATATTATAAATCACAAATTTGCAATGACAGGCTTTACAGTCTGTACAGCAAACAACTCCCTCTCTGTCCTTTAATAACAGAAGAGGGCATACAGTCAGGGCTTGCTGTTTGGGTAAATGGAAAACTATGTATCAAACCATATCAGGGTTAGCCATAGTTACAAAGACACCACAGCCTAAAAATGTACCATAGTTCATAGTATCAACAACACACTGACTGTTTCAATGAAAATTACACAATTTAAGCTCTATACATAGAGGGGGCTATTGTGGTGTGGAAAGTTCAGACATCACAGCCACTCCTTATACTATTTATAAACTGTGATCCACATGACATAAATAACACTGTATCTATAACAATTCTATCTGCTATGAAAAACAATCTAATGCAATATTTTTGCTATATGTCCAAGATTTCCAATCATGCATAGAATAGTTTATTATTTGAGGGCATTATGTTATCCAATCCAGGAATCATTATTCACAAACCTTCCCCTGAATCACTGCAAAGGACAGTAATGGACACTGATAATGGAGAGGTTGAGCTTATCGATTCCTTACGTCACTGACAAGGAAGCCCAGTAACAGTAACAATGTCATATCAGTGGCATTTGAACTTGTGTCAGACAAAGTCCTACTGTCTTCCAGGAAGTTTCTAGTAAAGTGTCCTGGGTTATCCGACCTCATGCTCTGAATTCTCTTGTCCTCCACTCTTGCCCACTTTGCCAGACTTTGGGGTCTCCTGTAAGAAAAAGTTTAATCACTTAAGTCAACTGGACATTACCAGATGAGTTACCAAACAGTACGATGACACCAGCAACCAGTCTATCAATGAATGCCACCATGTAAGAATCCATGCTAAATATAGCACGCCTGCCCATCCTGTCTCACACTCCAGTTTGAATTCGCTGTTAAGGCTGCTGCTAGCTAGCAATCGTTACTTCAGAGTCAATAGCAGTCACACAACCCCGACTTCCAGCTGTAAAAATTTACCAAGCGCACGCAAATACACATAAAAACACACATACAGTGTCTGGCAAAGCATAGACATTCAAAGTATACTAACCTGTCTCACTTCTGTGCAATGCTTTGTTTAAGTAAAGCACAGCGTAGCGGTACATGTTGGCAGGATAGCGGCTAGCTAGTGGTTCCTGCTGGTTGGCTAACATTAATGTGATGGGACACTGAGCTGACAGCTAGCTGTTTAAATATCTACTTACGAGGCCGTTTTATTAACGAATACACTGAAATGCAGCCCATGCAAACTTTGTTTTCCAACCGCCACAAGCCCTTTGCAATTCTCAAACTCACCTTATCTTTTTTCGTTTTATTCGGCATCGTACAACCGTAGCCGCCCTTGCTCCCCTCTCGGTTACTCCACAATCAAAACCTCGACAACTCTCAGGGCACCACTTTGTCAGGCGGTTCAGCCTGTCCTCAGCCTGTGATTGGCTGGTGTCTGTCAGCTGATTCCAACGGCTCAGATTGACACGCTGAGCATGGCGAGGCAGAGGGAGCTCCCCGCCGGTGACAGACAGGCCATTACAGCGTAGGCATCATCATGTCCTCCGTAGGGCATCTGCGGTTGGTATAAAACCTGCTGAACTGGCTCTCATCATTTACTCTGAACTATCTAAGTTATATTGATAAATACACGAATTAGAACTCCAAATTTCAAAAGTTAATGTATAATTAATTAACTTCAGTATGAACACACAATGTTTGTAGTCACTTTTCAGCAAAAGAACAGAGAGATTCTCTGGTCCAGACTTCTAATGTGTAAATGTTGGAATGTAGAACTGCTGAACTGCACAAAACAAACCATTTGAATATGTCAATTTAGGAATGAGGAAGCTGTAATGAGTAACTGTAATAGTGCTTATTCTCTGGAGGGCTCTTTTCTGTTACCGAAAATCTGTCGTATTTTTCTAAAGCATGTTTAGCCTATAAACTATACTGGAGTCATAGTTTATATAATTTCATATTCTTATCTAACGTATGTTTTCCTCTGGCTGGTAAACATCCCTATGCCACAGTTTTCAAGAACACACGAAAATCTTGGTCGGATCCGCTTTGAGTAAACCGGCTCGCATCCTTAGTGTTGCATTGCTGCCATCTACTGGAAGTTTACTGTCACTTACTGCGTTCATCGATTCCAGTTAAAAATAAGTAAACCAATAAAATCCAACTGGTTTTTGTTTTTTTGGTCTGTCAATAGTTAATATGCCCAGTCTCCTAGAATTGGCGTTTATCAATTAAGACATTTTGATTGCTCATAGTAGAACAAAGCATGAGTAATATTTATGTCTGAGTTCTTCAATTAAACACATTTGCTCACTGTCATGTTGTCATGGCTTACTGGGACATTCATTAAAACAGAGCTATTGTGAGTTTAATTAGTAAAATCTGTGCACTCCCTACTATGACTACGGCTTACGATGCTATCAAGTGACGGATGTAGTGAATTGCAACCGTTGGGTGATTGTGAGGCGATGTCCTTGGAAGAGCCAAGTTGTCCTCTTCATGAGTTTCTTACTTTGTTACAATTTTTTGTAACATCCACATCACAAAACATACAATGAAAGATCCACATCACCATGGCTACATACATGCATCAGTACTGTAAAATTTGTTTGACAACTACTGTTCATGTCCTTGAATACAGCACTGTAATCCTGTCCTATTCTTATTTAATACTGTAGTTCTACTCACATTTCTATTTTGTCTTGTTAAGTGAAATGGATAGTTCACTTCTCTGTTCTAAACATCAGAGAATCAGTAAGGATGAACAAAGTGTGAGTTGTTAACATGGTAAATCTTTATAGGCTTCACCCGCTTCAAACAACAGTGTCAATTTTGACAATATTTACAGTTACAGTCAGAACACTCAGAGAACATCGGAATGTCAAAAATACAAAAACAAATGCATTAATACAACTTAACATACAAAAAGTGACAACTTTAAAAATAAAGTTCTAAAAGGAATGAAATCTGAACTGCATATGGTCAATGCAAGGGGAAATAAAGTGACCTTGGTCAAAAAGAGGCTGAGAGAGGGGGACATTCCCGGCTCATTTACAACATTGAACTTTAAATTGAATATAACGCTACGTCTGAATGCTAGCAGGCAACAGAAACAGGCCTAGTCCACCTCCTCCATCCTGGATGTGTCGTCATCATCTCCCTCAAGAGGGGGCATGTCCTCAGTGGGAGCGGAGGTGACATCCTCTGGTGTCAGATCATCTTCATCGATACCTAAAAGAGGAGGGAAGCAGATTATGTGCAAGTGGAACGAGATAATTATTCATTTGAAATAATTCTATTGACAGAGGTGTTGCGCGGCAAACTGCTAGAATTTATCACTGGTACATTGTCAAGAAGTGTAGTTAAAAATGTCACAAAAGTTTTACACTGTGTCAATAAACACAAAATACTCACCAAGACCCAGCTTAATCATTCTGTAGATGCGATTGGAGTGGGTCTGGGGGTCATCCAAGGTAAATCCTGAAGAGAGCAGGGCAGTCTCAAAGAGCAGGATGACCAGATCCTTCACAGACTTATCATTCTTATCAGCCTCTGCCTTTTGCCTCAGGGTCTCCACAATGGGGTGGTCAGGGTTGATCTCAAGGTGCTTTTTAGCAGCCATGTAGCCCATGGTGGAGTTGTCCCTCAGAGCCTGGGCCTTCATGATCCTTTCCATGTTGGCCGTCCAGCCATAAGTGCTGGTGACGATGCAGCAGGGGGAAGAGACCAGACGGTTGGACACTGTAACCTGCAGAGGTAAACAAGTGATACCATTTTCAGCATTATTTACAGAACAGTACATTATACACAATATAAGATTATTCAGCACCTCGTGGTTTGCTTTAATGCTGATCAATTTATGCTCACCTTCTCCACCTTCTTCTCCAAGATGTCCTTCATGATCTTGCACAGGTTCTCAAACTGAGTCTTCTTCTCCTCCTGTTTCTTCTTCTCTTCGTCATCCTCAGGCAGCTCCAGGCCTTCCTTGGTCACTGAAACCAGGTTCTTGCCCTCAAACTCCTTCAGCTGCTGGACACAGTACTCATCAATGGGCTCGATCATGTAAATGACCTCAAGGCCAGCTTTGCGAAGGCGCTCCACAAAGGCAGAGTTCGCCACCTGGTCTTTGGTCTCACCTGAAATACAAACATGGCAGTGCTGTCACACATTTATGTAGAATCACATTAATTAACTCAGTTCACCTAACCTCAAAATGTTATTTAATTTACACTAACAGCTTCTAGATGAAGAACATCCTCACCAGTGATGTAGTAGATGTGTTTCTGGTTGTCTTTCATTCGTGTAACATAGTCCTTCAGGGAAACCATCTCGTCTCCAGAAGCTGAGGTGTAGTATCGCAGCAGCTCAGACAGCTTCTTCCTATTCTGAGAATCCTCGTGGATGCCGAGCTGAGAGACAAGTGAAATGTGAGTAACATGCAGTTGAAAATAAAGTTACATTGGTTCAGTTGAAATCCAATTATGGCAAAAATTACATTATTTCATTGGTCTGCAAGGTGGAACCATTGATAAGAAGAGCGCCTTCATTTAAGCAGAAGATGGCACAAACAAGCTCAAAGACTCAAAGCAGCTTTACATCAAGCCATTATGGCCAAAGGATAAGACAGATGGTTACTGTGTTTAAGGTCAGAGGAACAAAACCTTCTCATTAACTAAAATTCTTAAAGCTCTGCACTTTAAGCAAAAGTAAGCTCAATCCTGCTAACACAGTATCAAACCAAGTCACCAGTTAAGCACACAGTGGCTGCCAAAGGTCTGAATGTGGCAAGATTAAGCAAATTGGCAGCTTGAACAGTGCAAGGTGAGAACACAAACCTTGATGTTCTTGGAGAACTGCTCATAGTACTTTTTGTAGTTGTCCTTGTCCTCGGCAAGTTCAGTGAAGAGCTCCAGGCACTTCTTGACCAGGTTCTTGCGGATGACTTTCAGGATCTTGCTCTGCTGCAGCATCTCTCTGGAGATATTCAAGGGCAGATCCTCAGAGTCCACCACACCTTTGATGAAATCTGAACAGAGAAGATAAAGAATGCTCAGCCTTCCAAAGCTTTAAATAACACAATCTTACTAATGAGTAGATAATAATGACTTATGACAGCTAGAATACATGGTTTTAAGGCCATTAATATCTTAGATTGTCCACCACACCCTTGAAAAAATCTGATAGGAGGGATGATCTGGTCAGTAATATTTAAATATCTAAGATGCCATGTTATCATCACTTGATTTATGAACAAATAGCATACGGTAGTAATTCCACATTTGGTTGAAAACTCACTGAGGTACTCAGGGATGAGCTCATCACAGTTGTCCATGATGAAGACCCTTCGCACGTACAGCTTGATATTGTTCTTCTTCTTCTTGTTCTCGAAGAGATCGAAGGGAGCGCGACGGGGCACAAAGAGCAGGGCACGGAATTCCAGCTGACCCTCTACTGAAAAGTGCTGTGAAGAAAAAAAGGTTTATTAGGTCAGCTAAAGGGTCTGTGTCCAAATGTTACTATTTACTTAATAGTAATACTAATAATACTTATTTATACTTATTGTATTAAAACAGACCATTGCACCACTTACAAATTTCCAAGTTTGAAAAAATAATTACAAGACTTACCTTGACAGCCAGGTGGTCTTCCCAGTCATTAGTAAGACTCTTGTAAAACTCTCCATACTCGTCATTAGTAATGTCATCGGGGTTGCGAGTCCACAGGGGTTTGGTCTTGTTCAGCTCTTCCTGGTCAATGTACTTCTCCTTGATCTTCTTCTTCTTCTTCTTTTTGTCACCAGACTTGTGGTCATGGTCGTGCTCCTCATCTGATCCAACATCCTCAATCTCGGGCTTGTCCTCATCCTTCTCCTCTTCTTCATCCTTGTCTTTCTCCTTCTCCTCCTCCTCTGCCTCATCGTCACTCACCTCTTTGTCACGCTCTTTCTCCACCTAGGAGAAAAACAGAACTCAGTCACTTGCCATGATTTTTGATTACTTTGTTAACTCTGGTTTAACTGACCTAAATTAATTGGGCAGATTATTAGACTATGTACTTACAAAGAGTGTGATGGGATAGCCAATGAACTGTGAGTGCTTTTTCACAATCTCTTTGACTCTCCTCTCCTCAAGGTATTCTGTCTGGTCTTCTTTCAAGTGTAGGATCACCTTGGTGCCACGCCCCATGGGCTCAGCTATATGGAGAAAAGATTGGTCAATGCAAGGGATCTCCTATAAGTATCCCTCTACTAATAAAACTAAATTGTTAAATAGCAACAAAGTAATGGCCTCAACATTACTTACAGTTATCCACTTTAACTGTGAATGAGCCTCCAGCAGAGGATTCCCAGGCGTACTGCTCATCATCATTGTGTTTGGTTATGACCGTCACCTTCTCAGCCACGAGGTAGGCAGAGTAGAAACCCACACCAAACTGACCGATCATGGAGATGTCAGCTCCAGCCTGCAGAGCTTCCATGAAAGCCTTGGTGCCAGACTTGGCGATTGTGCCTAGATTGTTGATTAGGTCAGCTTTGGTCATGCCAATACCTGTGTCAATCAGGGTCAGGGTGCGTTCCTCTTTGTTGGGAATAAGTTCGATTTTGAGGTCCTTGCCAGTCTCGAGCTTGGTAGGGTCAGTGAGACTCTCATAGCGGATTTTGTCCAGGGCCTGGAAGGGAAAAAAATTTATTAATTTAAATTTTGCAGAGTTTTAAATTATTCAATATTTGTCCAATTCATTCATTCTCAGCATAAGACTGTGTTATTGCCATGGTATATAACAATACTCAATTAACATGTTTGACACAACGTGAGATTAAGGAAACAGTTTTAGACTAATACTATGACAAACTTACATCTGAGGAGTTGGAGATAAGCTCCCTAAGGAAGATCTCTTTGTTGGAATAGAAAGTGTTGATGATCAGGGACATCAGCTGAGCAATCTCAGCCTGGAATGCAAAGGTCTCAGCCTCCTCCTCCATTGGTTGGTCGTGTGATTCAGGCATCTAAGCAGAAGAGACAGATGAACAGTGGTTTTTAGAACATGCATGTATCATGGATTGCAAATGCAAACACACAAAACAAATGGTACATCCTATCAGCTGACACTATTCGTTTCTTTGTGCACATTGCAAAAAGGTCTACACAATCATTTTAAATCAGAGAACTGAAATGCCAAAAGCATTATGTTGAATGCTTTTATATGACTTTACCCTGACCCAATGGTTTTACTCATTCTTGCCTATTTTTTGCAGTTATACAGGCATGCTATAGACCCATGTGCATGATCATGTTCATTGTGTGGTTTAGCTGCTCCAGTGAGTCACTACGCTGTCACATCTACAATGATTACTGCCAATCACCCTCAGGTAATCTGCAAGTACTTAATGTAACACCTTACAATAGAATAAAATGAACACCACAACCCACCAGTCTCAAAAACTACTTTAGAGTTGAATCAATACCTCTGACTAAATCTTATTTATTACATGGCTGTTATGTGACACAATGTGTATCCATTAATGTGCCCATCAACTCTAAGCGTCATTATCAAAATGTTGACCAAACAATGAAATGACAGTTAACACTGTTATCTGAAGTAGCAGTGAGGTATGCATCATTAATGACAACTGAAGTGTGAGCGTCTATCACTTAATCAATTATACAAGCAGCTGGTGTGACAGACGGCCCAGCTCTGCTCACTACTCCACCTGCCTATAATCCATCTTCTCTGCTTCTGCCTTTATGCAAGTAACATAATACAATTTAATTTTTTTGTAAATGCAATACAAGGTATAGATTGAGAGTGTATAAAGTTGATTGTACTCAATCTAAAAAAAAAAATACTATTAATAAAAAAAATCAAGATTATCTCAAATAATTTCCATTTTTAAGGTCCACGACGGAGACAGCAGTGATGAATTAAAGCATTTCAGCTCACAAATGTAGATAAATCATGACAGTGTAATTAGATCCTCTCTTACTGCAATTGTCATGATTAGTTATTGGTTGCTCAGAGATGAGCACATGGCTAGAGCTGCATATGAGCACAAATTACTCCACCTGCCGGTTTCCCGGGCGAAATACAGGATTCTAGAAGGTACCAAGAGGCGAAAAGAACTCTAGTAGTTTCCATAGGAATCGAAAGCTCCTCCTTAAAGCCATCGTTCGATGAGATTTTGTGAATGATGTCCCTGTACTCACTAATCTTGCACTCAATCGCTGTAACGGCAGAGGATGGCATGGACTGCAGATTTGAGATTTGAGAAAAAATCTCACCGCTCAGGAAATCTGATTTACCATTAGGTTCATGAAATTGTGCGCTTAACATCATGCCTGCCTGTCAAGTGCACCACGAAAGCACCATGTGGCTGCTGTCTCCCAGCTTTGAGCAATGCAAAGCTAATGTGGGCGGAATAGGTGCCAAAATAATGTTGGTAAAAAGTTTTGACATGTGCAAATAACGCTGACATGCTCGGGAAACCACTTTGACACAAACCTCAATGTAAAATTGTCGAAAAGAAATGTCATGCCTATGGTTCTGCTGTCATAATCTGATTATAGCACAATGTACTGAGTAGACTGTATGCCACCTTCATTTAAATCATCACCGGGAATGTCAGAATATTGTGTCATTTTTGTCACGTTATAATTAGCTTCGATAGAAAACGGCTCAGCTATAGCCAACAACTAAGCGAATACTAGCTAACATTATCGATGAATGTGAAAGTGTATAGAATATTTTAGCTGTTGTAATCTCTGTAAATTATTATTAGATAAAAAATATTTAATTTGTTTACCTTGGCCTTCTGTGTTTCGAAATGTGAAATGTATTGAGGTCGCCTCTCTTCGAAGTTGCAGACTCTTCGGTTAATGGACTACGTCGTACAAACGGGGAAACTGGGCAGCTTTAATACCGTTACCGAGCATTCGAGAAATCCTGACCTGAGCTTCCAGAACCATCTGGAATCATCCTCGCTACTGCTCGGTGTTGCTCGCTGACAGGCCCAGTGGGCTGTCAATCATTTTCTGTGCACACGCCTCTCTCCATTCTCAGAAGGAGGGGGTGGGACTAGAGGTTGAGCCCGGCGAGGGGGGCGTGAAGGGCTGTTAACTAGAATGAATCATGCAGCGCTCACTGAAAATTCCAGAACATCGAATGAAACAAGAGCATGAAGTAGATAAATGAAAGATACTACACGTGTATTATGACTGTCCATTTTCTACGTTATCAATCAAACAAAGTGATCGAATGCAGCATGCAATACACTCAGTGAGCAAGAAGGTTTTAATTCTAAATTTTATTACAAATTTGAAGGCATATCATAAAAAATAACAATTACAAAAAGAGACATAAGCCAAATTCCTAGTGGCTTGATATTACTCTTAATGGTTGTCAGTAGTTTTATATAAGCAGCTTATACAATGTAGACTAATGCCATTAATTAAAATATATTGACTACTTAATACTGTTAAAGAGATGAGAGTTGTGTGATATTGAAATGTCTGTTTGAGAAGCATTATAACTTACAAAAATAAAAATGAAGCAAGGAGTCTACTAAGTGTTTTAGTCAACTTCCTCCATTCTTGATGTGTCATCATCTCCTTCCAAGACTGGCATATCTTCATCAGCAGGCTGAATGAGGTCTTCAACTGCAGAATCATCATCATCAATGCCTGTGGATGAGAATGCATTCATTAGCTACTAAAGCCACTGACTAATCTGTAATAAACAGACTAATTGCTATAATCTATGTAATGTCAGATGTAAGGGAGAAAAAACATACCAAGACCCAGCTTGACCATTCTGTAGATCCGGTTGGCATGTGTCTGTGGGTCCTCCAGTGTGAATCCTGAAGAGAGCAGGGCAGTCTCAAACAGGAGGATGACCAGGTCCTTCACAGCCTTATCGTTCTTGTCAGCCTCAGCCTTCTCCCTCAAGGTCTCAATGATTGGATGCAGAGGGTTGATCTCAAGGTGTTTCTTAGCTGTCATGTAGCCCATGGTGGAGTTATCTCTCAGGGCCTGAGACTTCATGATCCTCTCCATGTTAGCTGTCCATCCATAGGTGCTGGTGACAATGCAGCATGGGGAAGCCACCAAGCGGTTGGAGACGGTGACCTGAAATATTGCATAATATATGTCATGATCGAATAAATTTGTTCATACAATGTAGCATAACAGTACAAGAACATTAAAATAGATGAGATCATCTTTCTTCCATTACCTTTTCAATCTTCTTGTCAAGGATGTCCTTCATGATCTTGCAAAGGTTTTCAAATTTATTTTTGAGCTCCTCCTGTTTCTTCTTCTCTTCATCATCCTCAGGCAACTCCAGGCCTTCCTTGGTCACTGAAACCAGGTTCTTGCCATCATACTCCTTCAGCTGCTGGACACAGTACTCATCGATGGGCTCGATCATGTAAATGACCTCGAGGCCGGCTTTGCGAAGGCGCTCCACGAAGGCAGAGTTCGCCACCTGGTCTTTGGTCTCTCCTGTGATAGTGGGTGTCATTTCATTGAATCAGTATGCTAAATAATTACTCTTGAGAAAACATCTGACCAAAAATAGAAAAAGAAACAAATTGAAATCGAGTTGAGTTGCTAACCTGTGATGTAGTAAATGTGTTTCTGGTTGTCCTTCATGCGTGAAACATAGTCCTTCAGGGAAACCATCTCGTCTCCAGAAGCTGAGGTGTAGTATCGCAGGAGCTCAGACAGCTTCTTCCTATTCTGAGAGTCTTCATGGATGCCGAGCTGAACCACAAAATGATGTGTTAATAGTATTGAATATTAAATCTGTGAAATTTGTATTTTCTATCTGAATGGTAAGAGTTAAAGAAATAAATTAAAATGAGTCAACCTACCTTGATGTTCTTGGAGAACTGCTCATAGTACTTTTTGTAGTTGTCCTTGTCCTCAGCTAGCTCAGTGAAGAGTTCCAGGCACTTCTTGACCAGGTTCTTGCGGATGACTTTCAGGATCTTGCTCTGCTGCAGCATCTCTCTGGAAATATTGAGGGGCAGATCCTCAGAGTCCACCACACCCTTGATGAAATCTGAACAAAGATGATAAAGAATACTTAGCCCTCCAAAGCCAAACAAATTTATTAAAGTTAGAAATATATTAATGTTACTAGTAATTACAACTTATGAGAGCTACAATGCATATATGTAAAGCTGTTTACATCTTGGATTGGAAGTATTTGTATGTGAATGATGAGTAATAAATGTTATGTTACTTACTGAGGTACTCTGGAATCAACTCCTCGCAGTTGTCCATGATGAAGACCCTACGCACGTACAGCTTGATGTTGTTCTTCTTCTTCTTGTTTTCAAAAAGGTCAAATGCAGCCCTTCTGGGTACAAAGAGCAAGGCACGGAACTCCAATTGACCCTCCACTGAGAAATGCTTCAGAGACAAGAATGGAGGGGGATTTCATTAGCTCAAAAAACATTACCTTACATGATGCTAAAAGCTGCAAACAAGTAGTTAGATGACTCTTTTCAGCATGTTTATTAGCAGTAAAGCTTACCTTGACAGCCAGGTGGTCCTCCCAATCATTGGTGAGACTCTTGTAGAACTCTCCATACTCTTCATTGGTGATGTCATCAGGGTTACGGGTCCAGATTGGCTTGGTCTTGTTCAGCTCCTGAGCGTCAATGTACTTTTCCTTGACCTTCTTCTTCCTCTTGTTCTTGCCATCCTTTGTATCCTCATCCTCATCGGAGCCCACATCTTCAATCTTAGGTTTGTCCTTGTTCTCAGCAGCTTCTTTCTCAACTTCCTCTTCCTTCTCTCCCTCTTCAAGGTCCACTTCCTTCTCCCTTGTCTTCTCCACCTAGAACATATGAAAAGCATGTCAGTGTCATTGGTTTTTATCAGGTTGTAAGATGACAGATTTGTGTTGCTAATGGAGCTTATATCTTACATAAAGTGTTATAGGGTAGCCAATGAACTGCGAGTGTTTCTTCACAACTTCCTTGATGCGCTTCTCCTCGCAGTATTCTGTCTGATCTTCTTTGAGGTGAAGGACCACTTTTGTGCCTCTGCCAATGGACTCTCCTAAGAGTTCATGAGAACAGGGCTCAGTAATTAGTCAAATTTTTCATCATGCATGTTATTGAATAATAAGTATTATATTCATTTGGGAAATCAAACTTACCGGTGTCAGGTCTGACTGTGAATGAGCCTCCAGCTGCAGACTCCCAGATGTACTGCTCATCATCATTGTGTTTGGTTATGACCGTCACCTTGTCAGCCACAAGGTAGGCAGAGTAGAAACCCACACCAAACTGACCAATCATGGAGATGTCAGCTCCAGCCTGCAGAGCCTCCATGAAAGCCTTGGTGCCAGACTTGGCGATTGTGCCCAGATTGTTGATCAGGTCAGCCTTGGTCATGCCAATACCTGTGTCAATCAGGGTCAGGGTGCGAGCGTGCAGGTCTGGGGTGATTTCAATCTTCAGGTCCTTGCAGGACTCAAGTCTGCTGGGGTCTGTCAAGCTTTCATATCTGATTTTGTCCAAGGCCTGTCCAGAAGGGATATGCTTGTTAAAATAGTTATGTTTGGATGCATATAAAGGCTGCTCACATGAAAAACAAAGGATGATATGGTGGTAAACTGCTAGTTTTACTCACATCTGAGGAGTTGGAGATGAGCTCTCTAAGAAAGATCTCTTTGTTTGAGTAGAAGGTGTTGATAATAAGGGACATGAGCTGAGCAATCTCAGCCTGGAAGGCAAAGGTCTCCACATCCTCCTCCATAACGTGTCCAGCTTTCTCAGGCATCTTAAGGAAGCACATGTTATATTATGATTAATATGATCAAATTTTGGCTTCCTGATTTTGTTTTGTCTGCTTAAACATACCAGTTTGCTCCAAAAAAATGTTTAATTCATGTGTCAGGAATATAATTTCCTGCTGTTATATTTGCAATCCCTCCCCCCCTCCTATAGACAGCCTCATGGCTTGAGGTGGGTAGCTTTTGCTCATGGTACATGAACACATGTTCTTTCTGTCAATCAAGCACTTGCCATTTGGAGAATGGGTGGAGTTCTGATGCTTTCCCCAACCCCCAAAGGCTTTAGCATGTGTCATCCAACACCTCTATGATAAAGGAAGGAATAGCAGCTAAGAATTCAAAGATGGGGAAGAAAAATCTAGCTTTTAACTATAGAGCAGTAACGATCTATTATCTTTTTTCATGAGCAAGGCATCTAGAACATTTAGTGACATTTCATTAGCTCCTTCAGGTTTGAAACTGTCATGGCTAAAAGAGGCCTTACACAAGTTGGTATCTATGGGATTCCATTCCCTGCTGCTGTAAATCTTTTTTTTTTTTTTTTTTTTGTTTACTTTTCTGCACTTACATGTGCTGTACTGCTGTATCTGCTCTTTGTACCAGTCAATTTTCCTGCTCACCCGCCATTGCTCTCATACTGAGGGTCACCCTGCTTGCCATGTGCTCCCTGTGCTCCATGTTATAGTCTCGCAAAGATAGTAATGGAAAGAGGCTGCTCTGCCACACAGATAACTTTTCACTTACTAGTTTTTGTGTATTCTTACTTGTAGCAAGTATTCTTGCTCTTCTGCCTATGCTCCTACCATTTAAGCACCCAAAATACTGTTTATTATTTTATATGATTTAAATAGCTAAGTAGAATCATACTTTACTTTAGGTGTTCCAGTCTTACCTTGAATATCCCTTTTTCCTACAATCACTTCTTGAAGACGGCCGTCAAACTGTGCTTGTCTTCTCTCCTTGAAGAGCTCCAAATGTGTGCTTCGCTTCTGCTCCTGTGGGCAGTAAGTCTCTCTCGGTGAGTTCAAGTTACTATCTTCTCCACGACATGCCGGCGTCTTTTTATACATAGGGGGTGGTTTCTAGAAGCCCCCATTCAGAAGCTTCCAGAAGTTACGTTCACTACAGTGAGGGGGGTGGCATGTGAGACACCAGAGCCCTAAAGTTGATGTGCCCTTTTAGGGCTGCAGAGTCACAAGGAGTGCCTGTCACTCACACTGAGAGCTTTCCTGATAGCTTGTCCAGCTCTCTAGGCCCCACACCCCCCTGTAACCACCACAGCTGTGCAGTGCCTTTCCTATCAGCTGCTGTAGCAGTGCCTCATGGGACACACACATGGTCAGCAGGCCCATTCCTTTTTATGGCATGCAAGATTGGGGTGATTCTCAGAGGTTTCACGTATTTGAAGCAGTGGGACGGACCCCTGTAACTCATGACACATATCTCAGAGAAGCAGAAAAAGAGATTCGCATGAAAATAATTTGCTCCTGAGATTCTCTGTGAGTGTATATGACTTTATGTCATGTTTTAAAACTTGATGAATATTAACACCAACCTGTCAGGATGTCAGTTCCATAGAGCTTTCATGCCTGGTTGACTTTTGTGACTGCAGGAGGATCATCTTAAAAGAAAACATGAGCTATGTAACATAAGTCTTGTTTTGTGACGTGTTCTAACTTCAAAATTGGTCAGTATAGTATTTCGATAATACGAGGTAACGTCAGTATGCTAACATTACAAACCTGAAGTCTTGTCACACAAATTGTTAACTGTGCAGCAAATACTTTTGTAGTGTATTTTCATATGGTGTAATGTTGGTGTGTTATATGGTTTCAGGAGACACTGCAAGCAACGAATGCAGAGATGCAACTACAATCAGTACTGCAGCACTAACAGAACCACAACAAGAGGCCTTCTTTTCACTCGCTCCTCAGCCACCATCTGTGCTTCACTGTGGCTCACGGTGTAACCTCAAACCTTTCTGATGTTCATCATGTAGTGTAACTGTACTCATATATAGAATTAGCTGTACATGATGTACAGCAAACAGATACGTCCACTCTGTTTAAATAATGTAGGAGGACAAAATATTAGAAACATTCTCATTTAATGCAGTACAACTTCAACACGAACTGTGATCTCAATAACTGACATACAGTATATTTGAATTAATAGATTAGTAAAATGTCAACAAAAACCAGACATTAGTCACCTCCTACACTGGACTGCAACTTTCATCCTAATGGAGATCCGGATGTGATGGAGGCCAAGTGGCAAACATGTCGAACCATGTTGAGGACATCTATTAACATGGTACACTGGAGTCAGGCACAATATGTGCAGTATGTGGCAGAAAATCAGCAGTGGTCCAATCTTCAGTGGAGCTTGTTGGTGCTTGGTTTTGGTTCTGGTGCACTTCAGCCATAATATACTGTATTCTGGTGGTGAATGTTCATGCTCATCAATATATGACAGTGTGTCAAGAATTGCTTGACAGAACACATCAAAATTTGTACTTGAAGTAAAACACAAGCAGTCCTGCAGGGGAAAAAATACATAATACATAATAAATGCGTATGTCAACAGTTCCAGTAACATCAGAACAAAGTATGTGTTTATGCAGTAGCCATTACACTAGAGAGTGTAGCTTCTAGAACAGTAATGATGAAGGATGTAGGACAGTTATGCCCACAGCATCAAACAAAGAAGAGGTGTTATACTCTTTCATCTTGCATTTTAACCTTCATGAAGATAATACAGAGCTGTTGTATTAGACTGCATTAATTTTAACATAGTCTACCTGATCAACTGGGAACTACCTATTGTTAAAAATATTGTCCTGTGAGTGGCTTATGGCACTTTTTAGCCACAGGGTGGAAGTGTTGCCCCAAGAACCTACATGGCTTTTGTTTTTTTGTAAAAATGTCATAATTGCTCGGTGAACTGAAGGTGTGTAAATATACACGTCATGTTGGTGCGAAGCTATTTAAAAAGCAGCATCAATGACAAAAGTAACGCCTGCACACTGACTCCAAGACACAACATGTTTCAAAAAGAAAACATTTGATCCAAGTCAGATCTTTGTCAGTTTAGAACACACATATTGAAACCAACAGGCTGACAGGCTCTGTGATTACAGGTGTGGTTAACCATCAAGCCCACCCAGAAACCTTCACCTTGCAGGGAATTAAATGGAGGGAAGCTGAAGAGAGCAACAAGATCACTGAGACAAACGAAAATATTCATAGTATAATGTTTATATTACATAATGTGTTCTGTAACTTTAGAAGGGATCTGACAAGGACGCACTGTTCCTACAAGTGATGTGACTGATTGGTCACAGAGAAAAGAGCTTTTGTTTGAAGAATCCTCCAAAATCTTGAAATTCAGAATCCAGTTGTGGATATGATTTTGAGAAATACCTCAAGCATTACATATATGTTTTGCAGAATAAATACAGAACCCACAGCTTTTACATTTTACTGATATTGAAAATGATATTTTGAGGTTTGTGGTGTAAAAACTCCAGTCAGTATTTTTTTTCAGTATTTTTTTTATTTTTATTTTTTTTTAGCTATGGCTTACCTGATGCCACAGCGTGTAGCCTGAATATTTACACCTGTTTAGTCACTAGATGGAGACATCACACCGTTTGGATTACAGCCATTGTGGAGTCTGTTGACCAGTCGCTCTCAGGACTGAAACAACACCGGGTCCACAACTATGACACAGAAAAACATGATCTTGGCAGTAAAATGCTTCTGGGTATCCCTGACTAAACTGGCCTAACTGTATACAAAACTTCCATATTTCCATAAGATTTCTTGATGGTTTAAGATTTAGCAATAAGGATGACACAGACATCAAGTTTACATGAGGTCATATATGAATGTAGATGAGGGCCGCAACTTGCTGATTTTTATTATTGATTTATCGATTGATTATTTGGCCAATGAAATGTCAGGGGGAAAAAAAGTTGAAAATGGCCATAATTTCACAAAGCTAAGTCGACATATCCAACCTGGCAAACACATCTAATTTACTACCATATACTGGCAGAGACTTAACATGTGAGAGTCTGGAATAAACACATTTTAGACTTGATCCCTTGCAAAATTATTTAAATGGTTTATTGCTTTGCACTGTAGATCCCCTGAATTTTCTGTAGCTGGACTAATCAGTAAATCTAACGTGGACTCTAAATCAGCACCTGAAAACACACCTGTATGTAAATGCTTTTAAGAAAAAGTCTCATTTTGGGAAACAATGCAGGAAATAGACAATGATAAACCATGGTTACTCAAATATTTACAGATGGAAAGCATGTAAACTTACAAAGGTTTCCGTCAAGAGCAAAGTTTATACCTTTTACTACAACGTCCATGAAGCACTGGACCAACAATGGATGGCGCGTGCGCATTAGCTGCTCGAGTAAAGCGATGACATCACGAGCCCGGACCAACCAGTCTGTGGATCATCTGTGTGCCGTTTGCGCTGAATGTGTGTGTATGTGTGTGTGTGTTCTTCTGTTGCTGTACTTCTCTGCTTACCTGGTGAACTTGAAAACAAGAAAACAAGAGGAATGTCCGTGGTGACGAGGTAAGAACTCTGTCGTTGGAACAAAAGTCTGAAAACGCCTGAAACAATACCCGCGCGAGTCGCCTCACCGGGCCGTTCGGTTGCGTTGTTGGTGGTGACCTCCATACCGGTGTGGCCAGTCAATACAGCAGCCATCATTAACGTGAGCCGTGGCGACTTTATGGAAGCTGCTGGCGTCTTTTGTTGAGTTTTCCGAGCCTCCTGATAGAGCTTCAGCGGCCTGGAGCCAGTCTAGACAGGAGTCAACAGGCTGGAGTCGGATGACATTTGCATCTCTCTTGCAAATAGTTTTTTTGTTTTGTCAGCTCTGTGTGTTGTTCCGCTGACCTGGTCACGCAGAACCAACGGGTTCCACCTCAGATGAAGCCCGAACGAGGCAAACGACTGTCCGCAAAGGGCACCTACAGGGTCCCTGAGAGTGCTCCTGCAGAGAAAGTGCGGAAAAAGTTAAAAAGTAGTTTAATTAACTAGATGTCACGTCTGTTTTTGTATCTTTGTGTGGTCTTCACACTGAGATAGCATTACTTCGTAACGCTTGAAGATGGACAGAGCACTGCTTTTAACGTGTATGAATGGATGTTGGCCTAATGCTGGATGCAGGAGTCTGAGATGTAATTTTGGCTAATAAATAATAGTTTGCCCAGTTTCTGTAGTGTAGTCAGACCGGACAAGTGTTACAAATAGATACATTGGTTGATATATATATTGCCTAAAGACATAAAAACAGACATTTTTGACAGTTGTCTTACTGAAAAGCTGTGACCAGGATGTGGGACATTTAAACTCGAGATGCTGTGTTGCTGTGCATTGACAGTTTCTTAATTACTTCAAATGTATTTTTGGCCTTTCTGTTCGTAACTTGTCTGGAAAAACATATCCTGATACCGATCTAACTGCAGTAAGCTAATATTGTTCAATTATATCAGACTGATTTATCAGTGGGGCTGTAATCTGAAGGCACACAGGTCCACTGATGCTTGATAACCTCCATATTGCTTTCACAGTTTTGGTTTGAACTTGCATACACGTGATGGATAACAAGAACTTTGCAGCTAAAACATATTGTTTTAACTATGTCTTTATTGATATTCAGGGTTGATCATTTCTTCACATGCCCCATTACCATGCTGTTCATCTTTGATTGATTAATTGAGTTCATGAAGAGCTGCGTGGCCCTCATAAAGGGCCCTAGCTGCCACATTACCCTTAATAAAAGCACTGGCCTGTGGAGCCAGCCAGACATATGATAACTTCACCTGCTTTGAGTTAATATTCAGTTGTATTGCTTTGCCGGGAGTGACACACTTGTGGAAGCCATGAAGTTACAGGTCAAGTCAGAGAGCACAACACAGGGATTATTACAGCATAATCATTCTAGTGGTAGGCTTTATTCCCAGTTAGACGCTTATCAGGAAAGGCTTGCATTCCCAAGAATTAAAATGCTCTAAATCATTGAGGGGCCTGTACGTGCTTGTAATGGGCCGCTGCCTTGTGAGAGGACTTACTGCTGTGGTGTGAGCTGCAGACATGTTTTCACTGTAAACACGGGAGAAGTCTTACATGATGTACCATGCTGTTATTTTGTCCACAGTGGTAATGCTCAGACAGGGAGTTGGCTTGTTATAGATCAGCCTGGACAGGCCCTGACATTTGAATTGCGTGGCTTGTTTTTCCGAATAAGTGCACATTACAGATGATTAGTCTTTGTCGTAACTGCATGAATTCCCAAGTGGTTTTGCGCTCTAAGTCTTGTTATTAAAGCCTTACCGATTTCTATCCATAGGTCCATATTATTGACTGATATTGAGTTATCACAAATACTGGCAGGTTTGTAGTTGGTGGCCTGTAATTGGTGGTGGTACAATTGAACAATATATACAGCTCCAATGATTTACAGTGTGTCAGACGAATAACACATTAAATACAGTGCTCCATCGCTTCACTTAGTGCCAAATAACTCCAAGTCATTCATCCTTATTGGCCGCTCCAAGCAAATATTATAGCAGAGCAAATACACGTTCATCAGAATCCAAGCAATGGCTGGCTTGACCAGGTTTGGGAATTAATGCGTTATGCATTGCTCCTGCCTCAAGGAGCTTTACATTTACAATACTTATTTATTCTGTATTAAGGTTTTAATGGTGGGTCGTCACAACAGTCCATCTTAGGTTGTGTGTCTATCCAGCAGTTAGCCCTAAGGCGTTGCATGTACCTTGACAAGCTTGTCGCTCTGTGTTTGTCCATGTATTAACCGCTGTTAGGAGCTATGCCAGCTATGTTAGGAGCTATCATTGCTTCCTCAACACAAGCACAGCCTTCGGCGACAGCAGCTTCCGTCTTGTGTTGTTGGCACTAGTCGTTTGTTGATGTTCCTCGTCATTCCCCTCACACGAACACTCTCGCTTCCGCTGATGGAAACATAATTTGGTGAAACTGACTGCAGTATTGTGACTCTGTTTCAGCTGGCACTGGTGAAGATCTGGAGATCACAGCGGTCAGTTTTTTTTCTGTTGGGATTGAAGATGCTCTGTCTTTACATTTTGTCAGCGGTGACCATTCAAAAGTCTTCCATTCAGGTCTCCACAGAGTAAAGCAATCACATCAAAGTTGTGAGTCCACAAACAGTGGCAGTGTGTTATACCTGGTGCTCTTCTGTCTGTCAGCACACAATCACATCTAAACCTCTCTTGGGGAACTCTGTTAATGAACCTAGTGTTATGTTTCACAGGGGCGGAGGGGCAGCCTTCCCCTTTCCTTGGCTCACATTAACCACTATAGAGTGAAAGAGTAAACGACAGCACCAACAACAGGGGGGAGGTATAGACTAATTATTTTTTCAATGGTGGGTGTCATTTAGGAGTGGCTGTAACACAGCTGAGCCCTGAAGACCACCATATGTCAGCGTGCTTTCTGGATGTTGTGGTGGCCTTAATGTACAGAGGCAGGAGTTGAACCGCAGCCCTGTGATTACTGTTTTCCCAGTGAGAATAATGAAAATGTACATCCTTATAGAAGAAGTCAGTTGTCATGTCAGCTTTCTTTTTAACATGCTGGGTTATATTAAGGATATAAGTGATACTGCTATCATGTTACTGTAAATCATCACTGTGTATTTCACATGCATTAGACATGTGTTGATCCCTATAATTACTTAAGTTATTTAGTCCATGTAGATAGTTCGTGAAATATGTATGACTCGTCTGGCACTGTCAGTAAAAGAATGCTTATATTACGAGAATGCAGTAAGTCCAGTTAGTCCATCGTGACTTGACTCGGCTTAAAGATTGACTCTTGCTCTATGTGTCACATCTTAAGTCCACTTCCACGCAAGGGGTTGGACAATATGACAAAATACCGTGAGAAAATGTACATTTGTCTACTGTCAGTGAATTTTCATGTGCATTACCCATGCACTGTGGTCTCTGCACCTTTAAATGTGCCTGGGTATATTAGGGCGTGGTAGGTGGACACGTGTTTTATTGCAATGTTGGACAAACAGTTTCTCAATGGATCTCTGGGAGACTTTATTATATCTCAATAATACATGTACGTGACAGAGGATTTTATCACAATGCACATGTCACATTTATGCTCCATCTAACAGTTATTTTTAATTTTATGAACCAGCTGATTCTTCTCTCCATGAATCATTTGGTTGACAGATTGTCATAAAAGAATGAAAATTCAGCTGAGAAGTTGATAATGTTGAAAGAATTATTAAACCAGAAATAGTTGCTGATTATTTATCCATGGATTGATTGTTTCACCTGTATTTGATACACATTAATGAGCTTCAAGAGCAGAATGTTGTGTTTTTGTTCTCTGCTTTAGGCCAGTTCACTGATGTTTGCATTGATGAGGTGACCTCAGAAGGCCTTGGAGTTGTTTTGGGGAAAGGTTCCTCCAGGTCAGCTTCCTGCTGCTCCTGCTGGTGTCAGATCTTCATGTTTTCAGATCAGGCTCTCTCTGTGCGATGTGTAGTGGATCCTGTGGGATAAACTGTGGACCAGCAGCACTCCGCTGGCCCGCCACAACAATAGGCCTGTATGAGTGTTTGAATGTGCCATTCTTTGTACGGTGTGCTTCACTTGGGCCAGACAATGGCTTCATTTAGCATCCCTTCTCTGTCGAGGCCTGCTCGGTCACCATGGCACCCCTGCCATGCCACACCCTGCCCCCCAGTCTGGCCTGGCTTTGCACTTGTCCTCACTGTTGGGACAGCTGGGCTTAGGCAGCCATTGTTGGCCACACCCAAGACCCAGCCTCACATTTTGAGGATTGTTGCTTTGGGGCCCAGTTGCAGACCCCTCAGTGTGTTTCAGTTTGCATTTCTGAGTATTGCAAACCAAAGGCTTCTCTGACGTTTAGCTTGACGGAGAGCTGCTGAACATCATTTACTGGAGGGGAAAGCAAAAACAAAAAGAGTCTGCCGTGTTTTAAAACAGATGAGCCACCTTGCCTGAAATAAGGACCACCTCTAATGTTATAAAGAGTTAGTCCACATTTTGTGAAATAAAACATAAACCTATAGGCACGTAGAACAGAGCTGCAGTTTCTCAAAGGAAAAACAGTCATATACCACTACTACACCTGCTACAGCACCACCTCAACGGAACAGTTGTTCTGAATAAGTGATAGCTCCTCATGTGACAATTTTGTAACAAACATCATTTCTTGGACAAAACACGTACAGTATAATGTATGAACTCTGCTTACAGCCTTGCACAGAAAGTAGTATTTTTTATGTTATGGCACAACTACATTTTGAAACCACCATGCTTTCAGTAAAAGCACAAAAGCATATCCTGAACATTTACGTTGAGATGAGTTTAGATACCCACCCGTTGGTTGCACACTGCTTGTTCCCTCCCAAGCCCCCTGACTCTTGACCCTTCTGATTGTTCAGGGGTGAAAGAGCAGTGCACCCTGTTTCAAGCTCAACCACTCAGTGGTGGCAGATTTTTAATTAATGGGCGTTAGGTTGACGGCCTTCAGGCCTTCTGGTGAGTAATGGATCCTTCCTGGTAAGTCAATCACTCTTTGCCCGGTTTTTACCAGCAATAAAAAGGCATCGCAGCTACTTAGATGATGTGAACTGAGTCTAGAACAAAAGCTGGTGGGAAAATCACTCACACTGCAGATGTTGTGTCACATTTTATTTGCTGTCATTATTCATTCTAATGAGTAAGATTCTAAAATCTGATGAGCCCGATGTCACTGTCAAGAGTTTAGTGTCAGTCCTAACATGCTTGCAGAAGTTGGCACATTGGCCTCCATCCACTGAAAACAGTGTAATTATTAGGTGTGTTGAGCTTTTCCAAAGTCCAGCCCAGTCACTGGTGTTGCAGCACAGACTCATCTCCACAGAGCACGCTCCCCCCAGAGAAACAAGCCTTGATCTGCAGTCTTATGGTGCTATAACTAGAACTGGGTGACCTCTGAAATTATATTTTGGGAGGATCTGAACTTCTTGCAGTTGTACCTTCGAGAGCACAGAACAAGCTGTGCTACTTTTGGTGCCTGCTGAGATAGTTCCATTTATGAAACAAACTGATCGACCAGACTACTTTAAAGCATATTATAATATTTCTAATGGATAGTAAGTAATGTAACCCCAGAGTAATTCAAATATTAGCTTTAAATGTGATCACTCATTCACACACACAGGTGTTTTTAGCTGTGAGATAAGCAGGACGTCAACTGAGCTCTGTTTTTATGTTTTATATTCTATTTATTACCATTTTTATTTTCTACATTGTACAAGAGTAAATCTATTCCAAGAAAATCTCCATTTGGAGATATATAAACCCACATTGCAGGATAAGTGATATCTTCTCTAAATGTATGTTAACAGAGGGCAGAGTAATCGGTGTTATAGCACATACTGAGCTGTAAACTGAAGGGTTTTCACTCAAAGCTGAAAAGATTTAGTCCTGTATTTGCTCCCAGCTCAACGCTGTTGTAAATACACTATATACTAATAAACATTTCAGTTTTGGGAAATGGTCTTTCCTGGTTTAGTGCTTGTTATGTGGAGTGACATAATTGTCTCAGGCTGTTACAGTATGTCACATGGCAGATGCTATATTTATACTGGGTTGCTTGGTTTTGTTTCTGACTGAAGTCTTTTAATCGCTAAATTTTTGTCAGGCTGTGCAGCTTTTTAATTAATAGCCTTGCTTTGCTTTTCCTGCTTTTAAGAGTAGCATTCAGATGCAGTTAACAAAGTTAGAAACTGACTGTTCTCTCGCCAGACTGAGAGAATTGAGGCAAATCTCAGATTATCATGACAATGAGCACCAAAATTAATTACTTGTGAGCCTCAGCAGCAAGATGTGGAAAAAGTGTAGCCATGCTGCAGCTCAAACAAAGGACGCATGTGGGTCCTGTCCTGTGTGTGCGTGTGTGCAAGTGTGGGGGAGTCCCATAACCGAGATGCTGGTGTGGGAGGATGGAAGGGGGGTTTTATGAGCCAAGTGGGATTCATGTTTCAACCCTTGCTCGCCTCTATTCCCTTTGTCTATAGGTCTCATTATTAATGTTAATTCCCAAAAGCAAGAGTTTTATATGAGTTTGCAGTTTTGGTGGGTCTGTGAGCTCACTATCTTATTTTCTTTTTTATTGTGGCAGGAGAGCTTCCAGCTGGTTGGACGCCAGCATTTTGTCTGACAGAAATTTTGTGTAGTCATCACTTCAGGCTGCTGCTTGTAGTTATGGTACAGCTCAGTCACTGGAAGCTGACGTGTGTTCAGCACATCAAAGTTGTCCTCATTATGCTCACCTCTGGTACTTAGCCTGTATAACAGCATTTGAACAGTTAAATGCCAGAGTTCAGACCATTTCCTATATGTCTTATCTCATCAGGGCGCGTTAACAAAGAGGATTAACCGCAAAAGATGAAAAAGGTGACTGCTGTAGCATCTGGGAATTTCTGAGGGTGCAGACTCCTTCATCTGATTTGACGCTTTCATGCTACCAAAACATAAAGCTTGTTTTGATGTCTGTGCCTGACAAAGCTCAACTACAACCTCACAAATCACAGTTCTCTCATTTCAAGCCATAAGGGTACATGTTAATGCCTTGAAATGCTCAGTGGGCCATTCTAGGAATTACATGTGCATTTGCAGCATGTGCCGTGCATCCCGTTTGATTCATTTCCTCGATTGGAACAGGTCAGATGCCAACATGTTTCCTCCTCAGACACAAACCAAAGCATGTGCAGCAGGCCTTGAACAGCCGACAGGTATCAGATTCAGTAGCAGACTGTGCCAGAGCACGGCATGCTTTATCCTGCTCTTTAAAATGCCGCCCCACCCTCCAGAAAGCACACTCAAGTTCTGACAAGTTGACAGAAGAAAGAGCGAAGGTTGAAAAATTATGTTTAGGCTATATTTCTTATCTTTGTTTCATTCATAAATTGATGCAGTGTTATCAATTCAAAAGCTCACAACAGCAAAGGATTAAGAGGTTTAATTCTTTGGGCCTGGTCATGGATGGAGTTAACCTGTCTTGATTTGAGATCATCTTTTGCATAGCATATGGAAATAAATGCTTGATTTGGTAGATCTGTTTTCTCTCTCTGTCATTTGTATACCTCCTAGCTGAGATGTCATTGGTATTTTTACCATGGTAATGTAATTTACTGTTAACTGAGTTGGCGCCTCTGGAGTCGGTAATGTCAGTCATGCACATTCTTATTGAATTTGTAGAATTTGAGATTGTTTTTAAAAAGCACCTTTGTTTTTTTGTCATTTTTGTTGCGAAGCACATCGTGATTTCTTACAAATAACATTCATGAAAGCCCAAAGCAATGAATTGCAGCCTTGTTACAGGCTGAACCTGCTGTCTTCAGCCTTTCCTCATGCAGCATATTGACAGGTAGGAAATGTTCTTTGTTTGTCTTAAAGATAGCCACAGCAGTCACCGTCTTCCCTCCAGGAACAGAAGGTGTCCTAGTGTCCTTGGGCAGGGTTTGAGGCTGCTGCAACAACGAGCAGGTTCCCACAGTATAGCATATCTGTGCAATAACATTACTGTAGAGAAGCCGTCAAAACAGCCATGCAGTCAGACGAAACCAGCTGCGTCAACAGCTAAATGTTCCTCAGGACTGATTGTATTACAGCCTTTAGTGGCGACCATTGTCCGCATCCATATTTCTTTCTTCTCTCACAGTTATGTAACTTGTTATACTTTAACCAGTGTTAGGATTTTGAGGTGATCCATTAGAACAACAGGTTCGACTTTCCCTGCTCTAACCCTTAAATTACGGTGTAGTTTGGGGTTGTTTTGTGCACTGCTACCCTGCACACAGTGTTGTTTGTGTCATTTGCACCGTTGATAGCTGAGACGCCACAGGGCAGGGGCTGTCAGGTCAGTCCTGTTAAACAGCAGGTGTCCTTGTTAACATCCCCAAACATCCTTTTTCTGCTGTTTGTGTTTTGGTTTCATTTCTCATTGCGCCGCCCAGCAGATTTTATATACTGCTTCAATATTTTTTTCTGGCTGATCTAGTCTCAGGTTGTTTTGCTCTGCTCAGATTATGACACACTCTGAGATAAGCAGCTTGTTACTCGGTCATCCAGCCATGCAAGATGGCCGCAGACTGTCTGTCGGCTTGGTCTCACCTTAGGCTTCGCCTCTGTGTCAGTCAGTCGTGTGTCTGGCTGGCCATAAGCCACTCTCACATCCATGTTGACAGTCAAAGATGAGGCTGAGACCTCAGACCTTTTCTCATGGATTTAGTCTGGTGAACTAATTCTCAGAGTATCCATGTGTGACATTAGCTAATAGCCGCACTGCACTTTGAAGCTGTCTTCGCCCTCAGAACAGCCTGCATACTGATTGGATTATGCTGGATTAACGTTTCTCTGATATGTTTGTCTGTTTATATGCTAACTGTAATAATCAGTGCCCCTCTTTCTTATCTCTGTGCTTGAAACATTAACCACTGCTTTCTCTGTGCTATGGGCCTGGCCTACATCTGGAGGGATCAACAAGTTAAGCCACAGCCTTTTAACCCTCAAATTCTGTCAATCCGTTACAAGCACGTTCACTGCAGCTGCAGCCTTATGCTTCATAATATTTTTGCAACAGTGCCTTCCACTTCTTCTGGGAAGATCTTTCATCCTTGTAGCTCTAAATTCTCTGTTTTTTTTCCTGAGAATAAAGAAGTCCTTTTAAAAAAAAATTAGGGTTAAAGAAGTAGACAGAAATTCAGAGTTTGGAGAAGAAGGCTGGTTGGTGGACCTTGAGTTAAGCTTTGTGGAAGGACAAGCCTGAATTTTCACTTTTTGGAAAGTTCACGTGCTTCATCATGTTAGCTTTTTTAATTTTTTTGCTGTTTTTTTCTCACAAACACTGCTCCGTTTCACCTCTATGTCTAAACTGTAAAGTGTTGTATCCTTACTTGGACTTCCTTTTCATGTTTGCGTCATGCTTGCTGCGTTTTACAGATTAGTGGATGCAGAAAGTCGCGTGGGCCTTCTGGCGTGGACCTTTCTATTCCAGGGGGTAATTACAAGCCTTCCAGAGGGTGGGTAGAGACCAACAGGACCCCTTCTAATCCTGGCATTTAATTTGTGATCGTTAGGATCTCCTACAAGGGAAGGGCTGCATGAGTGGAATTTATGGATATGGCCCCACCCTGAATGAAACATATGTACGGTGTAGCCATGTTCCCTTCCACCACATGACACGAGCCATAATATAATGTTCCCCCTTCACACATTCCTTCAAAGCAGTCTGAGAGACTGTCTTTTTTTATGTAGGAGCTGTCAGTCTTCATTCTGCTGAAATGATATTTATCATCATTGTACAGCAGAACTTTCTCTTCTTTGTCACAAACACTGAGGTGCTTCACTCGAGGGCTCTCTGCATACACTTCTTTCCCACTGTTTCTATCAGTCCCTGTGCGTGTTGCTGTTGACACAACCCATGTTTCACACTGTACACAGAATGGTTAACATTTCACCAAAGCCCTTTTATTCCCTGTATGACCAGAGAAACTCCATCAACAAGCCTGTAATCACAGCTGGACTTTTCAGGGTCATCTACAGTCTGCAGCCAGTCAGACTTCCATGCCTCTTTGTATCACTGTTAATGTGCTGCGAACTGATTTGCAAGCTTCAGAATGCAAGCTTTCAAATATGGCGTCCCAAAGGCAATGTGTGGAGAGCTGTTGTGTCTGTGCTTGGGATTAATGCCATTGCGTTGTGCATTTATGTGCTGTTTGTGTCGCTGACCTGCTTCCTGGTCAGCACATGACAAAATCATATGGTGGGTGCCACGTGGCTGAATGCTTGCAACTGTCACTGGTTTGATTCCAGACAGAGGCCATTGTTGGATGTCATACACCTGTCTCTCCCCGTTTCCTGTCTGCCTCTTCACCTGTCAATAACAAATGGTTCCCCTTTTCCTTCTGATTTTCAGCAGGCAAAAATTAGATTTGTCTACTCGTACATGCTTAATAACTAACAGCAAAGAGCAGGTTCACGCAGTGTTTTTGGGCCTTCAGTTTCAGTTTGAGTTGTTAGTAGCAGAGTATGTTTAGCAGCTTAGCTACTTCCTGCTTTCAAATGTGACGTTGCAAATCATTGACCCAGAGCTGGAATGAAGAGCTTGTCATGTATTTTGTCACTGAAGCTTTATTGTGCCTGATGTAAATGTACATTATCTTACTGTTCTGATCAGTATTTTATCAAGAGGATCCATGATAGTTAAAGCTCCCTTATCCAAAGCATCCACTGGTGGTGACATTGTCCTCATTCATACCAGACAGAAACAGGGAGGTTAGAAAAATCCAAATCTCTAGTTTGTGAAGTTCTCTGGCTTTAGCGTTAGCATAGAGACTTTGATTACTGTGAGTTCTTGAAAACTTGGACAGACAAAACTCCCAATGACGGTGTCACTGTCTATAAAAGCGTCACCATCTGCAGTGCGTACACTTCCTGCTGTATGTACCTGATGGCCTTGAGTTCACCAAAACATCAGTCCTGGTTTTTATTGACACGGATGATCCGTCCCACCAGAACAGAAGCCCTGCATGAGAACCGGGACCTGTCTGTTATTCCAGCTGCATGACATTCTTTTTAGAGGCAGCTACCCAGGACTGTACAGCTTCCACTGTTATCTATTCATGACTGCACTGGCGCGGCTCGCCACTGATGTCTGTAACACCAGCCCTGTAGAGATAAACTGTTTCACATCAGGCCAATTTCTTAGATCAGACCACAGTGGATTCTCAAATATGGACATTTCAGATCTAAACAGAAAGTTGCAATGCTTTAGAAGATTGTATTATGTCAGTTAGCAGGACATGTGACTTGGAAGCGGTCCAGAAATCTTAAAGCCACAGGCAACTTTACACGTTGGCATCTCCAAATGGCAGCGAGAGGCAGCTGTTTGAAAACTCTCAAAAATTATGTGAAAGGACCTTATTGAACCTCCTTACTCATGTTAAAGGAGCTGGTTGTTTTGTGCTGCTTTATGGTTAAGGGAAAAAATAAGGCGGCATTTTAAATACTCGAAGTTGCTGAGTGCTCACTCACAGCTGTTGAGGAAAAAGTTTGAATTTCTCTTTTAAGTTTGATTTGCGACTTCCTTTTGGCAGAGAAGTGTCCGAGTCCAGACTTTTCTTGGCGAGCAGTGTAAATCCACAGTCTCGGTTACAGGGCATATGATACTCTGCTGTGTTCCTGCCACTTTTCCTGATGCATACGCTGATTGGACAAAGCTGGGTTGAATAACAAAATATACAACAAAAGCACTATGACGTCTCGTTACTGCCTGTAATGCCTGACTCACTTGTAAAGAACAGGAAGTTAATGACTGATTGATGACAATTATTTTGTCAACACCTGTACGGAAACCTGAAGGGCCTGAATCAGGTACAGGACTTCTGTTCTTGCATGAGAACACGTCTGATTTTCTCACCTCCTGATGGACAAAGCAGTAATTGGGTTCGATGCAGTAGCCCCAAGAATTACCTCAGTGTTGAATCAACACCCTTCTCATGCTGTTTTTTTTTTTTTTGTCTGTGATCCTTATCCAATATCAAAGGACTTGAATATCTGCCAATACAGAGCCTGATCGGATACTCGTATAGTAGTTATCTAAAGGTAAAAAGCAGTATTCGCAGTGTTCCCATTGATGAGATCAAGTATCAGTGTATTTGAAAATATTATTTTAGTTTGGCTTTCTCATTCAGTGTCCATGTTTGAATGAATGTACACTGTATTCAAAACAATGTGTTTAGATCCTAGAATGAAATGATCATTTTTGCTGCTTTTTTGAGCTTCATGGCTCAAAATTGCTCAAAATTTAAGGGAAAAGGAAGAACAGAAAGTCTGTCGACGTCTAAATGAACCACAGAGTTTTATTGCAGTAGTGGTATAATGGGGTCTTGTGCTTTTGTTTTTGTGACTTCACTTATTCACTTAAGCTACTTAGAAAACAGTGAACTGAAGGACTGAAATAGTTATAATATTATATTACTGGTTTGCATGTGAAATCTTGCAGCAAAAAGCCAAATTACTGTGATGCTGTGTACATTTCTTTCAAGTGAAATACTTTTTTGATGAGCATCCTCCACAGAAAACCAAATTCCTTACACATTTCCATTACTGCGGTGTTCATTCAGTCCAAAAAATATCACTGTGTTGCAATGCAGGAATGTTTATGGATGCTGGATGTTGTGAGTCAGTAATTAGCTGAGATACAGGAGCGATGCTTGTGCTGTAAATCATGTGGGAGTGCCTGGGATTGTTTAGATTGAAACCCTTTGGATATTTTGGCAGTTTTCTCAACATTGCCAGACTGTTTGGATGGGATGTGTGCAGCGTTTTCAGTTTCTGGGGCTGAATGTGTTTTTATTACACACAGGAGTTTAAGGTGGAGGGTGGCAAGTAAAACTTCTGTTTTCTCTCTGAATTCATGTTTTTCACATTACTTTAGTTCTTCTGTAGCCCATCTCTCACCCACATATACACCAGGCAGGCGGGCTTTACACCTTTGCTTTGTTTCCCTTCCTGCAGCTCTCCAAACAAACCCTAAACAACTTGTCCAGAGCCATTGTAGGGGGGAGGGGAGGGGGTGAGCTGGGCGGCGGCCACGGCTCGGCTGCATCCTATTAGGATTGGGAGTGTTGAAAAGGGGTGTGGCCTGGAGCCAGTAACATCTGTGCTTGTCCCCTCTGCCCCCACAGCATTCTGCAGAGAGAGAGAGGAGGTTAGGGAGGGAGTGGATACGCCGAGGAGAAGTTCTCGCCGGCCAGCTGGCTGTTCGCAGGCTCTTCAACAGCAGTTCATGCTATATGGCGAGTTTATCCCTTGTCTGCCCCCCGTGCCATCACAGAAAAGCAGTCTCTTTCTGACTGGGATTTTCCTCTTAGCTGATTTTGACAGCCTTTCGGATTCCAATCCCAAGCAGACGACTTTGAACCTGCGTGGATCACATACCTTGCACAGAAAAATGCTCGCTGCATGCCGTGTGCGAGCTGTGTTTTTTTCTGTCGACAGTGCAGAAAGCAGGATACTGCAGTGAGTTGAGGATATAAAGGGAATGCCCAGAGCACAACAGAAGCGAGCTCACTCCTGGACAGGGTAAGACGAGCTCAATGAATCTGCCTATTCTACCCTGTAATCAAATGAGTGCAAGGAAAAGGATGCAGGAGCCGGCTATCTGCTGATTGGAATGTGTGTGTATAGGCTGCATGTGACCGGTAGATAGTCTGAGGCTATCATCTTCTGTGTGTGTGTGTGTGTGTGTGTGTGTGTGTGTGTCCATGTGCATGAGGGGAGTTGGGGCTGCAGGTTTGCTTTATCACTCCTCAGGATGCAGGCTGGATTCCTCTCACCAAGACGTAGGTGCTTGTGTCATGTCTGTCTAATTAGGAGGTGTCAGTGCGGAAAACAGTGTTGCCGTAGTAACTGGTGGGGGGGGTGACAGGGTGCTCAGACGGGGCCCTGGGGCTGATTTTGCAGTGAGTTGTCCTGCGTCTACGGGGAATGCCCCATAATGACAAGGCTGGTCTGAATAGGGTGAGGTGGTGGTAGAAATATGTGCGCACAGACACACACACACACACACACACACACACACACACACACACACACACACACACACACACACACACAGAGGCTACGGGCGACTACCTCCCACTAGCTTCTCTCTGTGGTTTGGCGAATGCAGCCCGTTATCAGTGTCAAGTGAGTGTGAGAGACAGCGGATGGCATACGTTTTTTCCATGATGGGGGTGGAGTGCAGATAATCAAGTCAATGAAAAGGAAAGTCACCTTGAGCAGAGAGGGGTCTGCTCATTCACCTCTCCCATTTCCTGTCGCTGCCCATCCTTCTCAGGTTCCAGTCCTCAGCTCCTCTCCAGAGGCTAAGTATGCGCTACATCGCATGTAAAGACTACACAGACTGATGCATTACAAGGGACTGACAGCTCATCTTTGTAGGATTTCATGGTGCCTCTGAGTGATGGAGAGCTAGATTCCCCCCTGTAATCCTCGATGGGTTTTGTTATTTGTTTTTGTGCACTGAATTAGAGAGACAATCCTATTTTCTCCCCTATAAACATCCAGAGCAGATTAAAAAGGAGGGTAATGTGCGGTGGAAGGGGCTTACATTAAATCACCCACCCACCCAGCTTGCACCCGTCACCCACTGCTCTGGTTTCCATAGCAACTGAGGAAGAGGTAGGGATTTTTAAAGGACAGACTGCAGCTCAGGGTATCCTGGAAGAGATTACAACGCTGTCCACACCCCATTATTGATGATCTGAGAGGTTATCTGTTATACTGCTCAGGAATGAATCTGGGACTAATATTGGACTGTGTCCAGCTGTGATGCACATGATAATGTTTACTGTTCCTTGTGCCGCACAGACTGTTGGTGCTTTATGATCTTCTCAGTCGTTCAAAGTCGACATTTTGCAAAGGTTTATTCTTTTCTGTTTTTTCTTCATACTCAGGCGTTTCTCTTATTTCCCAGTCATTCACTAATTTGCTAATTTACGGTGATGCTGATTTTCTAATAATCAAATCTTAAATGGAGAGAGAAGCACAGACGTAACCTAGATAACACTCATTATGTTATGTTATGCTGATAGTCTTATTGATCCTCTACCTCAGTTGTCTCCATCCTTTTTGTCACATATATCGCCCCTATCAGATAAGCTAAAGCACCGCTTCATCAAACCACTCATCATGTTTCAGATATGCTCATTTGGATTCATTTTTAAACAGGATTTATTTAATATATAAATGTGGAAATTATTTTTTAATGCAAATTCATTTTCACTTTTTTGGTTGATTTGGTCAGGATTGCATCCATACTATTACAGCTCGGAGTAGCAGAAGCTGGACGTTTCAGCTATTTATCCATGACTTTTAATGTCAGCCTTCTTTTATCTACAGCGTTTTAACAATTCATCCTGCTGTGTGCAGTTTTTTAGGGGCTCTATTCATTTTGATTTAACGTCTCATTAATTATTTTCTTATGACACTAGCTTGATAAGCAGCTTCATAAACAGCTAAATGTTAGTTGAAAACTTAATTTACTTAAAAAGCATTGTATTTACCACTTTCATGTGCAGTATAGCAATGATGCTGCTGAAATAAAGCTCACATGGTCACATGCAAAGTAAAACTCCGGAAGAAGCAAGCAGACCAAGTCCAGTTGCGCTAGTTCCAACCCTTCTTGGATAACCATGACCTGTATGACTGAGAATCTTTACAGACATTGCTTTTCATGAGCTGTTTCAGCTTCTCTGCTCGCTTGCTCACTTGCTAACTTGTTTTCACGCACTCTCAATCGTAACACTTGGTGTGAAGGATGTCACAGCCGGCTCCATATGTGGATACATTTGTAAAAATCACATTTCTTTTTTCAAGTGAATTCCTGTAGGTTCAGGCCCTTCTTTCATACTGAATGGAAGTTTCTTGATTCCCCAGTCTTGATGCTAACACATTTCCCCACTATCTCCTCACTGAATATGCTTTGGTTCATTATATATAAGACATTACAGTAGACTTGTTATGAGCTGCACATGCAGAACATCCTAAACACAGTGGATACAAGTCAGAATTGCAGATTCATATCGCAGGCTATAACAGGCTTGTAATTTATAACCCAAACTTAACCTGCATGACAGCTGCGGATCATAAAAGTTAAGCTGCTCTTACCAAATAGGCAAGTTGTTTGCAATGTCAACATCTGTGCTTTGTGTTAAACATTGCCTTTTTTGTGCCAATTTTTCACAATTATGAAGCGACGTGATGAGGGCTGCTTGTGTTTTATGAGCTATTTTTAAAACTCTTCTTTTTTTTTCATTGTTGTGACACACAGCCAACAGCCTGAACCCCGATGACCACGATGAAACTCTGAAAGGGTTTTGTCGCATGTTTGAGTAGTTTCCCTCTTTGCCCCGAGTCTAACCTCCACTTGAAGGGTTGACCTGAGGAAGAATGCTAACATGTTAAGAGTGGGGGGTTGGAGAGGCTGTCTGCAGAACAAGTTTGACAACCTTGCCTGCAGAAAGAGCAGCAGCCTTTAACCTGCTTTTTAATCTCTGTCCTCCCCACATTTCAGCCGCACACTCCCCAATCCTAAACGTGCATTTTTTTAGCTTTGTGCTATTATTCATTTATGTAAGAAAAGGGGAATACCACTGAATTACTTTTTAAGGCGTAGAGGAGTCCAGTGTGTTTTAGATAACATTCAGTCTCAAAAATGAGTTATTTCTTCATCTAATCTGTGACCATAGGTAATTAGATCATCATGAACTCTCCTCACAAATTCATTTGGGTGGTCACACAGATGTGTTCAAAGCATCCAGCATCTTTATGGATATAGAGGTATTGTTTCTAGTTTTGTGCAAAACTGGCTACTGTAATACACCGCTCATTAAAGTTAAAACAAACATATGCTGGGTCTGCCAGTAAATGGACCATTTCTTTAGGAAAAAGAAAGTAGTAAAAAGCTAGAGTGGACCGCAAATTGGATTCAGCAGTGATTGAACCTTTCCCAGGCAGCCAAACAACGTATCCGACAAACATCTCTTTATCAGCACTGCGTTCATGGAGTAATGCTGTGGCCTCACAGGAGGAACAAACACAGCAAGTTAGTCAGCTTGCACTCATCACAGCCTTTGTGTTTTGTTCCTGATTGGTGATCATTTTTGACCAGATTGTCAACCTTGACTGTTGAAAACAGGTGTGGCTTGAGATACAGAAGCTGGTCTTGGACTAATCTGATTTATCACAGACCGACTGTGACAATGTCTCTGAATGAAATGTGTGAAGACCATGAGTCGGCGTAATGGGGAAGGATGTTGAAAGCAATTGGATTACCTCTATGTGACATGGCTAATAGAGTTTCCTTTGCTTTCAGTTACAGCAGCAGTGCAGTGCCTGTGTGTGTGTGTGTGTGCGTGTGTGTGTGTGTGTGTGTGTGTGCTGGTAACATGGTGCAGAATGGTAGTTAGCTTTATTGTGTGTCATTAAATGTTATGTTGATACCGGCCTAAGTTTCAAAACAGTTCGCAGACATCATTTTAGATTTTTACTGCAGCCGTTTTAATAGAAAACTACCGCATTGTTACTCAGTATTTGCTGTTTGAACACAATGCAGGGTGCAATTATAGTTCGAAACATTTTCATAGCAGTAGTAACATTTGTCATAATAGCCTCTGGAAATTGGGCTCAGCACCAAAATGCAATGTTTATGAGTAGCAAGCAGACTATAGGGCTGCAACTAGCAATTGTTTTTCCAGTTATTTGATTAATTGTGTTGTATGTGAAAAGTGAAAAATGCCCATCACCGTTTTCCACAGTTCAGGGAGATGCTTGCTTTGTGCCACCAACATGTCAAAATGATACAAACAGACAAAATCTGCAGCTTGAATTTAAGAAGCTGGAATCAGATCTTTCTTGATAAATGTCTAATGATTAATGAATTCTTAGCAGCACTATATAGTCACGTCATGAACTTGATGAAGAAGTTTAGGTAGTTCTCCTTTGATCGCGTTGTATATAGTTTGTTTAATTGCACAACCAATATTAATAGTGGTTTAGAAAGAATGCAGTGGAAGCAGTGCAGCAGTGTTCTGTTGTACCAAATTAACACATATATCAATGTGCACGCTGGCATATGTCGTCATAAAAACTGGAAAAACTACCACACCAAAAGACATTACATCACGTTACTTTCCAGCATATGCAATGTTTTGCAGTCACAGCTCACAGCAACTTTGTGACAAATCCATTGTTGCTGCTTCAGAGTCCTCCAAGATGTGAACTTTTTTGAACCTGCAGCCATGTAGACATGCATAAAATGCATCAGCTGGTGGGAGAAATGCTTCCTTTGTCTGTCTCTGTGCTGTTATCCCTTTCTCTGCTCTCTCTCTGTGTCCCTGTATGTTAATCCTGTAATCTGAGAACCACTTCAGCACACCTCCCTCAGCCATGTGACACTGATGCTCGAGAGGCAATGCCTTTTGTCATATCTTGACACACAATCCTGTAACGTAAATGCACACGAGCACACAGGCAGAGCTTAACAGTTAGTTGCTACTGTTAACGCTGCTGCTCTCACACGAAGAACAGTTTTAATGGCTGCCTGTTGTCTGACTGGTCGTTGCTGGGAAGTGATTGATTTTAATCTCTTCTTAACCTGCCAGTCAGTATTTATATCGTGGCCCAGTTATTTTCTGATGTGTGTCCAAGTCTGCATGTGTTTACTCATCGTGCACTTAGGGTGCCATTAAGTGACTGGCAGAATGAACGGTATGCCCAGCTGTGCAAGACAACTGGGCACCACTGTGCCATTTGTACCATGGAGAAACCGGAGAAAATTAGACAATGAGAAACCCCATGGTTGACATAAAAATAATTGCCAAGTAGCTTTAGCCAGTTTTCAGGAATAACATGGGTTGATCAATAGATTAGTTTACGTTCAGCTAGAGGCTGCTAATGTTGGCTTTCAGTAAAACCATGTGGAGGATTTAGAGTTTCTGCATTGGGAAGAAGCTTAGCAGTATGTGTTCTGCAGCTGCATTGAGAAATGGAGATTGTTTTATTACTTTTGATTGTTGTTACTATCGAGCATTTTGTGGTTGAGTCAAAACAGTTTTGAATTTCACAGATTAAGCAACCGCCTCGTGTCCAAATAGTGGGCTGCTCATTGATTTTCAGCAAGGCAGCTCCGAGCTCAGGCAGCGTGTTTTGATGAAAGGACTACTACGAGCCTTCGCTGTTTGACTCCTGAGCCTTTTGTTTGCAGCTGTCCAAATTGATCCAAAATAAATTACCAAGTGTCGTGCACAACAGTCATGGGGGTTTCCAAAAAGCATGCTACAATCCCTAAACCACAGTGGCTTTTTCAGTAGAAGTACACTTTTATGCTCAACGGTTTTCGTATTTTTTTGTCAGCAGGAGAAACACTGCACTATGCAGTGTAGAGCAATAAAACAGCACTACCTTCACTGTCGGGATGATTTGCATTGAAAATACTGCAATGAGATGATGATGAAATTGCAAGTCTGATCCATCCCAAATCCTAAATCAGAAAAGAAGATTAAACTTCTGTGCACCAAATGCCTTTCTGCTCTGCCTATAACACAGTTGCAGCTATACTCTGTACAGTCACTTCATCGGTTTCATATTTTTTATTTAGTGAAGCTAAACTCAAAACAACACATGAAATTATTTATATATGTGTGCTGGCTGGGGTTAGAGCAATGGCATAATCCAAGGATGATGAACAGCATCATGACGCTTTATTAATTCCATTTTTGGTGACAAACTTAATTTTCATTTGCTCGCTCCACTGAATGTTCAGAGGTCAGGGTCAGACAGAACAATGTCCCTGGAGCAGAGAGGGAGTCTGTGTCTTGCTCAAGGACATTTTAGAAAGGTAAATTATTGCTAATTATAGCACTTGAGCCTGAGAGAGACGTGGCTGTAGCTCTATTCAAAACAATTCAAGGTGAAGCAACTCTGCTGTCTAATATGGGCTTCCTGTATCCATTGTCATTATTGCTCTAATGCTGTCGTTCGGCGTTCCTGCTGTCGCCTGTGGCTGTAGAACTACTTTGCTCAGTTAGAAACGTAGCAGAGCCGTTCTGCCGTGTCTTGTCCTAATCATCATTAGTGTGACTGATCATTTAGGCCGCTGTAGATATCAAAAAATTAAAATACATCACAGTGCCTGAAACTGCCGTGAAATGCCAGCTGGTGCAGAAGAAGGTATTTCACACATCTGTTTTCAATACACTACTGTCCACTGTGTTCTCTCTCCAAGGTTGAATTCCTGCTCTGAGTGAAGCACATTTTGACTTATTAGCATCAGCTTTAACTTGACCACTTTCCTTCTAAATTGCACACAAAAGCATCTCTTTACGACTTCAGTTATTTCATGCTAAACTACATGATTACTACTAGAGTATATGGGTGGTTTTGTTTAGAAACTCTTTTTTTTGTTTTAGTGAGTAGTCTGATTGCATACTATTGCAAATTTCCTTCATGTTTTACATATTTATTTAGTTTTACTTAAGTATTCGGTACTGTGACTTACTGTTATTATCACATACAAATGTTTGGCTATCAACACCACAAATTTCAGTTTTTGGGCAATTGAGATTATGTACCTTTTGAGTACTGTGGCAAGTGAGGGCACTGAAATACTGTCTTTTGTACGAGCGATAGCAGCACCAGAGAAGTCTTTATTTCTTCCGCACGCCGTGTACCAACCGTCAGTGCTGACGCCATTCGGCAAATAATATAAACATTGAAGTAAGCTTGAACAGCAAAGGAGGCTGGACACCAAAATAGACCCAAATCAGAGAAAAGGAAAAGAGGCCTCAGCGGAGCTGGAAGATGACAGCTGGATGAAAAGTGTCAGGTTGTCTTTGAATTCTTACTTTCTGATCTTCATTCCGCTCCGCACGTGTTAAGTAACGTGAGTGTCTCTCTGTGTTTAGCTTAAGATGCTCCTCTCAGACTCTGCCTTTTCTCCAACCGACCTGACACTTGTGCAGGTCTGGTGGAGAGGTCTTGGGCAGGCACCGCGCACGGACTCACACTCTCTTCACAAACACTGGGGTTCTTTTTACAGTCTGGACTCACGCCAGGTCACCCACCAAACCACATGGTCACGAAAACAACAAGGCTATCCAAGGATAGAAATCTCCTGAGACAAAGACAGAAGTGTTTGTGTGAATATGGGTGGGCGGGTTTAATTATTGGATGTGTATGAATGAAGAAGTACAAAAGAATCTGCCTCATACTGTAAGCAGCATCCAACAGAAGTCATCATGTCTCTCTAGTACAGTCCAAGAGTCAATTTACATCAGTGTAAACAGCATTCTTCTTGATTATATGGAAAGTGCAGCTGTTGCGTGGCATTATCATCAACTAGCAGACTGTTAACATTTCAAACATGCCTACTACAAGGATAATTCCTGGAAATAACTATTAATTCTGCTCACTTTTACTGTTTGGACAGCTCAGCGTCGGCGTGACTGTTTGACTTGTACATACTTGATTCAGGATTGGAACTAATCTGTGTTTCTTCTCAGAGCAGGTGGAAGGTGTTGTTGTATGGGTGTTGTTCAGGGTCACAAGGCTCACCTGGCTATGAGAGGAATGTCCTCTTGTTCTAACAGGCTTGTTATGTTGGGAACCTTGACCGTCTGATAGACGACCTGCAGAGGCTAATGTGGGAGCACTCGGGTGTCGCAGGTTAACAATTACAGCGCAAACACACAATCTTAACAGTGACACAGTGTCTGCATGTTCAGACCTTGAATACTCCCCCTCTTGCCCTTGCGGTCTGCCTCTTTGTACCCTCCTCACATGGCCACAGGTTCCTGCAGCTGGACGGGGACCAGCGCTGTCCCACTCTGGCTCACAAGTTTATATAAAGTTTACAGCTTGCTTTAGCTAATGGAAAAGATGGGTAGTTTTGTGGACTAATATGGTCAAAGAGGGCTTTGAATCGCTCCTTCCCTTCATGCTAGAATAGATGGTGACCGTGAAGCCAAGCAGCTGCTGCTGAGGCCTCTGGTAGTCTATTTGGAAAAGTCAAGGATGTGTCAAAATAAATACACTATTCTTTGTATTAGCCAGAGTGAGCTGCTGTGTACTTTATCCCATGTGTGGCCATTTGGCCTCAGGTACCTGGTCTATGTGGCACACTTTAAGCTTTGACTGCACTTTAGGTACGTTTGTCTTTATTTAGAGAACAGTTATTATTCAATGGAATAAATTTGGCCATTGTTAGTTTGGCTTGACAGTTTGGCCAGTTATTACTAGTTTGTTGGCCACCAAGAGACACAAGTGGTAATTTAGACTAATGTGTAGAGTGTCTGATTAAATGGTCATTGCCAACCACCCATCATTATCAACACACTTTACCCTGGAACAAAACATTAAATTGTTAACTGATATTTTATCTTCATGTTTGAAAGTGTTTGGCTTATATTCCTTTTTGGTTTGCTTCTTGTTTTGCTAGCATCAGCACATTAAATGTGTCATGTAAACCAAAGATTAACTAGAAAAGAGCACTCAGTAGAGAGCAGATCTCCACCAGGTGTGTACGCTGTGCCTAGCGCAGTACTCTCATAGTAAATAAATGTGCTTTTCTTATTTCAAGTAAAATAAGGGCTGCATTTAATCAGAACACAGATCGTTTTGAAAAATGTGCATTGTCATGTCGTGTTCTTTTCTCCTTCTTTACCTCTCATATCCCTTTTACTGCATGTGTCTCCTCTTATGTCCCTTGGCCTATATGTCTCATAGTGGCACTTCACATTGCTGCTTTTGATAATGAACGTGGTCTTAGAACATGTGAGACATGCTTGTTATGAACTGCTCATAGAAGGAACATGTAAAGTCTGTCTATTCATGATTGAAAGCTCTGTTGTCTTTGTCTACCTTCCTCTTTTTCAGAACACACCATGTGAAATTACTTTCTCTGACTCACCTGTTTTCCTGACTGTTGTCTGTCCTCTCTCCCCTGAGTGTGTGTATTGCACTCACAGACTTGATTCACAATGCTTGTTGGAATACACAGATACTTGATTGGCTGAGAAGCATCATGTGGGATGATTGACAATGTATGCAACTGGTCTGTAGGTTCCTGGGCTGCTAAACCAGTGTAGTAAAGGCTAGAAGAGCTGTTCAGATTAAAAAAGCAATGCTCCATCAATAAGGGGCTCTTGAGCATGTGCACCTAAAATATTAGGCTAATGGGTCCATTAGTATGTGAGATACGCTGCAGACAGATACACGCACACACTGACACACACAACTAAACACATGATCCCCTCCAAGCTTAACCCTGGCAGAAAAGAAAAACATGTAGGGTGAAATATGTAAATAATATGACAGATTTCAAGTTTTTCTGGTGGTTGGAAAAAGTCAGAGACAATTCTAGCGACTGTCCCAGATTAGAAAAGCACAGCTTCTGGATAGAAGAAGCACAGATGAACCAAAAAAAAAAAGTGACTAAAATGGGACAGTGATGGCATCAGGCTTTATTTATGTAGACCACAAAACTGACATTTTATTGACTGGCTTCGACAAAGTTGCCATAGGAAATGTCCTCACTTTCCCTTTTGGAAGAGATAACTTTAGCTGTCGTCCATTGCCTCGGCCCACCGAGCCGAGCGAACCGCAATCTTTGATTACAGTGAAGTATGTGACCTGACCATGTTAAATTTAGACTGCTTCACACTGCTTATGATGCATTCTGTCTGGGCGAAGCCTCTGACTTATAGGAAAACTCTTGGAAAGGTCAAGCGAACTTGGTTATGTTCAGCGAGCGGCTGGTCACCAAAAAAGATGTCCAGAAATTCCTGCAGGTCGGCGCAGCCTCTGTGGTTATGAGACTTGGCATCACATCGCTCTGCACAGCAGGAAGGGAGACTGTAGAGCTGTTTTTGTGACATGCTGACGACAGTGTCCTCGTGGATATCTGAACACCATGTCTTTATTTTGCCAGACAGCAGAGAGGTCTTGTGCACTTTATTCCATTATTCCTGCTTGGAGTCGAGCCAGCAGGTCTGAGAGCTGTCTCTTTGCCTACACTGTGTGTTAGTATGACTTAGTAGTTTTGATACAAATCAAACCTGTTAATGTTTTCACTAGTGAGATTCGAGGTCTGTCTTGTCTCAAAATCTTACCTTTTGTTTTAGTTTTTAGCTTTTGCTGCAGAGTAAAAAGTCGCTGTTTATGTTTGAATGGCTGTAACCAGAGAAGCAAATGCTCCACGCACAGTTAAATCTGATCCCAGGTCAAAATGCCCATTGAAGAGATCACAATAAGAACTGTAACATTAAACAAGAGTAAGAGACTACAGCAATGTTAATGGCTCTTTGAGAGCTTGGCAAGTCAAAGCAGCAATGTTAACATGCTGATGTTCAGCAGGTGTAATGTTTACAGTGTTCACCATCATTTGCTAATCAGCACATAACAGCACATAGTAAAGCTGTGGCTCATACCTGATTAGTTTGGTAAAAAATAACAAAGTATTGAAGAACTTTTTTTTCTCATGCTGAAGCTAGATAAAAAGTTGGACCAACAAAGTGGTGGAACAACCTACAGCCTGACATTGCCGTTCCTAGAGCCCTGCTGCTAGCATGGCTGAAACCAACCCAAAATTACCCTTGAGCTTTTGGAAATCTATAAATGGTGATGCACTATGAATCATCACCTGGCAGGACAAAAAATTTCTGTAATGTGCTCAACCCTCCTCATCAATGCTGTTCATTTATGACAGCTGATCTCTGTGTATTTTTATCTGTGATATAGGGGCAGGCCTTATGTGGCACGAGTCCAACAGAATTGCACACATTTCTTACGTTACTGATAAAATTGCAGCTGCTAGAGACCAAACCAAATGTGTAATCATAGCTACTAAGTCAGAGAGCCTGGAAGGGAAGTCTGCAGATGATGATTATCAGGGTGATTGAGGCAGTGCATGTGGAGTTTGACGCGGACTCCAAACGTTGTAAATCTCACCTGCCATCTGAACATGCAGGCCGACTTGCACACCTTCTAATGACTCATCTCAGGGTTTACAAGGTCTGCTTTTACTCTTTACCCACAATGACCAAGCCAGTCTTCAAAACAACAAAAGGCCTCACACACCTCTCACCATGGTCATTGTAAACACACCCCTCTAATCATTGCTCATTAGGTCTTTAGAGGAAAGCTGATGCTGAATAGGAAGGAAGGGGAGATGAAAAGGCCTGAATACACTAATCATAGCAAATTATGGTCTCCATTTCAAACATCACACTCTCACGGGGCCCTATTATGTAAACAATAAAACTGAATCTTTCAGTGCTTGCCCTTACTGCTGCAGTGCATTGTACTTTCCCTTCATTTGACCCTGCGTCATTAACCATTACTGGGGACAGATGTTAGGTTGCAAGTATGGATTTAAGTGAATGTGAGTGTAAAAAGCATAAACGTCACTCCGCTGTGTGAGAATAGGTTTAGTTTTGTGCCAAAAACTCATTGTGTCGTATCTCTGTGTTCACAGTACCCTCTGACGGAGGCCAAACTCTGAGGTGGAGGAGGCTGTAAAGAGGCCCTGAAGGAGCCTCCCACCCTCCCTACCTGACCAGCCGCACACATCGGACAGCCATGGCTCCTCGGAAACGTGGTGGCGGTGGCCGCGGTGGCCTCTCCTTCATCTTCTGCTGTTTTAACAGCAACGATCACCCGGAGATTACCTACAGGCTGCGTGAGGACTTCGCCCTGCAGGCCATGGAGCCGGCGCTGCCGATGCCAGGATATGATGAGCTGGACGGCATGTTCTCCGAGTTGGTGGTGAGACATTATTCTGCTTTTTCTATTTGAGGAAAATCAGACCAGAGTAATTGTAAGGCTTCAAAAGAAGCCTTTAATTAATGTCTCAGTAAATATGTTTTAATTTTACTTATTCTATATTTTTCTTAACTGTCAGCAAATCCCTCAAAACTACTAAAAACCAGCAGTTAATTGATCCTGCTAATGAAGTTTTGCCAGTGTAGCTAAAGCCTGATATAGCTCACTCCTCTGCGCCTCCATTGCTGTCCAGAAACTATTAAAAACACATCAATGAGCCACAGTTGCACTTGGTGACTTATGTTTTTTTATTACCATGAGCATGGCCACTGTGGTTTATTTTGAGTTAATCCCACATACACCACCCCGCCGCTTTAAATACTCATTAGAGCACCAAATGTGTTCATCTGCAGCAAAAAAAGTTTCCAACAAATGCACTATTTACTCCTGTTTTTACCCATGTTTGCCAGAAACGAGTGTGTCCAGCTATTGTAGGAAATGATTTAGCCTTTTTTAAAATACATATTTTCGAGCCATTTCAAATGATGTAGATTCTGGTCCTGAGTGCCACACACAGCAATTTAACGTCGGAAAGTATTGAGAAACGAACTACAGCATTGGTGATGGTCTTTTTATGGCATTGAAAAATACAGTATATGATCAGTCTTGCGCTTTAAGAAACACTTTTTCATTTTATTGTCTGACAGTTTCCACATCAAATGTGTGGGACACATATACAGCAGTACATAATACAGAGAATTCAACACAGTCTTCCTCATAAATTACAGCTAATGGAAAATGACTAATAACACTGAAATACGTTGAACTTTAAATACTTTTTCCTGCATTTACAATCCAAATATTTGTGTTCGTACAATGGCTGTTCAACATAACAGACAGTTCAGCTCTTCATTAAAGATGTCTTTAAAATAGATTCTTACTTCGTTGTTTACACTGTCCTTTACATTTTAAGACAATCACAAACAAGCGGTCACTTCCTCCCAGTTTACACTGTCTTGTGAGTAATGGGGCCAGGCTGCTGTGCTCTCTCTGTCTTATTGTCACTTCTAATTTGCCGTGCTCTCCTCTCTCTCCTGTCCCATTTTCCTCTCCCGTGGTTGCCACAGTAATCTAAGCATGACATTTTTGCACATCAATAGACCTCATTCAGGAACTCTTAACGTCTCGGCCTCCTCCATCTGCTAATTGCTTGTTTTTGTCTCCCGCCCTTTATCAAGACATAATTGAGTAAGTTGAGTGTGACGACAAGGAGGCTTTCAGTTGCTCTGTTTACCAAAAGAAAACAGCCACGTGCTTTTCTTTTCACCCAGTATGTGCCACCATGTGCGTGTGTAATCAGAACAGGCTTGCTGGAAGAGAGGCTCATGTTGTGGAATAAGCTGGGCCCATCTGCTCTGTTACGATCAATTAAACCCAACCTTTGAACTTGAGATCAATTTTAAGAGATTTCCAAAAACTTAAATGTCAAGTAAAGCTTCTTTTTCCATCCTATATTGACAGAGACAGACAGTTACTCACAAACAGAACATTAACAGCAAATCTCGTGCAGCATAAAACATGTGCCTGCTCTTTATGATATAAACACAATTGAATGAGTTATCTTAATCTCATTCAGCGCTCGCTAGTCAGTATGTGGACCCTTATTCATAAGATGAGTTGATAGGTCATGCAGCCGTTTTAGGACATTTTATCATCGCACATATTGATTCAAAGGACTTGATGTTTTTAGCTAACACATCGCCAAAGACATTCCCATGATGAGTGGTTGCCATAAAACTTAAAGCAATCACACTGTTTGGGAGAGCACGTTAACTTAATTTCCAATTTTTGTTACTTAAAGAGCCGCTAAGAACAAATAAACCTGTGTTTAGGCTGCCGATTGTATTGTCTCCTGGGACTAAATAGCTTAAGAGCCCTCTCATGACTTCCACCACCTATTTCACATGAGGCTAATTTACACATAATTGCCTGAGGATTTCACCAATGTAGATTAAAACATGAAACAGAAAACAGTCCATTGTCAACACAAACCTACCATTAATTGCGTTGCCATGCCGCAAAGTAAAATCTTGATCTGCTTTAAACTCTCTGGTGTTTAGTCACTTCCCAGCAGCACCCTTTGTGTGCCTCCGTGAAGTATCTGTTATACACTGTGACGCATGTTGTCTCCAGATGTTTGTTACCACATGTCGAGCAGGCAGACCACGCCTTAGCCCCCCCCCCCCCATTACTCACACGTCTAAAGCCTGCAAGACATCTGATTTGATTCAGAGTCGTATTGAATTTACGGTGCTATCCCAGTGATCGTGAAGAGATTCAGCACAAAGCGAGCTCTGGTGCAACTACTCCTGGCACACATGTTTGTTTTGGGGAAAAACAGCATTGATTTATGTGGATGTTTCTAAATTTACAGTGTGATGGTTTGATGGCTTGTGCAGCTTGTCTGTGAGCTATTTTTTGAGAGTGATGCTTTATTTCTAATCATTGAACATTATCCTCTCCGTACAGTCATCCAGTCACAATAAAAGGATTCTATTGAACTCTCCTCACCAACACTTCTTAACCCTCTCTGCTGTGTTTCTCCCGCTTTGCAGGATGAGCTTGACCTCACCGAGAAACACAGGGAAGCCATGTTCGCCCTGCCTGCAGAGAAGAAATGGCAAATCTACTGCAGCAAAAAGAAGGTAAAAGACTCTTGTGGTGCATTTTGTCAAACTCAGCATCAGCCTCCACAAGCTTGCTGCAGACCAGCTGCCTTTGCTGAATTATATCTGCAAATATCTCAGCTGCCAAGTTTGTGTAATCTCCCTCCCTCATTGAGTTGGTGATACCTGAAGCTGTGATTTTTCTCAAAAACGGACCACAAATCCTTTGTGTTACTGTATTTCTGTGCTCATAACAGGCTCGAGCATGAGCGTGTTTTCTGCTTACTGTATCTGTGGAAAGCAGGTGATTGTTTTTTCCTCTTTTAATGCCTGTGACATGAAGGCACAAACATAATTCATGACATAATGTAGCAATCCTTGAGTTTGCAGCAAGCAGTATCCATTGTTGTTTGATGTGGTGAACTGATGTCCATATTTTTGTCCTGAAAGTATGGTTTGGGGTTTTGTTGTTTTGTTTTGACACTTTTGCTGCTATTAGACACCACATAGTGAAGAGTGAAGAGTAAATGAGGGTACCATGTAACAAACAATACATTTACTTATGCAGCCAGTGTAAATGATAGAAACCCATTAGCAGTGTAAACTGGTTGAAATGTATTGTAATGGAAGGCATGCTACTATTAAACATAGAGAAATGCCCAGACATTTCAAACATACCACTCTAGTACCAACAAGAGTGCCGTTTAATGGCTTTATTCCCTCTCACTCTCACAGTCACTTTCCTCATCACCACATAATAAGTCTAATCAGAGCTCCACCACAGATTACTCACTTAAGTGGATGTTACACAAGGTGGCTATAAAAATAGGGATATGTAGAGGGAGTAAGACGACGGCTAAATTCAGCCTGTTCTGTTAGATAATCCACTGACAGGGAAGGCAGTGTCAGAAATTGTGAAGTACTGAAATATATTCCATGACTGAAGCAGAATTAAGAAGAAAGTACTATCTTGTTTCTTGTGACTCCAAAGACTATCAGGTTCTTGTCCTATTGTTATCCAAAAACAAAAAAGCTTGGCACATTTCCTAAAAAAGAAGGATTTTTTCATCATGCAGCTTCTCTTTTTAGATGATATACCTGTCCCATCAAAGCATTCGTGTAGCCATAACACACCCCACCACTCTGTGACAGTGTCATATTTCATTATGTCTCGTCTTCATGATAAAAGGACTGTCAGCTGTTCTGCCTTTCCCTGTATATTAATCCCTCCTGTGCATGCAGGAAATCACAGGCGCCTGGTCTAGTTGAGATCACCTGGAGTTGAGCTTTCCAGCTTCCACTGAATGTGCCCTCACATTTTTACAGCAGTGTTTGTCAAGGCCGTAGGTAGCTGTGGGTGAGTGGGCTTGGTATCCTGTCCTGACTAATGTGCAGACAAGCCTTACAGATTTATTCATCTTTTCTTACATCCAGTTACAAACTGGAGGTGAGGAGTGTTGGGATTTAGTGTGATGGATGGAAAGGTTGCATGTGTACATGAAGGTCTGCCAAAAGCACAGCTGCAGGAAGGCAGAGGTAAAAGAGCCCATTATACATGCAAAGTGTAAAACCACAATTCACATTTTTACACTATGGTTTTTGTGTGGATTAACAAACGGGATATCACGTGTTATTTAGTGACCTTATCAGGTGCTGCTAGAGGGATTTTGTTTCCTTTGGACAGGCCCAAGCTAGCTGTTTCCACCTGCCTCCAGCCTTTATACTAAGCTAAGCTAAGCTAAGCTAACCAGCTTAGCTGTAGCTTCATATTTACCATGGCGTCTCTTGACTCTTTTTATTAAACATATTTGCCAAAATGCTTAAATATTCCTTCAGAGATGTGTGTGTGAATATGATAAGCCCAAGAATCTACATCATCTACATGAATTATTCACTTTCAGCTGAAAACTCACTTTGTTTAAGTATTGATGCACTAATGACTTACTTTGGGTGAACGCGGCACCCACCAACCAGCAGCAACAAGACGCGTGATGGAGAGAAGGTAGTGGAAATGGAAACAGCACGGTGTATGCTCCCATTTCCACTGTGTCCCAATTAGTGGCCTCATTAAGAGTAGTCTCGGGGCCCAAAGTATCCACATAAGGCGCTTCAAAAATAAACCCCAAAATGTTGCTCTGTGTCTGTTCAGCTTTCTAGAGATCATGCAAGGTTGTTTCAGTGTTGGTGTGAAGGCGGAGGCAAATTTGAGGGAGTCAGATCTTTATGTGTGGCATCGACCTGCAGAGGAGGGGAGGAAGGAGTGACAGAGAGGCATCAACATTGCTGACTCGGCAGCAGGCTCTGGCCGCGACCCAGACAGATACAAACTCAGCATCTGAGCTCAGAGAGGAAGGGTGTGTGTGTGTGTGTGTGTGTGTGTGTGTGTGTGTGTGTGTGTGTGTGTGTGTGTGTGTGTGTGTGTCTCTGTGTCTGTGGAACAGAGGCAAAGGAAGCAGTCGGTTGTCCAAGGCAAACAGGAAGGCTTCACTTCCACAGGTGCAGCTTTTGTGTGTGAGGCAGAGCGGGATGATAAGGAGGAAGGTGGGGTCATTATCGGGGCGCTCTGTGCCCGCGAGTGATGAGGTCCCTTTTTTCGACAGCCGTTTCTTGGCTTCAAGAGCCGGGCTGTGCCTGGCCGAGATAAGTCAGTCAAAGCAGCAAAGCTTGAGCTGTTTGCTTTGGCCAGGCACCTGAGCTGATGAAATCATGCTGCAGAGAATCAATCTTCTTCCTCCTCCTTGTCTGCTTTCTTCTAGGCTACATCATCTGCCAAGAAGCAGATTTACTGATCTGGCTGTGAGGGATTTTGCAGTTGGGTTTCAGATTTCATTTAAAAAAAAAAAATTAATTTCTGAGAGGACAGAGCTGTAACTTCTCTTTCAAGCCGACTGTCGCTTGACCCCTAAAGAACCGAGGTTCCTGTTTCCCGATGTGTCTTTGATCTTTACTTTCTCAAATGTGGAAAAAATAAACTCCCAGAAATACACTCCCCACATTTCTCTCTCATCATGACCCTAAATAAACTGGAGACATGTCAGTGTTTGAAGAGTGCTGTCTTCCGAGTTGAAAGATGAACTCTTTAAGATGCAAAGGGAAGTGGTCCCACCTCTGCGACCGCTCCACTAATGCACTGAACTCCGTCCAGCACCCGCCTGGTCAAGCTGGCACCGGTCTTGAGTGGAACAGCAGGATCAGATCTCCCTGTCGCTGCACGATCCCTGCAGACCGGCCAAGGCCCTGCAGTTTCTGTCAGAGAACAGCCAAGTCTCTGCAGGCTTCTTTATTAACTGACGCCCAATTAGTTTCTGATGGCCACAGCTCACTTGTGCTTAATGGAGTGAGAGTTAAAATGAAAGCCAGGGGGCCTTTTATGTACAAGCCAAGTTCATGGTCAAGTCGTTTTCTCCTCAGTGTTTGCCCTTGAGTAGGAACATTAAATCATCTCAGAAACGTCTTGCTGTTATTTTTTTTTTTAAACTTGTAATACAAACGTGCCTGTCAGGAGATTAATCTCAGCATAAATCAGGCCACGTCCTTAATCCACAGTTTTAACGTTCATTTGCTAATCTCAAGATTTTCTCAAGCAGCTGTGCTGTCTTTTCTGCACTTCTCACCATCTCCTGAAACTCAGTGAAGTGCTGAATGATAAAATGGGGTAGATATCTGTGTCGCCCTACTTTGAGATCCTGCTCCATTTTTGGCTTTTGGCTATTTAGGCCCTGGACCGTCTGTTCCCCGTGTGTTTGTCGCTGTTTGTGTGTTTCATGTCTTTCAAAGGCAATTGATGAAGTTCTCCATCTGGTTTGTAGTTCCACTTTGATGTATGCCGACACAAGACATGATCCAAATTACAACTTGTCCCCTCATGTGACTTTCTGAAATATTTCCTTCAAGACCTTTTTTAAATTCCAGTCGCCGCTGATTAATCTTCATAAGCCAAACACACTTTTTCCAATTAACTTGTTCCTTAAAAACAAGCTTCCAGGATCACTGCACAGCATCGTTTAGTCTCTGTTATTCTCTGTGTTTCAGGAACAAGAAGAAAACAAAAGTGCAACTAGTTGGCCTGAATACTACATTGATCAGCTCAATTCAATGGCAGCTGTAAGTAATAACATGAACTTCGTTTTGCCTCTGAATTGCTTCTCAGACATCAGACTGAGACCTTTATGATGTTTAATCTTTTGTCGAGCAGAGAAAGACGCTCCTCGCTCTGGAAAAAGAAGACGAGGAGGAGAGGAACAAAACCATAGAGAGCTTGAAGACGGCTCTGAGGACACAACCCATGAGGTGGACGAGTCCTTCTCTCATGTCGCTCTGTCCAGTCTTTGTTACCGTCTTTTTGTCCTTTATTTATAATGTCATCTATAATCACATCTCTGCTCATTTAACCTCCCCTCACCTTGTCTGTCACTGTTCCTCACAACAGTATGTAAATGCGTCCTTTAAGAATTGAATGGCCATAAAGGTCACTGCAGAGTTTGTATTCTTCACTGATGTGAAAGTACACTTTCAAAGTAAATGTCATGAGTTAATTATTATATTTACTGAAAATGACTCTGGACAAGTGGACATACATATACATAACACACATGTAGCTATTTGTGCATTATATTTCACATTAAAACTAGTCTTTCTCTGTCATTAAACTCTCTGTGCCCGCTCTCCTTTCAGGTTCGTGACTCGTTTTATCGACCTGGACGGCCTGACATGCATCCTAAACTTCCTGAAGAGCATGGACTACGAGACCACAGAGTCTCAGATCCACACATCTCTGATCGGCTGCATCAAAGCTCTGATGAACAACTCGCAGGGCCGCGCCCACGTCCTCTCTCACTCTGAGAGCATCAACATCATCGCTCAGAGCCTGGCCACGGAGAACATCAAGACCAAGGTGGCGGTGTTGGAGATCATGGGTGCCGTGTGCCTGGTGCCCGGCGGGCACAAAAAAATCCTGCAGGCCATGCTGCACTATCAGCGCTTCGCCTGCGAGAGGACGCGATTCCAGGTGGGTGAGAGCAGGCCAAGTGTTGTGGTTTCAAACCTTTTGCAAAGTAATTTAGAAGCAACATCGCGTGAAGTTATTTAACACAACTGTAATGACCTGTCATCCCGTAGACACTTATAAACGATCTGGACCGGAGTACGGGCCGATACAGAGATGAGGTCAACCTGAAAACAGCCATCATGTCCTTTATAAACGCTGTGCTGAGTCAAGGCGCTGGAGAGGTGAATTATAGTCTTCAGACAGTTTTTATGCTCCCTCTCACAGTAGAAGGTCATCATGCCCCTTAGCTGCTCTAAAGCATTGTTTGCATCCCTTTTCATCTGCTTTTCTTCCCAAACATAGACAAGTTTGGAATTCCGTATCCACCTACGATATGAGTTCCTCATGTTGGGGATCCAGCCTGTGATCGATAAGCTACGTTCTCATGAAAACTCCACATTAGACAGGTGAGAATGAATTCACTTGGACCCTCTTAACGTGAAAGACATCAGATCAGGTGGCAAGACAACAGAGATTGTCCCTGAGATCACGTTTTACAGAGATCTTTCTAAGTAAAACCTGATGTATGTAAGTGCGTCACATTTGCAGACTGCCTCTCTAATCCAGTTCTTTTCACACTCTCAGGCATTTAGACTACTTTGAGATGCTGCGGAACGAGGATGAGCTGGCTTTGTCAAAACGCTTTGAGTCGGTAAGAGGGAAAAAAATCATTTCCTGACCTTATTATTGCATTTTTTCTGACTGTAAAATACTTTGCAGCTGATTTTGACAGGTCCCATTGTTTTACTTCTCCTCCTCCAGGTACATATAGACACCAAAAGTGCCACCCAAGTTTTTGATCTCATCCGCAAGAAGATGAATCACACTGACGCATATCCGCACTTTATGTCTGTCCTGCATCACTGTCTCCTCATGCCACGTGAGTCTTTCTTTGAATGGTTTGTTACTTCATCTATAGACCACATCTGGACGAATACTATCACATAGAAATTGAGTCAGAACCTTTTGTGTTGTAAAATGTGATTAAAAGACTCCACTGAATTTAAGATATCCTGAAATATAATGAGGCTCCAAACGATGAAGTAGTATTACTCCCACAAAATACACAGTACTTCTGTACGTTCTGGTTTCTGGCCAAAAAGATAGCGATGTTGACTTTGTCCACATTAGCACATTCCCAGCCAAACCTAATACTCAGCTACTGTTGTTGGCTTTACATTCATGCGTCTGTGCTGACAGCCGTGACCAGAGGCTTTATGTTCTTTCTGGTTGTCCGTACGGACATTGCACCATGTGATGAAGCTCTCTATCAGTCCTCTGTACTCCTCCGTAAAAAGAGCCTCTGAGTGAAGACAGCATGTTTCTCACAGGAATTTATTCACTGGAAGCATGCATGTCAGTATAGGAATTAATAGGAATTCTTATTAAATCCCTTCACTACATGTATTATAAGAGTCTAGACAGATAAACTGGTTGGCAGAGGCAAACAAAGAGCCAGCAGACAGCAGCAGCAGCTCTTTCCTGTAATGCCCACCTTCCCCTCTAAGTGGCTTTTTAATGAGTCTCAGTTACTTTCCTGAGGCATGAAGAGTTTAATTAACACTTCAGTCGGGAATATGAGTGCTGCGGTGATACACAAGAGTTCATAAAGTGCAAGCTTGTGATGGCACTTGGAATCGGAATAATATTACTGAATATTATGGGATGCACTGAACATTTTTATACATTTGAAAGTGATTGCTTTCTGTGTTAATTTTTTGTTTTAGAATCTGGGTCGCGCTAATGGAGATACTAATCCTAATCACTGAGATGAATATTTAAAGTGAAGCCAGCAGGCTAATGGGAAACTCTCTCTTCCTCTCTCCTCAGATAAGAGGAGCGGTAACACAGTGCAGTACTGGCTGCTGCTGGATCGTATCGTCCAGCAGATGGTCTTGCAGAATGACAAAGGTCACGACCCCGACGTCACACCACTGGAGAATTTTAACGTGAAGAACGTTGTCCGGATGTGAGTCCTCTGATTTCCTCTGACACATGAATGAGTACATGGAACAGATTACGCTGCTGCCAGATTGAAGAATGGAGACCAGTGTTTGTGTTCCTGTTAAAAAGCCATGTGCTCAACAGTGTTGGCTCAAAAATAGCTTCCCTTTTAAGTTCAGAAAAACAATGAGTTGAGTTATTCATGCAGATGCTGTACCTAATTATGTGTTTCATTCTTTCTGCAGGCTGGTCAATGAAAATGAGGTCAAACAGTGGAAAGAGCAGGCAGAGAAAATGAGAAAAGGTTTGCAAGACTATGAATTGCTTACCCGGAAGAGGAGATGTTGGTTGCCAATTAAAATCACGTTTTATATCAACTCAGTGCGCTGAACATGCATCTCTGTGATCTTCTCATCACAGAGCACCACGAGCTGCAGCAGAGGTTTGAGAAGAAGGAGCGTGAATGTGATGCAAAGACTCAGGAGAAAGAGGACATGATGCAGACGCTCAACAAGATGAAAGAGAAGCTGGAGAAGGAGAGCACCGAGCACAAGAATGTGAAGCAGCAAGTGGCCGAACTCACTGCCCGACTGCATGAACTCAGCACCGTACGTTGTCCTTCATATTCTCTGGTTCACTTAATAATTACCTTAAAATGCAACCTGGATGAATATTAAGTTGGATATTGACAACCAGCAGTGGATGAGTTCACATAAGAGCTGCATACAATCATCCAGGAGCTGAAATGCAAAAATTGAAGCCATGGTAACACTTCTGTCTCATATTGATTTATTACTTTATGTTGTTTCCTTAAGTGGCAAAGTGTCGCAAAATAAGAATTTTGTCACAGTTGTTATGTCACCAGTCACCAGATTGATTTTTGACCCCTCGTCACAGGTAAATGACCTTCTCTTGAAGGAATTTAGAAGCCTGAAAAGGGGAAACAAAACAAAAACTCATCACCAAATCAACAGTGTTCTCCTGTAATGTTAAACTCTGCAGCATTTGAATCTCCTCGGTCTTTCCCTGCAGAGACAGGCAGCTGTTGTTCCTGGAGGTCCTCCCCTCACCCCCGGTCCCCCTGGTGGTCCCCTGCCTCCTCCACCCACGCCATCTTTTGGAGGTATGGGCCCGCCTCCCCCACCGCCTCCTCCTGGAGGCATGATGCCTCCTCCACCTCCCCCACCCCCTCCTCCAGGCGGACCTCCACCTCCTCCCGGACGCCCACCCATCGGGGGTATCCCTCCCCCGCCGGGAGCACCCCTAGGACCATCCCTGAAGAAGAAGAACATTCCCCAGCCATCCAATGCACTCAAATCCTTCAACTGGGCCAAGTTAGCTGAGGTGAGAGCAGTATCAAATAGCTGAATATGTTGAAGGTTTGTGGTAGAACATGAGAAGTAAACGTGTTTTTCTCCTCCGCTCAGAATAAGCTGGAGGGCACTGTGTGGATGGATGTGGACGATGCCAGGGTTTTCAAAATCCTGGATCTGGATGACGTTGAAAAGACCTTCTCAGCCTATCAGAGACAGCAGGTACTGAGGACGATGCAGTTCATCTCTCCAACTTGCCAAATGCTGGCGTCTGGTGCTGGGGGGGCGGAGTGGGTGGGTGGGATGGGTGGCAGAGGGCTCAGCTGGCTTGCATTTTCAAAAATTTCTTCAGTTTTGCAACTTTTGATTTCTCAAGCACAGTTGCAGAAGAGAGAAGGGGAGAGGTCAGATCATTTACAACAAAACAGTTTGAAGGATGAAAAAATTGAGAAATTAAAGGTAGAATGGAGAAATTGCCTGAAAGATTTTGGGGATTTATTAGAGGCAAAAATGTCATGCTTGAATCATCTTAAACGCCCTGTTACACTTGACTGGAATGCTGTTTTTTGCCATTTTTGTTTGTGGTTTTTGCCAAATGTGATTGAAAATGCATGAGTGAGCTGCTCAGGATCGTCTTCTTTTCCTCTCATGGCTTCATTTTGCAAATAATTTAGTCACTAGTTATTCATAATCAGTAGTGTCTTTATTAGTTGTGCCAAGGGGAATGAGCATGTCTTTTCAGAGTTACATTCACTTTCAGCATGTCCAACACACATAATAAGATGGAAAAGAAAAGACTGAAAATGAATTAATGGGAGCACGAACACATTAGATCTTCAGTGTGGGTCTGATTAGTTGAAATGAAAAGATGACAAAACAAAAACTAGACGCTCTCGACAGATTTCTTATGTGCACAGCATGTGAATGATAAGCTCATATAGAACAACTGAACAGCTCGCGCCTCACTGCTGCTCACTTCATTACTGATGGATCCATTGGCATTTAAGTGCTGAATGAGCTCTGATTGGTTTTGCTGTTTGTTTTTATGGGCTGCAATCACGTAACTGCTTTACTTATTCTAATGAGTGCTTACATCTTCCCTGCTTCTTGCCTGCATTTTAGGACTTCTTTATGATCAATAACAGCAAACAGGTGAGTGCACTTAACAGTACAGTAGACCTGAACGTTTGTCGCCCCTCGTGGATTCATTCAGAGTTACGTGTTATACGTCGTGTCCTGTTGTACTTACAGCTACACCTTCTTATTAATGTATGTCTGACAGATTATGCAACCTTGTGTTTAGAGTCCCTTCACTTTGTGTCGTATTTGCATGTACTCATGAATGTGTGCCTGATTTCAAAACCTTTGTACTGTATTTTCTCTCGGTTGGGATTTTAGGGCATGTGTCCTTGTCATTGTGGTGTGTCTGTGGGTGACCTTGACTAAAACTGACTTGTGCACGTTTGAGTAGCCTGTTGCACTCTGACCTCTTCATCACTGTGCTCACAGAAAGAGGCAGAGGAAGACATGCTGAGCTCTAAAAAGGTCAAGGAGCTGTCAGTCATTGATGGCCGTCGAGCTCAAAACTGCAACATCCTCCTCTCGCGGTAGGTTTATTGCAGCATTGTAACACTCATAACACACATTACTGACACTTCCCAGGCTGTCATATATTTATTTAATGGACTCGTGTGTTGTGCGCTGCAGGTTGAAGCTTTCAAATGAGGAGATCAAGAGAGCCATTCTAACCATGGACGAACAGGAGGATCTGCCCAAAGACATGCTGGAGCAGGTACGTCATCAAGTTTCCAGCATGCAGCAGCAGCTCTCATGCAGTGTGTCTATACATGCGCCAGCTTACAGTCAGCTTTCTCCAGTAAGCTGATTTCTTAAAAGTCACAAACGAGAAACCTGGTGGCCGATTGGGGTAGTTGATTAGAGGAACTTGATTTCCCCTGGTAGATTTTCTCCTGGAAAACTCTAGTGCACAGGAAATCAGGCCTATAGTTGACTTTTTACATGCACACATGTGCATGACAGAGACTTCAGGCAGGAAGAGAGCAGGAAGAAAGGGAAGATCATCATGTAGCGACACATTGTCACGTTCAGAGTAATTCAGTCCAAAGTAAAACGGAAACAAATACAAAGTAGCCTCAAGAGGTTACGCTAAAGATTTGACTTTGTTACATTCACACACACCTTCAGTCCTCCAGCACACAACCACACCAAAACTAACAAGCAAAAAAGAAGCATAGACATATCACTGCTGCAGTTAAAATGGGTAAGCCAGGCCTCCAAAATTAGATAGGGGGTAGTGGAGAAACAATAATCTGTGCTGCAACAGCACTTTAAAAATCAAATGTGCTTTCATTTAGCGACTGGATGTTTTCCATTCTCTGTAGAGTGATGTAATGTATGTCAGTATGAACTTCAACACATTATTATGGTTGTGGAGCTTTGCAAAAAGAAACAAAAAAGGCGTGCTTAGTGACATACATCGTGAGATGCTGTTCATCTCCCGGTATGATACAGATGAATGAGTTTTTATACGCTAAGTTAAGAGTGTGTTCACGCCCCCTCAGCTGCTGAAGTTTGTCCCAGAAAAGAGCGATGTGGATCTTTTGGAGGAGCACAAGCACGAGCTGGACCGAATGGCAAAACCCGACCGCTTCCTCTATGAGATGAGCAGGTATTTTACTCTTTCTCTCTCACCTGTTACCTTTTTAATTCTGTATTAAACAGTTACTGACCTCAGACCTGACAGCTTCAGGTCAGCGCAGCGCTCTGCAGATCAGACCTGATGAGAAACAATGGCCATTGTTCCCTGTTAGTCAGAGCAGATAAATGAAATGACACATGGCCACAATCTACTGAGCAGGGAACAATAGCTGTCTGTATGAATCATTATTTCTAAATTGCGTTGGTGAATGAAGAGAGTCCATAATGTAATAACAGTATTTGTGTTGCAGTTTCGTAAACAAAGTCCTGGAGGATAAAAGGAAGGAAACAAAAAAGATTTTTTGTTTTTAATGATTTACTTTTGTCATTTCAGTTTACTAAAGTACAGAGTGGACTCCAGGAAGGATGTCACTGTGGCATTCATTAGCTGCAGAGTCAGTGGTTTAGAAGCCGAAATCAAAAACGCTGCCAAAAATAAGTTTCATTACCGCAAGTCAAACTTTATATGTGCCATTTAAGTAAGCACGCAGGCAACGTGCCTTATTCTACTCAGGCATGATGTCCATGTTTGTGGCTTTTGTCCAAATGTGTGGATTTCCCTGTTTATAATTTATTATTTTTGTCTATTTTTATCCTCCTCTGACACGCACTTTCCATCCCGTCCAGAATAAACCACTACCAGCAGAGGTTGCAGTCCTTATACTTCAAAAAGAAGTTTGCAGAGAGGATAGCTGAGTTGAAACCCAAAGTTGAAGGTGGGAAAAGTTGCATATTTTCACACACCAGCGGCACTAAGTGAAACATTTTGCTTTGTATTTATTTTCTAAAAATAGTCTAAAAACATATCAGACACCTGAAAACATGTATTTTCTCTATGTTCTGGGGTCTCAGCTCTGGCCAAGGCATCTAAGGAGATCTTGCACAACAGAAACCTGAAGCAGCTGTTGGAGGTGGTGCTGGCCTTTGGAAACTTCATGAACAAGGGTCAGAGGGGGAACGCTTACGGCTTCAAGGTGTCCTCACTCAACAAGATTGCTGATACCAAATCCAGTATCGACAAGTAAGAACATTTTTCAGTCATAACATCAAAACTTTTCGGCAGTAAGAGAAAGAACGGCATGAAATCTATAAAAGTCACATCTGGAACAGGGAATGTGACGCACATGAAACTCCATATGGTTAATTCATATCTGAACCTACATAATAAAAGCAATATATTGCACATATGACACGTTCACTCTGTGTCTCTGCGGGTCTCTGTTTGCAGAAACATCACTCTCCTGCACTATCTGATCACCATCCTGGAGAAGAAATACCCCAAAGTCCTGTTGTTCCAGGAGGAACTGCAGAGTATCTCAGAGGCAGCCAAAGTCAAGTAGGTGACGCTGTGGAGAACCTGCTGCCTGAAACACGCCTGATTCTTTTGTTTGCTTTCCATTATGCATTAAACAATGAGGTTTTTTTTCTCGTTTTGTTTTGCAGCATGACTGAGTTGGAAAAAGACATGGGCAACCTGCGCAGCGGCTTCAAAAGTGTGGAGAACGTGAGTCACAAAAATCAATGAGATAATACATGTTATACGTTGGGCAGGCTGTTACACTATGTTTAGTGCAGCTCTACTGCAGCTCTCATTTTTCCTTCCTATGTCCCTTCTCCTGCATCCTCTTCACCCATAGGAGCTGGAATACCAGAAGAAGCGACCGCAGGAGCTGGGCGACAAGTTTGTGTCGGTGGTGAGTCAGTTCATCACTGTGGCCAGTTTCAGCTTCTCCGATGTGGAGGACTCTCTCACAGAGGCCAAGGAGCTGGTAAGTCATCGTCTGAGCAGACCGCACAGCACCACCGTCATGCACCACCGTCACTGGTAGACACAAACGCTGAAAGCTTTCATCCAATTTCCTCTCAGCACAGCTGTTCCTGCACGCCTTACTGACTTCATCAGTCACCTTTGTAGCAAAGCTAACAGCAGGAGTGAACTGCTTCCTCCTGCAGCACCTCTGACGCTTTATTGGTCAGCCTGCTTGGTGCCATGTGTGGAGGGTTGGATATTATTTTACACCATGATGTTCAGCATTGTATATGGACATTGGCCTTGATCACACCTGCCAACTTGACATATTATCTGGATTTTGCAGCCATTTTAAGGGAACTGGGCTTTTTGCCACCAGAAACCTGAGCATATTCACCTTCCTAAGGAGAGCTTGACACCGTGAAGTTAAATTTATGGTGTCTGTCCACGTTTATTGGTGCAGGACAGGAAGCACTTTTACCTTGAGCATGGCTTTTGATCTATAGTGTGTGTGCTACATTGACCCAAGTGCTCCGCTGATCACATGGCAACCATTAGTTCTGTGAATCATTTACGGTGTCCCACAGTTAAATATTTGAGAGTGTTTACAGTGGTCCTCTGTGCTCATTATTGGGAAACAGAGGGACACGGTTTAAACAGCTCCTGCTTCTGTTTTGTCTGTGTGCATGTGTGCATGTGTAATAGAATTGTTGTAGAATACCAAGATGTAAAGAAAAAAAGTGCCATTTTGTCACAGAAATTATGCACATTCAGAACAAAAAAAAATAATAATTTCAGGAAGTTAAATGCATCTTTGCTCCACCTGGTAGGTTTTGTGTGTCATGGATAGAGCTGCCATTAGCATACACATCTAATATGGTGTATGTTCTCAACATGATCTCACATCTGGATGTTCTCCTTTTAATGTACTGTGAAAAATACTCAACAAACACGTTGCCTTAATTTGGTCTCTGGCTCCAGTCTCTGGCCTGGGCTGTAATCAGTAGCCAGTCAGATCTGGGTTAACGCGGGCTTCAAAGCCCGACTGCTGGTGCCCTGCTCTGATTTCAAAGAGCTGAGACCTAACGAGTCTCCTGTAAAACAGTCAAAGACGGAGTAAAACATGGTTCTACTGTGTCCTGCTGTAAATCTAATCCCATGTGCCCCTCTCTCTGTGCCCCCTCCTCTTTGGTCCCACAGTTCCTGAGGGCACTAAAGCACTTCGGTGAGGATCCCGGTAAGATGCAGCCAGATGAGTTCTTTGGTATCTTCGACCAGTTCCTGCAGTCGTTCACTGAGGCTCAGCAGGAGAACGAGAACATGCGAAGACGCAAAGAGGAGGAGGAGCGCAGGGCCAAAATGGAAGCTCAAGTATGTGATCATTCCCTGTTTCCATTCCAATCTGAAATATTCTAGAAATTCTTTTAAGTCAGACTCCATGAAAGATAGTATACAGTATGTATTTGACAGAAACTGGGGAGAGAAATGGGGGGATTAGATGCAACTAAAGTCCTGGAGCAGTCTCAAACTGAACACATGGTTGGCATCTAAACTCATCGCGGATCAGGAGGCCCCGCTGATGTCTCTCAAGCAACTAACTCATATAAATTCAATTTGCCATGATCTTGTAAACCCCACTTGGGGCCACAGTGGCCTCTCTGTAGCAAAGGTTACACAGTCTTGCCTAAAAGGAACAGTTTGACATTATGAGAAATTCGTTTATTGGCTTTCTTGCAGAATGTTTGATGAGAAGGCCGATACCACTCTCATATCTGTAGCAGCAGCTTAGCTTAGCACAGAGGCTGGAAACGAGGAGAAACAGCTAGCTTGGCTCTCTCTGAAGGTCACAGAATCCACCTGTCAGCACCTCTGAAGCTGATTAATTATCAAGTTATATCTTGTTTGTTTAATCCATACAAAATCTGAAGTGTAAAAATGGAATCTGTGAACCAGCCAAGAAATAGCTTTCGAGGTGTTGACAGATTGAGTTACCTTTGGGCAGTGCCAGGCTATCTGTTTCCAGTCGTTATGCTAAGCTAAGCTGACCAGCAGCTGGCTGCAGCTAAGATTCACCACACAGGTATGAGTGTTATCGATCAAACAAGTGAAAACGTGCATTTGCCCAAATGCCGACATTTTTCTTTGATGCAAAGGTTAATAAATTGAGAGGGAATTACTGAAGTACAATAATTTCTGTGTCACCAGCTGAAAGAGCAGAGGGAGAAGGAGCGAAAGGCCCGGAAAGCAAAGGCAAACGGGGAGGAGGACGGCGGTGAGTTTGACGACTTGGTGTCAGCGCTGCGATCAGGCGAGGTCTTCGACAAAGACTTGTCCAAGATGAAACGCAACCGCAAGCGCATCAACAGCCAGACCACAGACTCGAGCAGAGAGCGACCGGTCACAAAGCTCAACTTCTAAGCAGGGTTGAGGTCATCGTCCCTGCTCCCCCCACCCCCCCCGCCATCATTAGTTTCCCTCGGGTCAAACTGACATGAACATTCCTCTGCACCCTCCTCCGTTCCCACCCAGCTCGGCCTCATCGCTGCAGAGCCGCACACAGCACAACATGTTGTCGACCTTTCATCCTCTGAGATTTTGATGTTAAACGGAGCAGAAGCCAAAACTTGTTATTAACGACCAAATCAGATAATTCCCTGCTGGAGGATCAGCTTGGTCAAATGTTTGAGGAGGTTGTTGTGCAGGAGCTGAATGTTATTTCCCGCAGGAGAGAAGTTTCCTTCCAGGTGTAAGAGATGCTCGCGGTGGTTCGTCAGGAACCCGTTCTGTGCTGTTTTTGTATGTCAGGATCTATGCACAGATGTGCAGCTCGCAGACTCCTTCAGGGCTTGATGCTCAAACCAAACAGGAAGATGATTCCATTAAAAAACACAAGGGGCCATTTTGTACAGACTGACTTCATAGATGGAGAGGGGCTGCTCTCACACGCCTGAAGCGACCACGAGACAATTTTTGGAGAAAGACTGAATCTGAACTTCCTCTCGAAGCTGACGTCCTCTTGCAATAAGAACCATCCCAGGACTGAGAAGCTGCATTGTTTGACAGACGCGGTTTCCACTGCAGGACACGTGGCTGAGAGGCAGAGGTTTCTTTTCTATTCATCTTTATTGATGTGCAGCATTTATGTATCTGACCACTGTATGTTTTATTTGAACTTTTCCCTGTTAAGAGCTGGCCTTAACTCTGTTGATTTTAATTGTTGAGTGGGTACTCTCAAAGGCCTGGGCCTAATCTGCAATTTCTCAACAAGTGTGGACACTCATGTCATAGATCACATATATCTATATATAAGGTTGCGTGCTTGTTACACATGCACATATAAATTCATAATTACTATGCTAAACGCCATTAAAACCATACCCAATAGATGCAATACACTTGTCCCCCCCCCCCCGAAGGGAGTGCCCTCCTTTAGGTTTTGAGTAGATGAAATGTTTTCTGTGCACTGGCTGGATTCACACAAGAGAATTAAAAAAAAAAAAAAAAAAAAGCTTAAACTCTCTGTGATCCACATGTGACATCTTCATTCTTGTGGAAAACATCACATGTGGACATGAAACCTTTAAGTGTAGTTTGTCCCCTCAGCTGTGTGAATCCATCCAGTGTCAAAAAGCTCCATTGGACTTTTCTAATTTAAATATTGCCTTCCATTGTAAAATGACCTGATGATAATAAATGGGAGAAAACAGTTATGGGTTTTTGTACTTACTTAACAAACACTGGAAAGAATTCATTTACTCTGGGTCAAAAAGTTATTTATTAGCACCATTGGACACAGAAATGATGGAAGAATCTGTTTGTGGTAGTCGAGTATCAAAGAGCAAAGACCCTGATACAAACCTGGCTCATTGCTCCATCTAGTGGTTAGCATGTGCTATTGCATGGAATACCTGACCTCCCCCTGGACCGTCTTACTTTTAATCCAAACCCCCCAAAATCTACAAATGGTCATTTTCTAAAGTGACCATTTTAAACTACATATCTTACGCTGTTCACTTGCTTAACAGCTTAGTTTTTATCTATTACTACAACTCTGAAGTCAAATGCTCTGAACAACATGCATTTTCTGCACTGCGGTAAGTTGTTAGTCCTCATGAATTGTGGATAATTTCACCCACAATGAAACTTCTGAAATTTACTGCTCAGGTTAAATCAGGCCATAATTCACTCTTAGACTGATAATTTTGATACTGTTCTGAACAGTTTATTTATGGACCTAATACTCAGTGACAGCTTAGAGACAAAGTGTATTTGAGGCTCACTTCACTTCAGCAGAAAACCATGTGCCAGCTTGTCATCTGACTCCTGCACAAAACGTGAAACTCCGGTGTAGAAAGCTCTGCCGGCAACTTCTACCACCACAGCCTTGAAGTCTCCACACTTGGTCTCCTGAACAGAAAGAACGAGAGAGAATCACAAACACCTCCGTGAAAGACAAAAGACAAAATGTTTGTACCACTCCAGCCTCATCACTTCAGTCACTTCTGATGCACAAACTGATTCATATGAAGCCTAAAAACTTTAAATGTAAGCAATGTACACACACAATGCATGTTAACTGAGGACATGTACTTAAGATTATATTCCATGTGCAACCAGGTGATTAAGAAAAGACTTCGACTTGCGCTACACCGACAGAAGGTTACACTTTTCAGAGTACTGTTTAACGGCTGGAGGGAAAGTCTTTCTGTTGGACTTTGTACAACAGTAGTTTCTCCAATAACTGACAACGTGACATTTCCTGATTCACTAATGGCTGTGAACTCATTTCTGTTATAATATGTCAAACACATATTCTGCAGAGTCACTAATTAATGTCAGCACACCCATCAATTTAAGTCCAGACGATCTGAACAGCTGAATGTGTTAAATCAACGTAACCATCTGAAAAAAAAAACAGTGGATCCACCTTTGGTAGGTGGCCGTTATCTTAAATCAACCTATCGACATCTTATTTACACACACATCAGCCTCCTAATCCATCCATAGGTGAAGGCTATCTATTATTGCCAAGAACCAGGGCTTTAAATGTGAGTCTTAATACATTTTTACTCATTTTACAAGTGAGAACTTTCGTACCTCGACAGCTTTCCCAGTGAACTGGGATCCAGTGGCTCCACTCTCAAACAGCCTGGTCTGGTTCAGCTGGATGAGACCTTTGTGATACTGGAGAGCCACTCGGGCTGTAACACCAGAACCAGTGGGGCTTCGGTCCACCTGAGAACACATTTAAACCAGTTAACGTCAGGTGATACTGACAAACCAGACAGCAAGTGTCTGTTCTGTACTTTTTATCCTCTGTGAAGTGTCAAATAATGACGTGGTATTCTCTCAGGACCAGGATCCGTAAAATACCTGAGCCTCTGCGAACACGCAGACATTAGCGGTGGCATCAGAGGAATAACCATCTTTGCCGTCGGTGAGGATGGTGCCGTAGAGGAAGGCCAGATCATCACTAGTCGGGTGGTGCAACTTCACCTGGGAGAGAAAATGGGACTGTCAAATAGTCTTGATATATTCCATATCTGTTCACTGTGTGAGGTGATCGAACACAGGTGACAATATGACCTTCTTACCTGAGATTTGACAGCTTTGGTCACCGCCGTGGCTGCATCCACCAGATCTCGAGTCCTGGACTTGGTCACATCCAGGCCAAACCTCTGGGCGTTCACAAAGGCGTAGAAGGCTCCTCCATAGCTGATGTCGACCACCACATCACCAAACCCTTCCACTGTCACCGTCAGATCTGGAGAAAAGTCATTTAGTTAGACCTGCAGAGTAAAAAGAAAAGAAAACACCTGGGAGCTGCTCTGAGTGTCTTGCCTGTAGCAAACGCAAATGCCGGCACGCTGTGAAACCTCACTCCTCCTGTTTTACCATCAGAGTACTCAACGAATGCCTTCACCAGCCCACAGGGACAGTGTATGTTCACTTGGGTCTCTGGTGATTGTGGCTCTTTCACCAGTTTGTAGTCCACGGCGAAGCGTCCCAGTGCAATTACAGCGTGTCCGCACATGGTGCTGTACCCCTCGTTGTGCATGAACAGCACGCCCAGATCAGCCTCAGGCATCTCGCTGTCCACGATCAGCGCCCCGTACATGTCATAGTGCCCCCGTGGCTCGTACATCAGCACCCTCCTGAGGTGGTCCAGATGCTCTCGGATGTAGCGGCGTTTGGACAGCACGCTGTCACCTTTGACCTCTGGGACGTGGCCGAAGATGACCCGCAAAGGCTCTCCACCTGTGTGCATGTCGACCACTGAGAGGGCGTCTCCCTCGTGAGGTGGAAGCTGCATTTCCATCACAGTGCTGATTCAAGAAACCAGTGGAATACAGAGCCAAAACACAGACACAGAGGTAAGCAGAAAGCTCGTTTTTAACATCATTTGTAAATTTCACATTCAGCCGCCAGTTTATCAGTTATGCCATCTAATGCAAATCTATAAGAACCAGATCAAGCTTTTTTTAAATATACAATATATATGTGACAATTTTCTATACAGTTGTGACAAAAGCTTTAAACATCTGAAATGCTAAGATGTTGGTGTCTGATCACTAGGTTTTACTGCCAAAATGGTATCTGTTAAAGATACCTCATTCATGTATCTTCATGGTGTTCTTCTGTCTCAGAAAATATCATGGTATACAGCTAGATCTGAATATCCTCCTGACTACCAGGAAAAAAAAAATTGTCCAATCACATTTCTTTTTGTTAAATTCCCCAATCTTTGTAAGGTAATTAGAATACTGAAAACATTTTATTTTTTAAGTTTTTTTAGGAAACTTTTAAACACTTAAATACTGTGCTAAAATACAGTTAAAACAATTCAGACAATGTTTTAATTTGTTAAGTACGGAGCCCCTAAAGTGCCACGAATAAAAAAAAAACTATGTCGTGCGCATGAGATACTAAAACGTGCGCACGAAATACTAAATCGAGCGCACGAGATACTAAATCGAGTGCACGTTTAAGCTAAATCGTGTGCACGAGATACTAAAACGTGCGTCCATACGGCTCTCCGTAGTGCCAACTTCAGATGTTCACAGTCACACGATATAATGGAGAGAAGAACTCAGCTAATTAACTTTTATTTTCACCTCGGAATGTCATATAAAGACATTGTTGTTGCTCTTGCCGTGAGACATGGGATGTGTTGTCGCCTGTCTGTATTTAAATGAACGAATTAATTAAATCGAGCGCACGATTTAGCTTAAACGAGCATCAACGCAGACTTCAGGTAACAACGAGTGAAAAGTATCTGGAAACATATTCCTTAATTAAATGCAAGTAGATAAACAGTGACTGTTGAAACCAAACCACACATTCTGAAGACCCGCTGTGAAGCTTGTCATATATTTCCATAAAGATCCTGTTTGAGAGGACACCAAAACACACGTTATCACCTGGAGATTGAGCAGTAGACCCACAGCTGCTTCCTCTGTACGTCCGAGCTGTTCGCAAATATAATTACTGAAGCTTTTAAACGTTTTGCCAACTTCAGGAGAGGTGACAGGGAACGAAGCGAATATATGCGGGTGGACGGGTGGAAATAATAAGAATAATAAGATGCTGCAGGAGGTCAGCGCTCAATGATATTAACTAATGATGGAAATGATTCGAGGCGTCGGAGCGTCTGTCGAGTACATGGTGTGCTAGATGTAGACCCGATTCGAGGCTTGTACCGTTCTGGTGGAAATCACGTGGCCGACAACAAACGAGGCCTCGTTTTGTGTGGGTGACGTAACTGTCTCATTCCGAGCATAGCTTCCGTATAAAGCGGGTTCGAAACGCACGCGTCTTTGAGGGAGGGTCGGCGTTTATGGTAGTGTGGTGTCAGTGTTTCAGCGTGTCAGTAACGAGTTCAGTATATTATATAAATACATTATTAACGAGTGAAGTAGATTATATAGGTAGATCAGTACTAGTGCCCTCATAACAATTATTATCATTAGTCATAGTATTATTATCAGTATTAGCTTCTATTAGTTAGGGTTACATACAATTAAGCCAAACCTAGCTGGAGGGTCACAGTGTTATGCACTGTGATATTTAATCCTCTCTTTCTATGGAGCCTCTAAGAAACAGGAAGTCTTCTCCTGTCCGGGAGTATTTTGACATGGTTGCTCACAATAAGGTATATGTGAATGATTATATTTTATTTGCATATCATCACAACAGTTGAATCACAAAGTGTGATAACATTACCTACTTACTGGACTCAAGGTTTAAAGAACTGGGCTTCTTAAGTCAGGGGAGACTTCAAGAGGCTGTTACAAGGCTGGAGTATGAATGTGCCAACATTATCAGAAACTCTGCAGTAAATTCTGCCAGTGGCACAACCACAGCTCAGGTCGCGGCCTCCTCAGCAACATCTTCAACATCAACAACATCCATGAACAACAGTAAGTAGTCTGTTTCTTTGTTTCGTCAAAATTTATTTTAATTGGTAGTAATGTGGGCCACTGTTAATGTTTTTTTGTTTTTTCTTTTAACATTTATTAGATGACCTTTGGCATCTGCTGGACACAGCAGTGGATCAAAGTAGAAGAAGCTCAAGTGACACAGCAGATGCCACAGTGGAAGTGGATCATTATTAGCAGGGGTGAACCTGGCAAGAACAGAAGATCTCTTGTCTACTGGAGTAGACAGAAACACCAACATCCCCCACCTTTACCAGCTGCCTCTCTGGTTTTTATGTGGTCCTGCATCTTCTGTTCCATGTGAAAGGGTACTTTCTAAGCCTGGAGAGATTGTTTCTAAGAAGGGGAACCGTCTGTGCAACAACACTGTAAAAAAAAAAACAAAAACAAAAAACAAACTTATTTTTCTAAATAAAAACCAATGAGCATTCTCATCCACCACCCAATGAAACAGTGTCTCCTGTGTAACATTCCCAGTCCCACATCCCTGCGCTAAGCACAAAAACAAAGTTTTATTTGTGGTGTTCATACAGGCATCTGTAATCAAAAAATGATTTTACAAATGAGCATAAACATGTGCTTGTGAGAGAACTGTGACAAAGATTAATGTTTTATTATATCCTCCTGAGAACCGAGGGAAAAAAGTATCTTTCAATTTATTTATTTGTTTATATATTTATTTATTTTGTGATTTGCTGCCTCTTTGGAGCTACAACAACAACAACTCACAATTTAGAATTTTGTAAAAATACTTTAAGTTTAGATTTTACAGCATGTCCACTGTAGTGGACTAACAGAACGATTTTACCATAACCCAATGAAATCATAAAAGGCTGACAAGAAAACAAAAATGTCAATCCATTTTTTAAAATGAAAGTGAACATTTAGCTGGTATCTGTTGTTGAACTACTGAACAAAATTTACATTATTAAACCTTCATAACATTGCTATTATTTTTCCTAACAAAAAGTTTAACTGAACTCTGACTCCAATTTATGATTCCTGACATGTTCATAAACAAGAAAATATATGATTACCATAGTTAAAAACAAAACAAAACAAAACAAAACAAAGCAATATCTTAACAATATTGGACTCATCTTTTCTCTTTTCCTGGCATTTGCGTTTTGCTGCAGTCTCCACTTTGTCTCAGCATGAAAACAAAGTTCCCCTCATCCCACCCAAACACATGAGATGTCATTGGAAAGGCCAGGATGTCCTCTACCGAGCACACCAGGACTTAGTAGGGTAGCTCAAATGAGTCAAAAGATATAGACCAAAACCAAATGTCTGCTACAGAGGACACAAATGAATAGGCCGGGTCTCAGGAGGTTATACAATCACAGAAAAAGTGTCCACTCAGGTGATGAGCAAAATTAGTTTTATTTCTTTGCACAGCAGGTGTCACTAGTGAGAACTGAATGAAGCTTCGGGTAGTGAACCTTCTGGGAAACCAATGGGCTGCGAAGCTTCAGTGGTTCAGGAAGCCTCAGTCTGCCATTACTAATATTAACTCCAAAAACAACTTTCTTCTCACGTGTCGTACACTTTCCCCAATTACATGTCTGTTTTTCCTTCGATAAATCTGCGTTTCTGCTTCAGTTTGTAGCGACACCAAACCGAGATTAGCGCCACCTGGTGTTTTGGAGGGCTGCACGCATGACACCGTCAATGTACTGTAAACTTACATGCATTATTTATTGTACATTTAAATGAAAGTTCGGGTATTTGGACAGCAAATCATCACTTGCAGGCGTTTGAACTCGCTTTGAAAAGTAGAAATAATTTATAAGCTATTATTTTCATGTCAAAGCACATGATTAACTCTGCAGGGACAATAAACAGTGCTTTGTTGTATGGTTTTCTTGCCCTCCCCACGTTTCCTGTCTACTATTGAACTACTGAATAAAATAATGTTTAAAAAAAAAAAAGAACTGGAGCAAAGTCAGGTGGATTTAGAGGCTCAAGAATTTTCTGCTTCAACAAATGTTCTCTATGGTGGCTTCATTGCACCTTTACCTGACAATGAAGCAGCTTCACAGCAACTGTTCATGTTCACAAATACAGCATTGACTCACCTGGATCAACAAAACATACACGTGAAACATGAACAGCCTGCGTTTCGCAGTTTTCAATGCTTTTCATTCACATAAAGACTTGACTGTTGTGTTGCATAACAGAGGAGACTAAACAACAGATGGTGAGCAGGCATCAGTTTTCATTATTCATTTGATTGCTGACAGGTTCCCCCGGATGCATGCAGGATCATACCTAAAATAAAAAAGATTCACATGCTTTACACCCTTACATTTCATCCTCAGGTGATTCACAGTCACACAGAAAATTTGAAAACATCATGAACTAAAACTGGAACCATGCTATTTGCTCACGTGCATCATTTCATCCAAATAGAACGCAAATGCAAATGTTTGCACCACCAAGTGTCACTTCATTTAAGTTTTGCATAGCAGTGTTTAGTGACCCATCATTTCATATCTTCTTTCTTCTAACAACATGACTTGCATTGATATTTATTACCACAAATAGACACAGATAAAATCACTCATACAGAAATAAATACTTGACTCCAATTAAATATACCTGAGCAAGAGGCAAAGTTACATGAAGGAATACGCAGCGAGTTTGCTGCAATTACCTGCTGAAATATTCACGTCTCAATTAAGGAAAATAAGTCTTTCACAGGAAAATTGAGATCATGATAATTGACAATAAAAATCTCAAATTAAACCACCATTATTGTGTTAGTATCCCTATTTTACATGCATGGGAATGGAGCTGTTGATGAAAGGAATGCATAGTGGAGGATTAACATTTGTATTATAAAACATATGCTCAAAAACTATGAAGAGCTGATGATGTCTCATCAAAACAACTCTGAGTGAGGCTTTATTATTAAGGCACCTATTATCACCTGATAATTAAGAACTGTAAAGGTTGTCTCCACTGACGATTGGCAACAAAAAACAAAAAACTGAGAATCTCCAGCTCAATAAGATAAAGGGAGACATTGACACATGAGCTTCTGGCTCACTTGCTTCATCCCACCGAAAACTGCAAATTAAAAGCCAGGAAAATTACAGTTTTACAAAAAGACTGAACTCAACATATGTTTGAAAAAGACTGACCTGACCTCAGTATCTTTAGTGATCATCCTATCAGGCTGTGATGTTTCAACAAAAGCCTTCATTGGAGTGTCATACATAACACATAATGCTTATAAAAATGAACAGATTTCCTAAATCTAACAGCAGAAGTGGGGTTTTCTTTTATCATTTGCTCAATAATAGACCATGTTGACACAGTGGCCATTTTCCTCCACTGTCACACTCAAAGTAGAGAGCTCATATGCTGTTATTTAAAGGATAATGTTGTTCTCTGTGTTCCTGCTTGTTAGTCATATAAACGTAAAGAATCTGACAAATCATTATCATGTCACCACTTTCCAATTGATCGGCCACTGAAAAGATGATGGATAGTGAAAATCTGGAGGGACATGGGGCAATACTTCAAGGTAAAGCAACATACTTGATAACCCATTAACTACCGCTAGACAACAGCTAATGTTAGCGTTCAACCATGCCCGAGCTAACTTTACTGTTTGATAGTGTTACATATTTGATAACCCATTGTTTCCGTTCTTTCTCAGCACTCTCAAACTTAGCATACACAGGACCACAAAAGGGCCTCATAAATCAAAGACTTGTAGAATAATCCCTGGGTTTTTGTAGTGTTCAGGTAACATGAAAGGGATTTCTGCATGCAGTCAAGTGTTAAATGCAAGAAATGTCTTTGGCAGGCCAGAAGTCCAGCAGGACATGCAAACTGGTGCTTCTATAAATCTGTTTTATTTTTTATTTTTTAATAGATTCAGGGTTTTAAAATCAGTAAATTCAGAAAGGCCCATCATCTGCTTCCGGTGTGACAGGCTTAGGGGCGGCGACTGAGTCCTGACTTTTCATTCTGGCCTTCGGGGAAGAAGTCGGTGGCAGTGAGAGTCTTCTCTTTACCGACAGCAGCCTGAGGATCTCGCTCACCTGAGACTCGAGGACTGACAGGCGGCTGCTCAGGATCTGAATGTCCCCTTTCAGCTCCAGCTTGGCTTCGTGCAGGGTCGTTTGAAGGAGCGCTTGTTCAGAGGCCGGCTGAACAAATGAGTGTTTGAGGGGGTCGACCCCGAGGCTGTGCTCAAATGGGTTCCTCTCCATCGGGCTCTTTTCCATCGGGCTTCTTTCAAAGGAGTTTCTTGAATCCCCGGCTCGGTCGATGCGTAGATCGCTCTTTGTGATACCGCTGTCACAGGAGTCAGTTTTGTGCAGGGCACTTGTTTCTTCACCTGCTTCTCTGGCGCTGTGGCCCCCCTCTGCGCTCCCCATCTCCTCTGAATCCTGGTTCTTGTTAGTGGCTGCTAACTGTTCCGACGACTGGGATCCTTTGGGCCACTCCTCTGCTTTCTGTGGCTGCTTTTCTTGCTCGACGGCAGGAGGCGGTGGTGCAGCAGAAGTGGCGTTTCTAAACTTTGCCCAGCCTCGACCACCTCTGCTGCTGGTTGCACCACCTACAGCTCCCCCTCCACCTGTACCACTGTTGCGTGCAGGGCTGCTGACCCTCTGACAAAGCTGATTCTCTGCGTGAGGTCTTGAGATAGACTCTCCAGCCTCTTGTGTGCAGCTTTGCTCTGATTCCTCAGCATGGACAAATGCTTGTGGAGGTGCAGCCATGCCGCCTGCACTCCCTCCTCCTGTGCAGAGTGCATTGTTCTGTACCACAGAGCTGTACTCCTGCTGCTGAGACGATACAGACTGACACGGCGTGTAAGAGTTTGTGTCGGAGTGATGGTGCTGCTGCTGCTCCACTTGCACACAGTTATGATCAAAGTAAGTGTGAACCTCTCCTGGTGTTTGAGCGTCTCTCTGTTGTCTAAACCTCTGGAACAGCTTGCGGACCGGGTGGTCGTCAGGAATGGAGAGAGTCACCTCGTTCCTCTCGCGCTCCTTCTCCCTCTTCACATCAGCAATCTTTCTGAAGATTATCTGCAAGAGAGGAGAATTTGTGCGTGAGGACAATGATGTGGGATGTACACACCGAGGTCACATTTAAATTACAATAGTAGAGCTCAGCAGAATCTATTGTACATATAGAGCATAATATGGCATTAAATCAAGGATAACCATCTAGGCCGGCTACGCATTCTGAAATATTAAAGAGTTGGAAGCAGAAATGCAGAAGAGAAACTGTTAATGGAGAAATAATGGAGCAATATCGAGGTCCTGGGAGCTTACGATTCCCTCAGAGGGTAAAGATAGGCAAAGTTGATACAACACAGCATCTCATATTCTTTTCTTGCTTGGACTTTGCAAACATTTCAATCTAGATTTGTGAAGAAACCGTGAATACAGTAAGATCTGGAGTTCATGAACAGTTCCAAATTATTTTCACATATGAAACACCTGGTACAAAGCACTAATATAGTCCTTTTGACAGCCATATTAATGATGAAATCCCCCATGTTGACTGTTTGAGAGGGTTAACTGGAGTTTAACGACATAACATGGATTATTTTATTCAAAGCCAAACCTTCATCTATTCTTGATCCAGTTTTACTGAGGTTCCCATGAGTAGAATTGTTCAACCTGACAAGCTCTTGTGCACTTTTACAGTCAAAAAGACACCAGTTTAACCAGATCAGGTGCACAAAATGTAAAAAACTGAAAAAAAAACACTGAAACCAAAAGGAAAGGGTTAAAAATGTTGCTGTATAACACATAACACAACACAGTGATTGCACTGATTCTAACCTATAGCTTAGGTGCAGTTCCGACACACATTCATGCACATGCAAGTTAACATAAAAGCAAAGAGGGCAGTGAGTCAATCTTAAACCTATGCAGGCACAAACACTTTCTAAAGCTGCTCAGATGAATAATAGATGGCTTTATTTTTATTCAATATATTACAAGTACAAGCCATAAATCTTTCAACATGGAGCCACAATTTCCCTTGAAATTGTTTAGATTTAGAGCTGCTTGACTGGGGCTGTTTGATTTCAGTATATTTGATTATATAATGGAGCCACAAGAAACTAGAAAAGTAATTTACTTAAAACACTAGAAAGTCATTATAAACCCTGAGACTGAGACTTGCATGTAAACACACCGTTGTGAAATGACTAAAGGAAACAGAGATTATATTGTATTAAGAAAATATGATTCTGTTTAATTGCTTCATAAAAGTGCACACGCCTGTTTCAAACCTCAGAAGTATTTCATACAAGCCAGCCCTGAACAAAGAGCACAGCAACCCACATGAGCCTGACTGTCTTTAAAGGGAATACTCATTAAGAATTTATGTGATGTTGATCCCATAGGATGATATTATTGAACTATATGAGCAACTTACTATCAACACTGAAGAGCAGTACATCTCAGTGCCTTACGGGATTAATATGTATAGCCTGGAAGAAGCTCCATCAAATATTAATCACAGTCTTCTTTCATTTTCAATACATTTTGGTGATCACTCTATTGCTCGATAAGCTTCTGAATTCTCATTGGAGACAGTGTTCGCATGCAGAATAATTTAAATTGATCCTTTTCAAACACTGGTCATTCAAGCAGAGCAGGTAGTAGGTTTGCGATTTTCATTTGTTAATTAAAGACTGATTTTCCCTTTTTATTTCCACTTACAGTAAGTAGCTTCATGCTTGTTAAATCATTAGTTAGTATAAAGCACTCGATGAATAGATTTTTCAGGAACACGACCCATTCAATATTTAGAACATGTGCATTTGTGTCCTCTTGACCTCTCCTAGATAAGAACATTAAAATACCAGGGGGCTTTTATTTTGATGAACCGCTATAACGCGACTCATGGACACAGCTATGCCTCACAACAATGCACAGTTGATAACTATGTCAGTCAAAAAGTCTCAAAAGCAAGTTAAGCTGTGAGTTGTTATGGCAAACTCATCAATAGTAGAAAGCACAATATCTGCTTATGAGAAGTCCAGTAGTGGAGTAGAAGTGTAAAGTTGTATAAAGGTACAACAGAAAGTTCATTCCCCTCTCTCTGACCCATTTCCAGTCCGCTTCTGCTGTCTAATAAAGACAAAAAAAAAGAGTTAAATCAGTCATTTTTACCCGTTTTCGTAGATTGCAGGTGAGGATGAGGTTGCGGGAGAAGGTGTTGGCGAACGCCGTGTAAAACTCCAGCACCCTCATCAGAGCGTCTCTCCTGATGACGTGCAGATCGCAGTAAGTCAAAGCTCGGACATTTGCACAAGCCCGGGCCAGCGTGGTCTCTTTCCAGAACACGTCTCCAAACACATCACCTTTACCTGGACGGAGCCAGACAGTATCACTTTGGCAGAAAATGCTTTGCATCTCTTGTGGCATAGAAAAGTGAAGGCGAACCAAATGACATAATAGTGAACAAAATAAAAGCTTTATTCAGGTAGAGGATACACTTTAAGAGACAACCTTTGCTCTAGTGTTGTCTAAGCCAGCAGGCACTGATAAAACATGGCCTTCTCTATTTCCTAATATTATGTTGGATTACCCAGTATTGCGATGACCTCATCATCCTGGATGACTTCTAGTGAACCGGAGACCACAAAACAGAGGGTGTCCACACTCTCTCCAATATGGAAGATGAGGTCTCCGGGTGCACAGTGTGTGGTCTGAAACTCCACAGCTAGAGAGCGCAGGCAGCCGTCGCTGGCCAGACGAAACGCCGGGTGGTCGTTGAACACCTGCCTGTTGAGGTGGACGCAGATATCCGCCCTCATGTCTTTGGGACAAATTGAAAGAACCTGAGAGAGACGGTGACATATCAGAGGAGTTAGTCGTTTATGCTTATCAAGGTTGCATGTTCAAAGTAGTTAAGGCGAGGCTCAACTATGACTGCAGCTGAATTACAGTATGACAGCAACATAACTCTGAATGTAAAACAGAGGCAGTATTTCAGTGGGTTAGGGTTAGAAATCCCAGCAAATAGTGATGTCATTTCTGGTGCTCTCCAAGGGGAAAAATCAATTCATAAAAGTAAAAACATGCCCTCATCCATGGAAAGGATTCCTTCCTTAACAAGTAAAGTATTTAATAGCCTTTAATAAAATAATAAAATAAATCAGCGCTCATGCATTATAAAAACCTGGGTGTCTTGCGCCCATGAATTATTGGTGATTGGATTAAAATGATCAATCTTTTTGCTGTAGCTCAACAGAACTATCACTTATTAACATTTAATGAACAAGATGCAGCAAAGTCTCAATGGGAGTCAGCGGGTGCACTCAGTAATCTGCTGTGACCTTTGAGGCTTGTTACCGTTCACATTGCCACATCCACCTGTCAACCCCACCCATGGGTTTTTTTATGATACTGTTTAAAATGATAGCACTCTCGCTTCAGTCAGTGACAGAGCTGCACATCAGTTTAACTTTGGACTTAAAACACGTGTGTAACCTCTACAAACCTCTGTTCAATCAGTACATGGTGATATACTCCATTCTTATTTAATGCATTTATACTTACAGCATATATTACAGCATATATTTGGTATATTTTCCCTTGGGGATGAATAAAGTATCTATCTATTAGTATGAGCTGTTGAGACAGTTGTTCTGGATCCATGATAATACCTTATCTGTGTCAATGCCCTTAGACATGGCCCATGTGGAGACGATGAAGTCCATCACCCTCTCGCTCAGACCTTTGGGAACCTGATAAAGCTTCAGGAAGTCGCGCACATTGTTGAGCATCTCATGGTAGCGGTTTGTGTTGGTGTACATCTGCTGGAAGATGGTGGTGACATTTCCAAAGATGGTTGCATACAGCAGTGCTAAAGCAAAAAAGGCGAGGAGTGAAAGTTAAGTACCACTTAATTTGTACCTTAAAAAGAACGAAGAATTTTCAGTCATGGGGCGAATTCAGGGAGATAAACTAAGCAAGGAAGTTATTAATTGAAACATTAATGGATTTAAACATCAGTTTTTTTTTTAAATGTATTATATGTATGGTTTAAGGAGTTATTAAAGGGTAAAAATAACCTTAAAATTGATTGCAAATATGACAACAAACCATTTATCCATTAATTTTTCCCCAGTAGATTTTCATTTCTAACTGAAAAATAAAGGTCCTGACAAGGTATGCATTCAAGATCATTTTCATGTTTTTTGGAATAATCTACAGGGTTTTAACTCCTTGAAATCCCCTCAAACTATGCATGTAATCTATTGCAAACACCCTCATATATTATAGCCCATTATCTGTTCATTTTTCCCTCAGGATCTCATGTGTAGGATTTAGTGGCATTGAGCAGTGAGGTTACTGATTGCAACCAAATGAACACTTCTGGCCTCACACGAAAGCGGAAAAAAAAAAAAATGCGAGAGTCACCCTGTAGAGACAACATGGTGGACTTTGTGGAAGAGGACCTGCTCCCTCTGTAGATATACAGAGCTCATTCTGAGGTGACAAAAACACAACATTTCTTATTTTCATGTGATTAAACATGAATGAAAACATAATTATGAATATTATATTCCATTTCTGCCACTCAATCCTAAAATCAATTGAATTTTGAGGTGAAAAATTAAGAGAAAAAAATAAAAACATTGGAAATGTGTGGAAAGGTGTCCAGAACATGACCATGAGACGCGATGCTTGATAAATACAACCATAAAGTAAACAATGAAGCCTCAGTGGTGACCTTCATTTGGCCATAGTGCAAATAATATGATTTAGTTTCATAATTTACTGTGCTGTACATGTAGCATACAGTAATTGGGCTGAAGATATAGTTCTCTGAGCAGTAAATGCACAGACACACATACACATAATGAGTCTTTATAATGTAATTCATAATGCACATTTCCCCAGTGAGAGTACTGTGCTGCAGCGCTGCAGTGACCTCAAAGAGTCAGTCAGTATCTCTTATCGTGAGGTTTTACCCACTCAAGAGGAAAGACTCGTCTCCAGTCGCCACAGCATGATCACAGAGGTTAGGATACATATCTAACGTGATGGCTCATTGTCCTTTTACTACACCCGAGCCTGCAGGCGAGCTCTCCCTTTCTCCTCTTCCTCTCGCATAATTACTGTATCTGTAGCAGGAGATTTGTCGGCCGTAATTGAACCCGACACTTCAGTGTGACTGAGTGATCTTCGTGATCGAAACACCACCAGAGAACTGGGTGTTTACTTTTGGAAGTACAAACCTTGAAGCACGGCTGTCAGTTTGGGTTTCCCTCACTGTTTTTATTGCATCACTTTCCATGCTGTTTTAGAGGAGCGGGTCAAAGGTTAGAGCGCGAAGGCAAGTTGTGACGGAGGAACAGTAAGAAAAGACAGTGGAAGCAGTGACACTAAAGGTGAAGCTATTACTGTAACTGCGAATGGGTGATGGAAATAATACAGACAAATGCATAAAAATAGATTTCTATTTTTGTGAAGTGGTTCAAAGTCATTCAAAAGAGGCTGGACTTTCATATTATTTCACATAAATCCCTTTTTAAGGAGAACAGGCTAACTTTTGTGAATGAAACATTTGTGGGAGGTGACATGAGGTAAATATCATGTTCACAAATCCCTAAATTACAGGTAATTTTAATGAATACTAGGTCAGTGTTGACTGTTTACCAGTCTGTAGTGTTATACAAAATGCTAAGGTCTGTAACACTGCATCACTTGTGAGTCCATGTTACACAAGACTCGATGTAAAAATCAGGATCTTGATCTAATTTACAGTAACTTCTCATCCCACACTGGTAACAAAACAAAGGTACTGGCTTTCACCTGGACTCTTTATCAGCTGATGGCATGAAAACAGTTATTTGTCCCTCATGTTTTGCATACAGAAATACAGAAAAAAAAAATATATATATATATATATATTCCTTGAGTTTCAACAAATACAGGGTCCGAATAATTTCAGTAAGAGTGAATCAACAACAAGACAATGGTTCTGTGATGGAGGGCGGTGATGGCCAACCTTCAGACAGAACCTCATAGAGCAGGCTGTGATGGGCGCTGAACATGTCACTTTTTATTATCAGCAGAGCCGACGCCTAAACTCTCCCGGGTGGTTCAGACACTGAGGCTGCAGCGAAATGTGAATTGCATGAGTCAAGAAAGCCTGTGGATAACCCAAACTGTTGAGAGTAAGGACTTACTTATGAGTGCAACATTTCAACGAGTTTTCATATTAATAAAATCCAGCAATTACCTCTTAATTCTTTGGATTAATCACATATATGCTCCTTATTTAACTTGCCCTGCTGGCACATTTGGCTAAATCTGGAGCATTGATCTCAGTTTATGTGTATTGTCCCTGACGGATAAAGTAAATTCACATTACAGTGATGAATCAGCTCTGAACACATTATGATCTAAAGCTGATCCTTTCCTTACATTAAGGTTCACAACCTATTGAGCTGTAAGGCTATTTTTTCTTGTTTGGATTGAACAAGATATATATTTTGTTTAAAAAAAGCTACCTTCTATATGGGACAGCAGCTAAAAATAGGCTCAACGCATTAGTACACACTGTTCCTTGTTGCTTGTTTGTACATACAATGTATTTACACATTTATTCATGTGGGCATGTGTCAAAATAAAGTGATCTAAATTAGCATGCAGCAATCCATGTTACACCACTCACTTATCCAGCCATGTGTTTATCACACTGGGCCTGATTTACTTTGCGTGTGCGCAGGCCGTCCTGAACCTGTACAACATCTACACCATATGTTTCTTTACTGGCAGCTGTCAGACAGCCAGCTGGGCTGTGGAGCACATGCAAGTAAATGCATGCAGATTGTTTCAGCTCCTCCAAGGTTTTACTGGCATATTATGAACGCATGAATGAAATAAAAATAGCATCAAAGGATAATATATCATATGCTGTAGAGTGTTGGAGAGATCGACAAATGGCCATTGCTATACAGATGTTGTTCTACAGGCATATGCCAATTACAAATGGCCATCCCATCTGCAGCTGCTTATGTAAACTGGTAGCTTATGTCACTATGACAAGTGGCAAATAACCACTCTTTATGGGCAGCTTGGTGGTAGTTAGCTGGACTAGCTATAGCTAAATACCTGTCCTGTGTGACCTAGTTCAGACATGGTTTGAATGACAAAATCAGAACCAGTAATCTAATGGTAACATATAATAATTTAACAGTCACTGGAGACATTTTTCTGCACAATCATGCGATCTGTGTTTCAGCAAATGTCGCCTTTATACTGTTCCCCACTGAAACGACAGCAGAGCTGCTGTTCTGTTGTCCTTTGCTTTGACTTATCTGGACTGTCAAGGTTGTACTGTATGTCCAGTGAAGAAGAAAAACAAAGGTCACTCTGATTTAAGCTGTTTTTGAAAAGCATCACTTGAATTTCACTTGACAAACTGTCCACTGGCAATTGATAAATGTAGGCTTTGTGATATTTGTTAGAGGCTTTGTGTATCTGTATTAAGAGGCTGTGTGACTTCATTCTCTTCGTAATGAAACACCTCCATTTCCTGCTCCATAATTGCTGTCTCGTGTGTGGTTCAGTAAAGACTGAAATTTTTGCAATGATAAGAAAGCACATCAGCTCAATCAAAATGTATCTGATGTTTGGAAAAAAAAGTAAGTGCCAAATAGTGCCAAATTTTGGAAAGTACTTACAGCCCACCATCATCATAGCCACGGAGAAAATCTTCTCGCCATCCGTGGCCGGTGCGATGTTGCCAAATCCGATGGTGGTGAGACTGGTCATGGTGAAGTACAGAGAGGAAATGTACAGCGTGTCCTTGTTGGGACCACCTTCCCACTGCCCTGTTCCACTGGCGTTGTAGCGGTAAGGAGTCCCAATACTCAGGGCCAGCTGGTAGAGCCAGCTGTCTGTCTTAATGGTGTTGGTGGTCTCATCGATGACCTCATAGTCCCCGATGCTGTACCAGATGCAGGCCAACCAGTGGGCCACAAGACCAAAGACACACACCAGCAGAACAAGGACAGCTGCTCCGTACTCCAGGTAGTGGTCCAACTTCCGGGCCACTCGGCCCAGCCTGAGGAGGCGGATCACCTTCAGGGAGCTGAACAGGCTGCTGAGACCCTGCAGTGAGAGACAGGAGGACAAGTTTGTCTTTATTCTAAATGCCCACACTGCTGTGACTGTGACTGATGATGTTAGAAATGTAAAAATCAGATGATAACTCCTTGTGGTTTTGTCACTGTTAGCGACTCCTTTAACACGACGTGTAGTCACTTGATCCTTTGTTATCATAAAGAATATTGATTGTAATAGCATTAAAAGAAAAACATGGATTTCCTTACTGGGAGTACAGAGTCTTCTGTCCGTGTGACGTTCCTGTGGAAATGTGAAGACTCGCGGAGATGACTTGCTGAGGACGAAGATGTGATCACATCCTTTACAGAGACAGGCAATCAGAAATGTCTTGTTATTTATATGCAGTGTTAAGCACAAATGCCTGAGCTATTTCAGCAAAAATAAATAAAAAAATTAGGAAGGAAGAGGTTTGAAAGTCAATCACCTCATCCACGTTTTCGAAGGCATTGATGATATCGTAGGGCAGACAGGACAGCAGGTCGATGACAAACCACGTCTTCAGGTAATTCATTCGTATCAGCCTTGCGTCTGAAATGACCTCTCCGGCAGGACCCACAAAGGTGGTGTGGAAGTTGAGCACGATGTCGATCAGGAAGATGACGTCGACCACACTGTCCAGCACCAGCCAAGCCAAATTGTTTTGCTTTGTCTTGAAGGAGACGTTATAGGGGACCATGATGGCGGTGTAGAAGGTGAGGATGAGGATGATCCAGTCCCAGGTGGTCTTGAAGGTGCAGTAGTGGAGGATGATGTGTGGAGGGGTCTTGGGGGCCTCCTGTTTGTACTGAGGGAGAATGTCTGATCCCAGCTGGAGAGCCTTTCATTGAGGGGGAACATTTACCACCATGTGAGTACAGAATCAGATGGAAAGAGTCTCATCATAACCAACAAAAACCAATATGGGGGCAGAAATGCAGAGTTCACTGTCTCCACAGACCATGCTGGGCAATTTTAGGGTGGATTTTTCATTTAAATTGGTTAATATACTCATTTCTTGATTAGAAAAGAGTCATTCTTTTACAGATCTTATCTCTTTAAGGTACTTTTTTGATTTAATTTGAGGTATTTTTAAGTAGAACCATAGCATTCATAAACAAACTCTTCTTCTGGACGCTGCTCACCTCAGCCAGTCTGGAGGGCTTGTGGCTGACCTCAGTCTTGCTCAACGGCGCTAACTGCTGCACCAGGTTGCGATTGTTGGTCAGTGCTCGTGTCAGTCTGGCAAACTTTGTCCATCCTGCTTCAAGACCAAGCGACACACAGTTTAATGTCGGCACACAGCAAATTTTCATTCAAAATGTCTCATGTTTTAATGCATCATCCGGCCAGACTTTTAAACGCATTTCTGTGCAGAATGGAATTGATATGAGCACATAAATGCAATAAAATCCATTTGTTTGAGACAGTATCTTTGAGTAAATGCTCAAGTATATTCCTCTCCATAATCAACAATATAATATGATGCAGCAACCCAAAGATAATGATGGTGATAGCAGATATACTGTATGCTGAGTAGGCTTGATGGTGTTCAAATCTTCACTCTAAAAACAGCTGGCACATTTTTCATTAAAGGGACTGATATTCATTTATTTTCTCTGTGTATAACCAGTGTTTTCATACATTTAACATCTCCATGTGCCCTGAGCAACCTTTATTTCTGCTTGATGCATGTAAAAGTCTTAGTGGCACACTTAATCCCCTGGGACATGGCACTGCTTCGACCCACAGAGACCACTGTTCACTGACCCGCACACACAACACCTGGACAGTTGTATGTTACATACCAGGAAACAAAAGTCAGTTAAGTCACAGCCACTCGAGCGTGCTAAGAGACGTTCGACTGCACTGCACCCAGCATGCACTCATTGGGTAACGTTGAGCTTTGATAACAACAACTGGACCTTAATGAGACTTTCACTTAATTTAAATCCCTGTTTGAACCCTTTTGTATGTGGATTAAGGGATGAAAACAGCAAAAAGCGGATAAACAACAGATTCAAGAATACCTCTCGTTGCTTCATCCTCGATGGGCTGTTTGAAAAGAGTAATGTCTCTGAAGGTGCAGAGGAAAAGCACCACTTTGTCGTTTTCATTTCTGATTGGGGCGACCTGCATGTAAAGCCATATTGGTGTTCCTGTAGGAGACAATTAAAACAAGAGCTGTGAGAGAGAACAAGTGGAAAAATTATACCTGTGCAATTACTTACTTGTATCATACATTTAATGATTTTAGTAAGAATTCAGGACCTAACAGTGATACTCACTGTTCTTTGTATAGAGCAGCACCTCATAGAAATGGGACTCATAGTTATCAAAGGTCTTTCGAATTTTGTCTATAGTCTTCTTATCAGTTAGGTCACCATACATGAAACTGCAAAATAAGGGAGAAAGAATACCGAGAAGCAAAAAGGAGCATTGTTAGATGATTGTGAGGAAAAAGGGTTAAAGACAGACATGCCGCAACTAAAGAGGACTTCTTATAAATGTCTTTAAATCTACATTGCTGCTGCAAATCAGTGATCACAACAGCAAGATCAAGTACTATTTCATTTCTGGTCCTCAATACAAAAAAGACAATGCATCTGCACACTCAGATCTGTGCAGTGTTCACTTAAGCAGTATCAATCACTTGATGAGTCCTGATGCAGAGCGTGTATCTTCACACATAGGCCATTATGCTGCAGAAGGCATCTTACTTGCACGTGCTGCTCCTGTGCATGACTTCGGCTCTGTGGTATCCCGACAGCTTGCAGAATCCATCATTGCTGTAAACGACCGGCCACTCGACGATCTGTGCGTTTCCCAACAGGAAACTGGTTTCTGCAACAAAGCATAGAAATTACAGCACACCTGCGCACCACTGCACCTGTTGATCAACTTTTGGGTGTTTCATCAGTGAAAGCCGGGACATCCTTACAATCATCACAACTTGAGTTATGCAACTGCAACCTTATTGAAACTAGACTGATTTTTGCTGATTGCATTGTCAAACGGATGGTTAAATCTTATATTTTGATGTTTTTTAAAAAAAAAAAAAGAAAAAAAAATTTAGAGTGTCCTATAAATCCTACAGTGTCATGATTGAGAGAAAACCTCACCATATATTCAAATCTCTACTAGAAATATTCTATATTATGTTAAGCAAATTCTGACACAACTAAGGTTCTGTTAATAACCATAAATAACTAACTAGATAATTAATATTTAAAGCAGCAGTAAACATTGCTAATCAGACAAGTCAGTGGGCAGAAATAGTTGTTGATGAAATGTTTATGTTCCGCCCTTAATGTTGATGAAATATTAATGAGGAGCTGCAAAGTTCTCCAGCTTTACAACAGTTTGGAGGGAGCTGCGGTCTCTCTCTAGAGAGAGAGCACAGAGGACGCTGAACGCGCACTCAGCTTCGCTCTCGTTTCTAGACCCTGTCGTCCGCCATGCAGACTGTCAATTCAAAAATGAATTTTTAATGAGGATATTACCTGGAGCATAAACGACAAATGCTAATAAATGTTACAGCAAAATAACACACTATTTACTGGGACTATACTCCTACAAGAGATAACATAAAAATCCACTGTGTTACCGTGAACACGAATGACGTCCTCTAAAGGAAAATGTTATTTTATCTTAGAGATGTCTGCAAACCCAGTGTTTGTAAGATTGTTCTCATTTTTACTGCCTCACTGTTTATGTTCATGTGAGTGTTGAAATTAAAAACAAAAATCGATAAGACAAATTTCCTCTCAGTTGTCACTGAAAAGGCAACATGCATGAGCACTTTTGGGCTTCAGGTAAAATAAATAAATATTCTCTGACTCTGACCGGCATCTCTGCAACAGCTGCTGTATTGTTATTGTTATTTATTTATTAATGTATTGTGTCAGGCACATACAAGCTCTCAGGACACATGCAACTTGTAAGACAAACACAAAAAATTACATAAAAATAAAAATAAATTTGCCATACCAAAAGGTTCCCTCCACAAAACACAACTCAAGTTTTTTTATACTCATGCCCTTTCATAAGAACAGTGATTGTGCTGGTTTTATCTTTTTAATCCTTATTAATTTAGACACGAGACTTAATTCAGTATATTGCAAGGGGAAAAAAGTACAAAAAATAAATATAAGATTGGGTAAGTTGATGTTGCTTCCCATTAAATGACATATACACATCACTGCAGCTTTACTTCAGCATCCCATGCAGCCCTGTGTGGTACCTTGACTGACATGCCAAATCAACAACATCCTTGAATTCTTGTTTCTCTTCCAGAGTAAAACTCACCGCTGGAGCGCCGGCCGATATTTTCCAAAAAGGTGTTCTGCGGAGCCACCAGTCCTCTCTTGCCCCCATGCATTATGAGGGTTCAGGACAGAGACTCAACTGCTCAGTGGACGCGCTGATCTTAACTACCCCCCGCAGCTGTCTGCCCGACCAGAGCGCAAACCACAAGAGTCAAGTTACACAGGATTATAAAGACTACTTCCGAGATTTGTAAGAAAATTAAAAGCCTCATGTCGATGTGGCATTTTTTTCTGCCTAAGTACAATTGAAGCCTATTTAATGTGAAATCCGAGGAAAATGGAAATCATTATCCCCAAACTGTTGGTTTCACAGTACATTTACAGCCACATTGATTTACACTTAGGAAGTCATGAGCCTGTACGACAGGATGAGTCAAAAACATGTACCAGACAACTTGAATCAATCTTTACTCACTACATGAAGACCGGTTTTTAGATATATCTCGTACAAGTATTACATGAGAGTCACCGTAGTTTGTTTGTTTGTTTGTTTGTTTGTTTGTTTGTTTGTTTGTTTTTAATATATACATTTGATACTTTTATACTGAAGGAAACGCCACTGGTTTTCCTGTGTTGTTCTGGTGTTATTGTCTCTGGCTTCTCAGACTTGTACACATGGGCTGGCCTGGAATTTCTCTCATATTTTCGTATGAACTTCAATTTTGTTTTTGCTTTTGATATAAGTAATGATTTGTAGATGTTTTTATATATCATGCATATAATGTCATGTTGGCCAACAATTCCGTTTTACCTAGAATTTAAGTACTGTTTTGAGATATCTGTACTGAACTCCATCATTTCCATTTTATGCTACTTTATACTTCACTACATTTCAAAGATAAATATGGATACCTTTTATTCTGTTACGTTTGTGTGGCATCTATAGCTACAGGTCACTTTCTGGATTAGCATGTTCCAAAGAAAAGAAAAGAAAAGAAAAGAAAAGAAAAGAAAAGAAAAGAAAAGAAAAGAAAAGAAAAGAAAAAAGAAAGAAAAGAAAAAAGAAAGAAAAGAAAAAACATCTAATCAGTTTCTAAAATATCAGGCATTCTTACAGATTAAACTACCTGGCGGCATATAAAGTAGTTAAACCAGCTTCACCTTGACTAGCAACAACATTAAATGCTGCGTACATGTTTATAATAATCCAAAAAATAATTGACTTTGGTCATGATCTGAAAGGAAGAATTTTGCATGATGTGTACTTTTTCTTTGACACTAAAAATCAGCTGATAATACATAAAATTTTGTATACAGGATATTTTATAATGGGGTTTTCTGCGTTGTAGTATTTTTATTAAAGAAAAGTACCTGAATACTTCGTCCACCACCGGTCATCGACTTGTAGGTACAAATACTTTTGAGGCAATATTGATTTTGGAGTTTTATTTTTAAACATCTGTAATTCAATACAGCTCCAGCAGGGGTAGCACTTGAACAGTTTGGACGTTGACCGACTAACATTTAGTCAAACGAGGAAGAAGTTGAACCGAAGAAGAAGAAGTTGCAACAGGATATAACGGCCTGACGCAGTTATTTGGTTCCTCTATTTATACGGATATGCCGTGAAGTAATGGTTAACTGTTACGGACTTTGGATGCTGTCGTTGAAAACCTCCACGCCGGTGTACAAGGTTTGTGTTTTGAATGCGGTCACCGGGTAGCAGACGAGTGTCAGTGATTCGTGCTGTTCGCTAACGTTAAGTCCCTCTTTATTTCGTTAAGAGGAATGCAACGGCCGCCGAGCGCCACTTCTCATTAAGCTCAGTCCATGAGCATGAGCTTCATTTTCACGACGGAACAGTGTTGTGCATTCTAAATTAACTGTTGCTGGAAGTCATGGCGACCGACTTTGTAAAGACTTTTGTACAGATGTGTAATTATCTCCAAGACCCCCGCCATGTAGCGAGGTTTCAAAATTTATGCGGCGTTAAAGGGACATTTCCGGTGAAACCAGCCAAGCCGGACAGTGGACAGTCGGAGCCGGACTTTCAAGGGCTGAGGAAGAGAGCGCAACACGGGGGACAAATCTCGGACGTCAGTGTCGGGAATGGAGCAACCGGGGATGCGACCGCGCCGCAGGTTAACGGGATGCAGGGTGACAACGCCGGTGGGCCTGATGGGGCAACAGAAGGAGGTGATGTCGACTCCGCCAGGGCGAAGCCGCTCCGGAAAAACTCCCTGACCGGAGACGTGGGTCAAGAGTTCCTGATCCACAACAAGTTTCTGTTCTACCTGTTCACGTTTGGGACTGAGCTGGGCAACGAGATGTTCTTCATCGTTTTCTTCCCCTTCCTCTACTGGAACATCGACGCCCTGGTCAGCCGGAGACTCATCGTCGTCTGGGCCTGGAACCTGTTCGTGGGACAGTCCACCAAGGATATGGTCCGCTGGTCACGGCCGGCGTCCCCTCCTGTGGTGAAGGTGGAAGTCTTCTACAACTCTGAGTACAGCATGCCGTCCACGCACGCTATGACAGGGACAGCCATACCCTTCTGTCTCTTCATGCTGACCTACGGACGGTGGCAGGTGAGCACCTTTGTAAACACTCAAAGTGTCAAATACAGGTGAGAACAAGGGTTTGCAGTGCAGACTGAACATGTGCAGTCAGTGTATGTAGAAATGGACATCTCGAGACAAGGATTGCCCTTAGGTGGCCCCAAAGGCTCCAGGTTCAATGTTTTGTATTAGTCAATTAACCGATTAGTTAATTGACAGAAACAGTTTTGTAATCAGTAACCTTTAGTGTTACTTTCAAAGAAAAAATGTCCAGAATGCACTGGTTCCTGTTTTTCTTGGTCTGCCACGAGACTAAATATCCTTGAAGTTGGATGCCTGCTTGGTCAAAACAAACTATGTGAACATGTCAACTTGGTATTTAAGAAACTGCTGTAGGCATTTGTCGCTATTTTCTGACATTTTATCAACTAATTAATTCATCAGAAAAGTGCTAATTTTTTCTGCTGACATGCTTCTTATTTGCATTAAATTACAAAAACACACAGCTGTCATAACTGGCACTTAAATGCAACAGGACACATACACTGAGGCCACATCCACACAAGTCCATTTTCTTTTTAAAATGCATCATCTTTGCTCCGTTTACACTTTGTGTCCACACCTTTCTGCTGTAGCAGAACCCCTAAAATGGAGACTTTTTGAAAAGCTGCTCACAGTGCACTCGAGTGGGAGGAACAGCGGGTTCAATAGGACCCACAGCTCATTTTCAGCCCCAGGGCCCCCTACAGCAATAACCCAGCTCTGAGGCAATATGTGTTATGGAACTGGAAATGTGTTATTACAGATTACTCGGCACATCCTGATACGTTTAAATCAACAAATATCACAGTTGCCCTAGTGTTTTTTTCTTTCTTCGCATTGCATTAGAATTCAGTGGTCTAGCCTTGGCGCACAGGATATGAACATGTTTTGATAACCCACAGGGAAGGTGGCCAGACGCACCAAAGTCCCAGACATTGAAGGGCCCCAAGAGCCCTAGTTACAAATGTTGAGAAATTTTCCATATCCAACATCTTTCAGTATTTTATATATTTGTTCAGGTAAAAACTAAATAAAAAGAGAGTTCCAAGAAGCACACAGGGCACCTGACTTCGTAAGAAATGAAAAGCCCACATGACATTTTTCTCCATGAACCCTCAGTGCCAGAGAGAGTCTGTGAGTTAGTCTGGCCAAAGGAATGAAAAAGCACAGGCTGTGTTAAGTCACTACTAATCCTTGTTGCCCAGTCTCATGTGGGGACAGCAAACATTCCTCTGTTTAAGCAGACTGAGAAGACACACAGGGTGTGTCAGAATAACAGGTGAGGCGTGCAGAGGCAGCTTTGTTTTTTTAGATAAACAGAGACTCGTTGTTCTGCATTGTCAGAAGGATACAGGACCAGTGAATGTAATAAAATCAAATTCAGTTTCAAAAAGCAGTTTGATCTGAAGTATCAATGGACAGCAATGCAAATGATCAAAGTAAGGATGAGAGAACTTGACTTGTCCCACCACGGTCTATTCTGGTGAAGATGGAGGACAGGATGGGGGGGGGGTGCAGTGTAGTATCAGACTGGATAAAATGCTGTCGACCCCTAGCCCTAATTGCAACTCCTCACAAGAATTAGCAGCCTCCATGAGTTTTGAAAAGTGATGCATTAATGACGCATATTGCATTCCTGTCATTTGTTGGTGCACATGTAAATCCTGTATTTCAGAATTCTGTAGTAATCTCTAAATCAGCTTGCCCCTGCATCTTGTGCACTATATATTTAATGGTAAGAAAGAGAGGCAATAATGCCATTTCTCAAAAAAATGACTGTGTTCCTCACTTACACCGTGAACTATGAACCCCAAATCTCATAGTTGTTTTTGAACCAAACACAGTACAGGCAGTTGTCTGAACCCCCTGAACTCCCTTGGTGTCATCAAGTTCATTGATTTCTAAGGCTGCAGACCTGAAACATTTCGGAGAAAGGGGTTCAAAAAGGTTACAAAAGATAAGATGCAGCCAGACCATAAACAGCTTGCAGGGCAAGAGGAAGACTCTTAGTGTTAGATAAACAGTGTTAGACCTATGCTTATTAGCTGTGCTAGTGGTGTGCCTCCAGTGAAGGTGAACCTCTTTGCTCCAGACTCAAATACAGTGAAATTGAAAATTTGGTAGAGATATCCATGTGCCCCACAAGATTTGTAATTCCTATGTTAATCCCTTAACATTTAGGGCCATCATCAGTTCAAAATAGTAATTTTTCCAATACTTTATTGTATGACTAATACATGCAAAACTGAGGACATTCCCATCACCCTCAGCTGCACTTTGTGTTCAGGGCTAATTAACAAATGTTAGCCTACTGTCATGCTAAACTAAGATGGTGAACATTGTCAACATTACACCAGCAAAACATTAGCATGTCAGCATCGTCATTGTGAGCATGTTAGCACGTTGACATGAGCATTCAGCTTTGCGCACCTCTGTGCCAAAGTCCGTCCTCACAGCTCCTGGCTGTCGGCTCTTGCTTTCACACAGTGACCTTTGCATGGATTCTTTCAAAGATATCAGCTAAATGTTTTGTAGATGAACTATGCACTGTGTTTTCTGAAGCATCGTATTTCTGGTGACAGTGAGCTATCCGGGAGACTTTACATAAATTGAGCATATTGCCATTTATGCCCTGCTAAGGATGGTGATAACTGGAGCTTCTCGTTCCCAAAATTCTACTGTATATTCTGGTCTTATTCACCAGGATGTTGAGAAAAATTTAGTCCTGCAATAAGGGTCCATGAGTCCACTGTTAAAGCTCTTTGTTTCAGAAAACTATAATGTGGATTTTTGTATTTTTTGAAGGCTTATCTTTAGCCACCTTTCTAATCCCCACATTCATTTTTTAATACCTTGTCTTTAACACTGTCTCTCTCCTAGTACCCCTTCCTCTTTGGCTTTTTTGTGGCTCTCAGTTGGAGTGTCCTGGTCTGTGTGAGCAGAGTCTACATGGGGATGCATTCTATTCTGGTAAGTATGTTAAAGAAGTATGAAATAAATAGTCCCTCACTAATGAGGTGTACCTCAGCTTGGTCTCTGGGAAACAAAATGCAAAACAACCTCGGGTGTCATTGATCTTAGACTATCATTATCACACACACCTCGGATGGTTGTAAATGCTAACGTGACACAAATATACTTGATGATGCATTTCGTTCTTTGATATAAAGGAGGACGATAGTGTTAGCACCAGGTTAACACATACACATAACATTGGAAATAACTTGAGCATGTTTTCCATTTCTGTAAGTAGGCATATTATATCTTTTTACATGTTAACATTATATTAATGTGCACAACATGCCCTCATGTAAGTCATGCAATGATTTTGCAGTCTTTTTTACAGATAAAATTTCAAGGATAAGACAAACAGTGTGCAGCTCCAGCTCAGGCAAAATGATAAGTCCATCTGTGCCTTCTTGTTCTCCAGTTAATCTAGCACATTTTAACCTTCTAGATCATACAAGGCTGACAGAAACTGTATCACAGTTAAAATCCACAACATGCTGCCTTGATACTCTGCCAACAAACTTTTTTAAAAATGTTTTTAATTGCATAGCTCCAGATGTGTTGCAGATAATAAATAATTCTCTTCAGTCTGGTCAGTTTCCCCAGGCCTTGAAAACAGCAGTAATAAATCTCTCCTAAAAAAAAGACTAATCTGGATGCTTCAGTAATAAGTAACTACAGGACAATATCAAATCTTCCCTTTCTAGGAAAAATTATTGAAAGGGTTGTTTTTCAACAAACACATGCTTTCATGATGCAGAACAATCTTTTTAATGAATTTCAGTCTGGATTTCGTCCACACCACAGCACTGAGACTGTACTTATCAAAGTTTTAAATGACATACATCTGAATAATGATCCTTCCAAAACCTCAGTCTTAGCATTATTAGATCTCAGGGCTGCCTTTGATACAGTTGATCATGACCTACTTCTTGACAGACTGGAAAAGTGGGTGGGACTTACTGGCACTGTACTACACTGGTTCAAATCCTATTTACAAGATAGAGACTACTTTGTGTCAATTGGTGAGCATGTGTCTGAACGAAAAAAGATGATGTGTGGGGTGCCACAAGGGTCCATTCTCGGACCACTTCTTTTCAATATCTACATGTTGCCCCTAGCTGAGATTATGGAACATCATAATATTTCTTATCATACTTACGCAGATGACACACAACTTTATATTTCTGTGTCATCACATGACTTCAGTCCCTTACGTTCACTGAGTGAGTGTATTCATCAAATCAATGAGTGGATGTGCCAGAATTTTCTTCAGCTTAATGCAGATAAGACAGAAGTGATTGTATTTGGCCCCAAAAATGAAAGGTCGAAGATCAGTGCTCACCTTAACTCCATGTCACTGACAACAACAGATAAAGCCAGAAATCTTGGTGTAATTATTGATTCTGACCTCAATTTTAACAACCATTTAAAGCTGATTACCAAATCAGCCTACTACCACCTGAAAAATATAACCAGAATTAAGGGATGTCTGTCCAAAGAAGACATGGAAAAACTTGTTCATGCATTCATTTTCAGTAGGTTGGACTATTGCAATGGAGTCTTTACTGGCCTAAACAAAAAATTAATTAGGCAACTACAGCTGATTCAAAATGCTGCTGCACGAGTCCTTACAAACACCAGAAAAATGGACCATATCACACCAGTCCTCAGATCACTACATTGGCTTCCTGTGAGTCAAAGAATAGACTTTAAAATCTTACTGTTGGTCTACAAAGCATTAAATGGTCTAGGACCAAAATATATTCTAGATTTATTAACTCCATATGAAGTATCCAGACTTCTTAGGTCATCAGGGACAGGGCTATTGTGTGTTCCCAGAATGAGAGCCAAAGTGAAGCAGCTTTCAGTTATCATGCTCCTCACCTGTGGAACATTCTCCCTGCACACCTGAGGTCTGCACCAGCTGTCAGCTCATTTAAATCAGGGTTGAAAACATTATTTGCTACAGCTTTTACTTAAAGTAAATATATTTGCTCAATGACTTTAATCATTCTAAATGCTAAATTATTGTCTTTTATTGGCTCCTGTTTTTAATTTTCCTTTAATTGTATTTTCCTTTTATTTTTCTATTCTCTTCTAATCTCTTTCTTTCTTTCTTTCTTTGAAATGTATGATTTTAATGTATTTTTATGCTTCTGTAAAGCACTTTGAATTGCCTGGTGTATGAATTGTGCTATACAAATAAATTTGCCTTGCCTTGCCTCGCCTTGTCTTGCCTCATGCCCCATTTTTCATGTTAATAACTTACATGGGGCTTGAATTTTATGATTCATGGAAGATTATCGATTAACTGATCCAATAAACAAATCAAAGCCAGTAGATAAGATCAGCTTACATTCGATGGCCAGTCAACTGTTGTTAGTAGATATTGTGTTATTTATGTAGACGCTCTGCAGTCCTCCAGTAGTAACACCTGTTACTACCAGTCAGCAGCTCACATGATTTTACAAGAGGTTTACTGCCTCTGGGGAAAGCTGGTCAGTGGCTTAAATCACAGGTCTTGGTCAAAAGTGTTTCCATTTATTTATTTGAAACTGATTTTAGCATCTCATTTTAAACCTGTGGTTAAAACATCAATATGCTGTATAAGACTGTGGGTATATCAAGTTAGTTTTCTAGTGTGAAATATGAGTATAAGACTATTAGAATTGGCCTTCACAGCGCGTACTCCTGGTTTACAATGATTTCTGTCCCTGTGTTGCAGGAGGTAATCACTGGCTTCCTGTACAGCCTTCTCATTCTAGCCTTCTTCCAGCCAATTTTGGACAAGATCGACAGCTTCTACATGATGGACCACTATGCTCCCCTTGTGATTATCGTGTCACACGTGAGCCTGGGACTTGTTGCTTTCTCTCTGGATTCCTGGAGCACCTCTCGTGGCGATACAGCTCAGGCTCTGGGCACCGGGGCAGGAGCTGCTCTGGCTACCCATGTGAACTATCAGCTGGGGCTGCTGGTAGATCCACCTCTGTCCTCACTTCCTCTAACTTTACCACCAGTGAGCACCAGCTTGGTGTTTCTAGCCCTGCTGCGCTTCCTCATCGGAGTCGCTACCCTCCTCGTCACGAGAATGGTTATGAAAGCAGTGACTATTCCATTCTTATGTCGACTGTTTGAGCTGCCTTCAGATGATGTGAGACAGGCGAGGCAGCACATGAAAGTGGAGTTGCCGTACCGTTACATTGTCTACAGTGTTGTTGGTTTTAGTTGTGTCTGTGTGGTGCCTCTCCTCTTTAGGATCTTAAACCTCGCCTGAGTGTCGTGTGCGCGCTGTCATTTACTGCTGACATGCTCACCCACATGGTGATGGCAAACAGCACCTGAAAACATGCTGCTTGTCTTCACACAAGACATAGCCTCAGTTTCTGCATGGCAGGAACTGATTTAAAGGAGAGATATGGTGATATTCTATATCTTTTTTGTTGTCAATGGATATTGCCTCTGTGCCAGAGAGAGCTGTTGTTGTCGAAAAAACCTATTAAAACGCATCAGTGAGCCATGCTGATGCACTGGGTGACAGGTTCCTTTATTATGATGAGCATGGGCACTGACATTTGAGTGGATCCCATATACGTCATTCTTATACTGTACACTGTACATATGCCAACTGTGTATCAATCCGTGGCTTAAAATAGTCCCCAACAAATTGTAATTTAGTTTTTTTTTTTTTAAGTGAAAGTATATATTTGTAGCCCCTTTTTTAAGAATTTCATCTTCAGTTTGAGCTGATAGGCTCGGGGGGACCAGAGCCCACAGATTAGTTGGACAGTTTTAGAGAGATGGACGAAAGCATTGTTGGTTTGGGTCTTGGGATTTGTTGACAATGACAACAATATAGAACATCACCAGCCTTGTCCTTTAAGATCCACCTGTGGTCGACATATGTAAGTGTTAACAGGAACTTTGCAAATACGAAATCTATCAGATGTACTGTAATGATGCTTGCATTCATTAGTGCGGAATCTGTTGTGCATTTCCATCATGTTATTCAAAATATATAATGTGTTATTGGAGTATTCCATGCTCTCAGAATAAACCAAACCATGAATTGTTAATGTGTGGTGTGTACATGGTCCCTGTTTAGATCTGGAAGACTCGTGCTTTTTCTCCTCTTTGAGCAGACCCGTCATTACAGTTTTTCTACATTTCCACAGTCAGCATTATCTCATCCGCTGATCCTTTTTGTATGTGTGTATGCTTGCTTTCAAAACGTTTGTGATTTGAATCCAAATGCAAGTTGAGTATACTCTGAAAAATCATTTGAAAGCATACAATTAAAATAGCATATTTTTGATAAAGTATTTTGCCATTTTAACTAATTGGAGCTGAATCGTTGCTCTAGAAATTAAAACTGTTAATCTGTACTATTCATAGCTGATTTCTAAGTATTCTATTCAGGAGACATTTCTGCTGCCCTGCCTTGATCTGCAGTATAAAAACACAGACTGTAGCACCTGTCTTAATGTTTTAATTGTTTGTTATTTGCTGTTGTAATGTTCCAATAACCGTTAACTGCAATACCCATGTCAGAATATTAATGCTTAAGCATTTCTACTTAAAAAGTACTCATGAGACATTTATATTATTACCATCCATTCCCCCATCTTATTCTGTTATGCAAGGACTGTGTACTTTGGAAAAGTATGGAAACAAGAAGAATAAAGTATTCCAAAAAAGGAAGAAAAACACATTTTGAATGCATTTTTTAGAATGACTTTGAGTCTATCTTTCCTGCGAGGAGATGTCGTAAGAGGCCCCATCAGTTTTTCATGTAATCTCAGTTCCTCCTTTGACAACTGGGTCATGTGTTTTACTCCCTGACTCAAATAGCACATTGGGTGCATGCTTAACCTTTGAACAATTTAGATAACGTTTTAGGTCTTCAGTGATTGTAGTCCACACGTACATCCAGCCTAATCACAGGTCTTCTCTGTGCTGCCCTCATAAATTGAACTTTGGGTGACGACTGTGTATAAATCTGAAGAATTCACAGAGATCAGCTCATGGCCCGTCTCTCCAGTCTTTTACCATTATACATTTATCAGCCAATGAAAGATTTAAGCAGTTAATGTCAGCATTTCAAGCTGTAAAACCCCACAGAAATTTAACCAAGCGTGACTGATAGAAATGATTTGTCCAGCGAGGGGAACATTTTGTTGTTTGATGTACTGGTTTCATAATTAGATATTATCCAAGCACTACTTTCAAGCTTTTCAGGTATCTCCAAGCTCTCCAAGCCAGGCCTCTCACAGCCATAGATAGACTCCTTTATGGCTCGTGCACACTTCCTTTTATTTTTTTTAACACTGTGGCTGTCCAGGTGTGGCTTTTCAGCTTTTCAGGCATAGATCTACTTTATGTCACTAATGGGGCAAAGGACATGTAGCAAAACCTGCTTTTATATTAGCATTAAATGCGGCACATGCAATCTTGATTTTTTTTTTTTTTTTTCAAATAAAAACACCTGTTTTCGCCCAAAAAAAAAAGAGTCTACATTCAACTTTACGAGCAAAAGTGGTAACTTTATTCCACCGTTGCCCTGCAAATGACAAGGTAGTGAGCCTTTTATTTTGAAAAATAGGAGTATATTTGACCGGACGTCCGGTCTTTTACTTTTACCCACCAAAACATTCACCTTCGCTTTAGAGGAAGTCTGTAGAGTAATAGAGGGTTAGATGATGCTGAAGTTAGCACACATTTAAGCTAATTAATGTAGCCGTGAAAGTAATAAGGAGGGTCGTCGTTTAGAAGAAATTTGTTCGTCATTCCCCCGCTAACCGCTCTAGTTAGCTGTTAACTGTTTCACTTTGGCTGCTTGAGACGTTAAACGACATTTAGTCTCAAGTTAGCTTAATACTCGGGTACATGAAGCGTATGTGAAGCTTTAGCTGGGACTGTTCGTCCCCTGCAGCTCGAGCAGATGCCTCGTTTAGAAAAGTCAAGTGGAAGAGGGACAAAAAGGTAAGACAGAAGCTACACCTCCACGCAGACTGATGGAAAAGTATAGTTTTCGGGGGAGGTACTTCCTCACCTGAACAGCAAGTTTTTCTGTTATTCTTCTGCTACTTTATCTTATGTCGGTATTTTATTTTGAAAATCATGTTCGCTTCAATACATTATCCACAAGCGCACAGTATAGCCTTTCTTAAGTGCTTGTACATTCCAGGTAGTAATTATAATACAGTACAGCACTGTGTTGGAAGGTTTCAGCAAGGAGTTTAAGTGTTGATATTGCAGTATTAGGGAAAAATGGTTTAAAATGGCTGAATTTCATGATAACAAAGTCACACCTTTCATGCATGTGAACACAGGATGTACATTCATAAGACTCAAATATTTCTGAATGCAGTTTTATTTTGTCCCTTTGTGGTGTCCCTTCAGAGCAAAATTAGACTGGAAGTTTGTCCAGAGGCTCTGCAGCATCCAGAAGGTCCTGTTCCCATCATGGACCAGTGAAAGTGCTCTGATGTTTGGGACGCTGCTTGCTGTCACTCTGACAGGTAACTGCTGGCGTTACTAAAGAGCTGTTTGTGTAAGACAAGAATAGCCAGGAGGGGAAATGTCACAGTCAGATCAAATGACTGGGAATGAAATGTAAACTCTCTCATGAAGCTCAATCACGAGACACATTCACTGCCTGTTGTGACATTGTAAAACCACACTTCAGATAACACTAGACCACATGCTGTGTTTTTACTTATGCTGACCTTTAGCTCACAGCGTTGCTGAATCTCCCTATGTTATTTTACAAGACACTTGACTCTGTTAGTAATGTGCTAACGCATCCTTTTTTTCTGCCATCAGAGCAGCTGATCATTTACCAAGTGGGTGTCCTCCCCAGCCACTTCTACAATGTGCTGGGAGACAAAGATTACACCAGCTTCAAGAGGCTGGTTGGCACAGCTGTGGTGCTCATCTTGGTTAACTCCACAGTAAGTTGAAGGAGCTGTGGGACATGACAAGAGTTCAGCCCCCTGGAGGTTATTCTTACCATTTTGCTCTACATGGAGTTTGGTCTTCCAACAGTTTTTCCTCTTCACACATGTTCAAAGCTCAGCTGTATTCCCCTCTTATCGTTTCCCTTTGTGCACAGCTCTGCTTCTGGCTGGTCCTCACACTGAGGGTATTGATAAAAGTATCAGTGGTTTTAGATTAGTATTCTAGGTTCTGCACTCTCATCAGCTTTCTACGTTCATGTCAAACAGTGATCGGTTTTCTTGATTTGAGACAAGATTCTGCTCCAAGGTTTATTTGTTATGTGATTAAATTACAACATTACTGTTATCACACAGTGTTCCTAGCACTGTACACTATCTACTTAGAGACATATTTAGAAACAAAAGCAAACCATCAGGTATATTGTTCCCTGTGTTTTATTCCATGACATTTTGGACGGCTGTTATCAGAGACAATAGTGTGTTTACAAGGTTAGGACAGCCTGACATGTTCATTTTACAGCCTACATACACGTGATTGTGATACTCTTGGATTTTCAACCTGAAAAATAGCCAACATCTATTACAATATTGACTTTATTCCGAGGAAACAGGGACTCTACGGTCTATTTTAGTCGTTTTACACTTGTTGTCTCATCATGTAGTTTCCATTGTGTCCCTGTGTTACCCTTACCTCTAACAGACAATCTCTCTCTTTCTCTCCCAGCTGAAAAGTCTCGACCAGTACATTTGCAATCAGTTGTATGTTCGCTGGAGGAAGACACTAACTGAGAGCCTCCATACAGACTACTTCCAGGGCCGGGTCTATTATACACTCAATGTACTCAGAGAGGACGTAGACAACCCGTAAGCTTTCACGGTTTTCCTCTTCATAGTCATATCTAGTGCTTTTTTTTAGCCAGTAAAGAAACAAATGCAAGTTCATAATTTTTATTTGTGTACAATTAGAAATGTGTACTGAGTGTTGTGTCCATGAAAATATATCTGATGTGGTTGTGTGGTTGTTAGAATATGAAACATCAGTCTAAAGTGGAAAAAATTGTGTGTGTTTCTTTCTGTCTAACTTGCAGAGACCAGCGAATCAGTCAGGATGCAGAGAGGCTGTGTAAGCAGATGAGCACCATGGCAAGTCGTTTGATTGTGTCTCCGTTCACGCTGGGTTACTACACCTACCACTGCTTTTATAGGTGCGTTTGTAGAGGAATGTGGACACACGTGATGCACTGTAGCACATCACACTCATAGCATGTTTAACACCTACTGACGTTGAAGTTAAAGCATCATCTGAGACACACAAATGTGCTCTGTCAGGTCATCCTGGGATTAAAGCCAGATTTGACAACATTTGCACTTTACATAAAAAGAATTGAGGGGGAAAAAGTTGTCAAAATAAAGACTTTGTCACTGCTTTTTGTTCATCGTGAGATTGTTTTGGCACACTCACTACAGCAGAATAATATTATAACTTTCATATCTTTGAGTGTTATCTTTTTTATGCTTTGACTGTTTAATCTGATTTAAATTGATTCTGTTTTAATGCATTTTCCTTCTCGTACTCTTTGTCACCTTCTCTTCGAGCCTTATGTAAACTGCTCTGAATTGCCTTGTTTTTGCAGCACCGGATGGATCGGCCCTGTGAGTATATTTGGCTACTTTGTGATTGGGACCATTGCCAACAAAGTGCTCATGGGGCCGATTGTGTCAACTCTGTTTGAGCAAGAAAAACTGGAGGGTGACTTCAGGTACGTTCAGTAAGAACATGTGCTGACAGACGAGTAGAGCAGGACCGACCTAAATATGTTTTCTCTGAACTTCAGCGTCGTGGTTTGGTGTTTTTCCAGCTTTATTTGATGTACATCCTTGCAGTGTTTATTGTCAAGGAAGCCGATCCTTTGCTATGAGGAAGTTTCTGTCGACTTTGGCCCAGTGCCTTTTGCCTCTTAGGAAATAACAGGATATGCGTCAGCTCTGAAAGAGGAATGACACATTTATCTAACTGTCATTAACCGGTGATTTTGTGTGTATGGGAGAGCAGTTGAAAAAATATCCTGTTAAATCTTAAATTGTGTTGTTTGAAAGAGAAAAACATTTGTTTTTGTGTCTCCAGATTCAAGCACATGCAGATTCGTGTCAATGCAGAGTCTGCAGCTTTTTACAGGTGAGGCACAAACACATGATTTATACACCAAGGTCAGCTGTTTGTCATTCATTTCACTGTGTCTTCTACATGCATCACGCCTGCACAGAAATACATTTTCAGAAAGGTTAGACGGCTTGGACTGTGTACTGTCCTGTCATTAAAAAAACTTTTTCTGGCACCATTTGAATCACTCTGATACACCAAATCACACAATCAAGGAGTGAAAGCAGGTTGGAAAAATGCTGCTGTCTGTGTTTTTTAGAGCTGGCAAAGTGGAGCACATGAGGACCAACCGAAGACTGCAGGCTCTGCTGCAAACTCAAAAGAGTCTAATAAACAAAGAGCTTTGGCTTTATAGTAAGAACATGCTGTACGCCTCTTCTCACCGACTCATCTCTTTCATTGATTGCTTTTTGTTAAACGTCAGAGTTAACTTCTGACCTCTCCTCTCTTAGTTGGGGTAAACACCTTTGACTACCTTGGAGGTTTCCTCAGCTACATTATAATCGCCATTCCCATCTTCACTGGTATCTACGATGATCTCAGTCCCGGTGAGCTGAGTGCGCTCATCAGTAAGGTATGAATGTCTTTTGTCAAAGGTAAACACTATTAATTGTTTAATTCTCATACAGTCGGTAGAAATGTGAATGTTGTTCCCCATCTGGGTCTCATATTCCCACAGTTTGAAGAGAATTATAAATCCAAATACAAAGTCATAAAATATTTAACATTTACACCCTGAATGGGTTTACAGTTACCTTTTTCTTTTCACGGTTTATTTGAGAGATTGCAGAGTACAAAAGTTTTACTATCACAGAATAGAAGGCTCAGTGTGAATTTGTTGCTGATTCAACCACCAGGTGGCAGCAACAGCTTTCTCCCAGGATAAAATCATCCACACACATGCTTCAAAATCACAGAGACAGACAGAGACCTCACTTCTAAACATAGAAAGAAGTATTATTGTAGCTGCAGTATTCAAGTCCTCTTGTCTCTTTTTATGCTGTTTGATGTGCCTTTTTGTGACGGCCTTTCGTTCAGTGTTCACATGATAATCTCGCCTCTTCTTTGCTCTCTGCTCTGGTTCTCCCTCTCCTTGTTCATATTCAGAACGCCTTTGTCTGCATCTACTTGATAAATGGCTTCACGCAGCTAATAGACCTGTCAACCACTCTGTCAGATGTGGCTGGATACACCCACAGGTATCATACTGCATACTTAAAGTCACTTCCTGGAGGACAGATGATGAGAACAACATTCGTGCTTGCCATCCAGCTCTCCATCAATGAATCTGTGTGTGTGTGTGTGTGTGTGTGTGTGTATGTATGTGTATGTGTGTGTATGTGTTGTGCTCAGGATCGGGGAGCTGAGGGAGGTGATGGATGACATCCTCCTCAAGCAGTGTGACTATGACCCGGCATCAGGAGAAAGCTATGACTTTGACAGGTTTGTCTCCTTCTAAAAAGTACAGTCAAAGAGGTTTAAGCAGCAGATTGAATGTTAATTTAATGCAAACATGACCACAATTACACAAGAGACAAATAAAGGACAAAGCATGAATTTAAAGTGCTTATAACAAAGGTTTCCAGCCTCTACATGTTCTTTATTGTTTATTTAATTTCTCTGCACAGTGACTTCAATGTTCATGCAGGCCCTGCGGACACCGCCTTCATCCTGGACCATCTTTCATACAAATCTCCTTACTCAGACCAGCTGCTGGTGGAGGATCTTAGTCTGAAAATCAGCCAGGGAACACATTTGCTGGTGGTGGGGAACACAGGCACCGGCAAGACATCACTACTGAGGGTCCTCAACCGACTCTGGGAGGCGCACAGCGGTGAGAGAGCAATGAGAGGATGACCTTTGATTCATTTCAATCAATTTTATGACAGAGAGGGTTTGATGAAGAGGTGTGGTGTTTCATGAGCAGACTGGAGTAATTGTATGTATTTAAAAATAGAAATGGAGGAAGAATGTGCGTGCCCATGTCTGAAAATATACAAAACAGTATAGTAGAGTTTTACCAAAAGTTGTTCATTAAAGTAGGTGAGAGTGAGAGGATACAAGGCTCCTCCTGTGAGTGTTGTTTCACAGAACCTGGATCTGTATTTATGGTAAGACAGGATGAGAAACATGATTTAGAGCATGTTATCTGCACACGTTCATAGCTTCACGACGCCGTCTGTCTCCTCAGGTTTTGTCCAGATGACCACGTGTTTCGGGCCCAGAGGAACTCTCTTCCTGCCACAGAAGCCTTACCTGACCGATGGCACGCTGCGTGAACAGGTCGCTGTCTCCTCTGTTACGTTGTTCTCTTCAACGGCTGCTTTGCTATAGATGCTGTAACTTGACAATTAATAAATACATTATGTGTTGATGCTGTGCTTGCTGCAAGTTTATCAAATTGGTGAAATCCACCAAAGTAAAAAAAAGATTAGACTGAATGAAGATTAACTGGAACTCTCTCCTCCGACAGGTGATTTACCCTCTGAAGGATATTTACCCTAATTCAGGTATCACATTTCACATTCATTTCATCACTGTTTGTAGAAATACCAACAAACATACATCTTAACAAAATAAAAGCACAGAAAAAGTAAACACGTATGTCATTTGGACTACTAGAACATTTACATACAACATTTTAAGAAAAGCCTGAGAAATATGTCATTTGAAATGTTTCCTGAGACCAGCATGTTGTTTGATTAAAGCTCATCAATAATACAATAATACCATTTTGATGCATTTGCATCATGCACTTTGTGTGGATGATGTCACCCGTCCATCTGATTTAGTGATGTTCATAATGTGTGTGTTCTTTTTCAGGGTCAGTGGACGATGACAGAATCATACAGTTCCTGGAACTAGCTGGAGTGGTGAGTGACTTTATCAGACAGTATATTCATAAAAACTGTTCATTTGTTTAGATAAATTGTTTGAATACTTCATTGGATCATTTTTACTGATCCTGGATCAAACTTCTGTCTGTGCTCCAGTCCAGTCTCCTGAAGCGGACAGGCGGACTGGACGAAATGGTGGACTGGAACTGGTAAGATAAAACCAAGATGGAGAAAAAAACAATGACAAAGCCAAACAATAAATGTGTGTATTATGTGTTACTGTGTAGTGATGACCGTAACACTTCTTCAGCGTGATGCAGACTGTGAGCTGGTTTTTCTCTGCAGGTATGATGTTCTGTCTCCAGGTGAAATGCAGCGTCTCTGCTTTGCTCGACTCTTCTACCTGCAGCCCAAATATGCAGGTGAGTTGTTTTAGATTCATGGAAGCATCTGAGGAATCCAGACTTTTAGTTATTCTGATCCAGCGCTTTCAGTGTCTTTGATTTATCACCTATATTTAGCCTTTCAGATGTAAAACATTTGCATGTTTTCATCCTGTTCTCTCCCAGAATGGACCTTTCTTAAACTAGTATATATTCTTTCCTTTTCTATGTTTTTTTTTCTTTGCAGTGTTGGATGAGGCCACCAGTGCTTTGACGGAGGAGGCAGAAGCACAGCTGTACCGAACCTGTAAACAGCTCGGCATGACTTTGGTCAGTCTGGGACACCGTAGCAGCCTGGAGAAGGTAGACTGCACACACATGTATCGGCCAGCTTTAAACTGAAATGATGCCTTCACTGCAAATCATAAGAGTGTCTTTGCTTTGTTCTCACGTGTCGAAATCTGTTTCTCACAGTACCATGACGTGCAGTTGAAGCTGTGTGGAGGAGGCCGGTGGGAGTTAACCAAGTTAAAAGGAGGCAGCGGGAGCCTCAGTGTCAGAGAAGAAGCCGTGTGACTGCAGAGTCCTGTCTTTGAAATCCTGGACATGCAGAAGCATCAGTGTGGGAGACGACAACAGAAAACACTCCTGAATTCCTCCATTATGAACACTCAAGTGCTCTTCAACGAGGTACTTTAAAACCCAGCTCCTCCAGCAGAGGAGGCCGACTGTACACATCTGGTTTGTATGTAGTTATATATGTATTCATGCTCGCAGGCATTTTAAAAGGAAAACATTTTCAGCGGCTTCCTTGGTTAAATGTGAGGCTAAGTGGGTGGGAGTGCAACATTTTTCCAAACAAAATGGCCGTTTGGAGGACACTTGAGGCTAAGAAGGAAGAGTGCAGCCAAAATGTCCTACACCCAAAGACTTTGCCAAACAAATGTTTTGGATGGAAACATGCCCGAATAAATTCAACCATCACGACAATGCATCAGAAAAGAAAGGGGACACTTCATACTCTCTCTTATGTGTTTTTATGTGAGATTACATTTGTTTATTGAGTAATGTTTACAATCACTACATTTGGGATATTAGTTCCAATTTTGTCATAAACACACAATGTGCTCAGCCCTTTCTTTTCCATCAACAGCAGAGTACAGCTGCAGATTATACATACAGTTTTACAGAGGTGTTCACCTGATTTCATAAAAATTTCAATAAAAACATATTTGACATGAGTCTAGCTAAGTGAAATCCAGAGTAACATTCAAGCATCACTTCATATGTTTCCAGAATGCGCATCATCATGGTTGTTGTTGTTTACTACTGAGCTCACGGTGACCTTGGATGATCTCTTGAACTGCTGCCGGATCATCGAGCGTGCTGAGGTCACCCAACCCATTCAAGTCTCGCTCCACCACTTTCCGCAGCACGCGCCGCATTATCTTACCTGATCGTGTCTTTGGCAGGCGCCGGACGAGCTGTGAGAACAACCACCAAATGACCAGCGAGTTAGTCTCTGAATGTTTGTTTTTCATTTTAAATCAGTGAGACAGAAGTACCTGGACGCCGTCTGGACAGGCATATTTGGCGATCTTTTTTGACACCATGTCATTTAGCTGCAGGGACAGGTCCGCCTCTTGAACGTCCTCACTCATTTTTAGCACCACAAAGGCATACACACCTGACAACACAGAGAGAGAACACTGACTCACTATGATGGGCATCCGTCCCCATGAACTGCATAATGTGGGAAAGGCATTTGCCGCAATGAATTACACTGAGACAGGATTTCTGTCTCACCTTGTCCTTTGATGTCATGTGAGTATCCAATGACAGCAGACTCAGCCACTGCAGAGCATTGATTCTGTTACAGAAATCACAATCAGTATCATTTTCACACTTTATGGGAAAATATGTAGCTGCTGGAAAAAATGGGAAAAAACACAAAGGTCTCTTTGGTTCAACATTTGGGGGAAAGGACCTAAAAGTCACTTTTAATGCAACTGAAATCCTGTTCCAAGAAGAACTGTTTTACTTATTATTGTTCAATATATAGCAGATATACGTAAAACTACTGTAAATTTGAGCAAAATCCTGTCAGACATGGCATCTCTACATGCTGTAAGATAAAGTTAGAAAGATCATCTAGACAAACACAAGTTAGTTACCGTTGCATGAGTTTTTATGAATTGGCAGGCAAAGCTCAAACACATTAATATAATCGGTTGATCACTGGTTGATTTTACCAAAACATCCTCGATCTCCGCTGTCCCAATCCTGTGGCCGCTCACGTTGATGACATCATCAAGGCGACCGGTGATCTGGTAATACCCCTCCTTAGAACGATAGGCGCCATCACCAGTGAAGAAGTAACCTGTTGGTACAAAGATGAGGGCATTCAGAGACTGTGACCGTACAAAACCAAAGTGACAGTTGCATTTCCATGAAAACAGGAGTTGAAAAACACTATAAGCCAGAGACAGTTTGATCTGGAATACGTCGTACCAGGATGAGGCTGACAGTAGGTCTCGATGAATCTCTGGTGGTTGTTATGAATAGTTCGGGCCATACCAGGCCAAGGCTGAGATATACACAGAGCTCCAGATGTGTGGTTGGATGACAACACTTTTCCCTAAAGAAAAAAAAACTCTGATAAATGGGTAATAAAATAATAACTGAGCCATAAATCAATGTCTTTCGTAAGAACACAAAAATGATATATAAAAGTGATGTAACAACAGGACAAGACTGATATAAAATTTATAAAACACTCAGAATGACAGAAAACAACACAAGTGAAAGCTTCAGCTCTCACAATGCTGTGTGTGGGTGGGAACGGGGACGAGAGATCAGCTCAGAGCCACCACTCCAACTGTCTGCACAATCTGTGCTACGGCAAAAGCTACAAAGTGGCGTGACAGATTTTAATATGGACTTTGGCACGCACAGGGTGGGACTCAAGGGTGGGAGCAGGGTGGGTATCAAAAGTGACACAGCTGGTGACTGTTTTATAATCCTAATCTGCCCCTCCCTGCGGGCCGTTCCCAGCCATCCGACATTTGCAGGGATGAGCACCACACCTCAGTGTCCATGAGGACGGGCTTAATGCCAAAGAAAGGTCTCATAGCCATTCCTGGGACAATCTCTGCGTCCGGGTCTGATGGCCTCGGGGTGATGCAGATGCCACCTGTCTCTGACAACACAAAGAAAAACAAGGCAGATTATAAAGTTTGTGCTATTCAATATTTTTCTTATTGTCAAAAAATCCCATTAAAACAAAAGCAACAGTTGTCATTTGATTTCTCAATTACATTTTTTAATTTAATTTACACCAGATTAATATACTGCAACACCCACGAGACAGACAAAGAACTGGTTGATCAGTAATGCAGATTTAGAGAGACAGAGCGAAAAAAGTCAAATGAAAAGTGAAAGGGACAGAGGGGAGAGTAGGAGAAATGAACACTGTAAATCTGGCATAAACCCTTCTCATTGCTACAGATGTAGATTATGGACCGACAGCCATACTAAGTAAATTAAATTCAATTAGGTTCGCCTGGACCTGAGGGACCCTGGTAATCTGCCTGGTGGTGTTGGTGGCACCAGTGCCTGAGACAGCAGAGGGGACCCGTGATAAAGTAGGACACAACAGATGATCCCACAATAGCATTAGCAACTGGCATCCTGTTCAAACTGTAGCTGAGACTTCTGGACTCAAATCCCCCAAAAAATCATCAACATTTGCAGTTCAGAGTCTTTCAAAAGGCTGTCTTCAACATTTGGGAAATTTGCTTACTTGCTCTCTTACAGAAAGTTAGATGAGAAGATCGATACCGCTTTCATTGTGTTTGTTCAGTATGATTAGCTTAGCATAAAGACTGGAGACAAGGGGGATCAGCTAGCCTAGCTTCTAGCTCAAATTGTGTTTCCTTTGGATGGAGCCAGGCTAGCTGTTCCCCCTGTTTCCAGTGGCTGCTGGCTGTAGCTTCATATTCAGCACACAGACACGAGAGCAGTACCAGCCTTCACATCAAATTCAAAATGTCATATTATTTCTTGAAATAAATGCTAAAAAGGAAGAGTTTCAACATGTAGTCGTGTATGATCCAACATAGCGGCCGTATGCCAACAGCGGATCAAAATCTAATTTTCTCTCTAAACAGGCTACTTGCTCTCAGATCAACCAAATGGCATTTTATGAATAATGCCACTTAGTCCTAATTGGAAACGCTGGTCCAGGAAAATAACATATTAATCTAATCCTTTTTGCTGAAGTAGGGTAATCGGGTCATATCCATGTCTGTAATTCTCAAGCTCATGAGGCTCTGATGTTTAATTATCGTCAATTAATTATAGATTTTTGCCATTTGTATGGTAATTAACACAGCTTTGCTCCATTTGGTCACTACTCAATCTAATTTGAAGTGACTGAGGATGAAACGCACGGTGTCAGTCGGGTCCCATGTTAATCTGCAAAACTGATTATATTAGTGAAATCAGCTGATTTTAAACATGTAGTCATTATGTCTCATCATAAGCTACTTTAGTTTGGGAATAGTCATTATTTTGCAGTGACACCGGTTATACAAGGGTGAAGGACAGTTTCCCTGCAAGTTGTGTCACACCCTGTGCAATTACTGTAAATATACAGCTGCTGCAGTTCACTCTGGCAGTGAAGTAAAGTACACAGGTTATAGTTTCTCTTTCACTGTTAGAGGAAATGGGGGTTCAAACTTCACGACAAAGACTCATCTGATCTGATCTTAGCCTCTGCAGATGTGGCTCTTTTGGCAACATCTGCATTCTGTGGTCAAAACTATCCAAACCTCAACTGCCGTGTTTGAGCGTTTTTACAAACAAAAAGGAAACAGGGATGTGATGATTGTTGTTTTCTGCACTGTGTTGGTGTTTAAGTTGACTGTTAGATTTAGTTCATGCCTCTAGTTTCCTGTGCTGCTCCTGAAATCAGTTGTTCTACTCCGAGTGGAAAACATCTGGTTTGATTCGGGAGTCCAGAGGGGATAAAAATATTCCCTCACTTTCTGTGTGTGAGAGAGAGAGATAGTGCGTACTGTACATGTGCACACCCACTTACAGTAGTGCAGTGTATGCACACGCACACACGACCCCAGTTACGGTGTTATGTAACACTGTTAGTGTTGGAATGACGGAGCGGAGTCTGTTCTTCCCTTTAAGACTGACTGATGGGCCGTTTCAGTGCCTGCAGACGTGGCTGTTTGGGGAAGAGTTTGTGAACCTAACTGCCCCTTGTGGACAGATCGTGATCCTGCTAACAAGTGATGAAATGGTGCTACTGAGACTCACAGCATGCACACCCAGTTCATAGTGACTGCTATAGCTTTGATTTGGTTAATTGGTGATGGCAGCACAAGAAAGACAGCTGTAAGCTTTAAACACAGCAACCCTGAAGCCAAAAGACTCTTTAGCCTGGTTTACCATATGTGATATTTGTGGTCCCCAGAGGATTAATTGTAGAAACTTTGGTGATCTCCTGACCAGCACCACCAGCAGAACATAGTAAACATTATATCTGCACGACATCAGCAAGTTAGCGTTGTCATTGTGAGCATGCTGACATTTAGCTGAAAGCACCACTGTGCTTACAGGCTCACAGAGCTGCTAATGTGGCAGCGGACTCTTTCAAATAGTCAATAAGCTCCACATTCACAGTTACCAGTTTGCCACCAGGTGTCCACCACAGGGCAGCGTCCGTCTCCAACCACTCTGTGGTACCACTCCCACGCCTCAGTGTTGATGGGCTCTCCCACTGTACACAGACAAGGACAGCCAGCTTGAATCATATTAGGTAGTTCTATATTGTTTTTGTGGACTTGTTTTAGTCTATCATATCACATCTATCTGTTGGTTAGGAGGAGAATTTCCATTCTTTATGTTAATCTTTGTGTTTTATCCCATAAGCTTCATGTTTCAGGGGAACACGTGTGTGTATATTGGACTTTGCCGTGGACACTGTGGCTCACTGAGGCATGCTGACATACCAGCCAAGCTTCCAGTATACTTTAAGTATGTAACACGTGTGTGTGCTTAGAAGTAAGGAATTTGTCTGGTAACTGTGCAGCATATGAAACAAACAGTCGACCGTCAGTGAAGTTTAACATGTGTGACAGCTGGTTTACATGAAGAGGTTGACTTGGATAAATGCATCATATAATCATCAATTTGCCCATCAGTATCCATCTTAACCCAGTTAAAGCTGTGGGATGTATGGTAGGTCAAAACTGAACTTGAACCAGGTTGCAAAAAGCTTCCGTTAATGGTGAGCTCTTGTGCACATAATGGTGTTTCTGAGCATGTTTGGCGTACCAGAGCCGAGAGTTTTGAGGGTGGAGCGGTCGTATTTATGAACCCAGTGGTCGCCGTACTTGAGCAGCAGGCGGATTGCTGTGGGAGCCCCGTAAAACTGGTTTATTTTAAGTCTCTGAACCATCTCCCAGTACCTCCCTGTGAAGACAACGTGTAAGTTAGCATGGTCCAAAGAGAAGGCTAAAAATCTGAAATCAGAAACTGGAGATTAGACTGAAGCTACAGCCTGATGAACAGATTTGAAACCCTTCACAGTGTTGCTGTGAACCGTTTCTCCTTGACAATAACAAGGTGTGTGTAGTGGCATGTATGATAACTGTGTCTTGACTCCTGTTTGTACCAGAGTCTAATTTTAGAGTGGACGGGCCAAGTTCGAGTTCAAATGTAAACAGTTATTCATAGACAGAGACACAAGCACACAGAGCTCTCAGCAGATGAAATACTGAGAGGGTGTGTGCTAACACACTTTACACAGAACATCAGATGTTTTATTAACATAACAAAAATAATAATGTGTACATTTGTTCGTGTTCATACCTGGGTCAGGGTAAATAGGAGTGCTCTCAAACAGGACAGTGGTTCCCCCGTTGGCCAGGGGCCCATAGACACTGTAACTGTGTCCTGTTATCCAACCGATGTCTGCCACACAGCCAAACACGTCTCCGTCATGATAGCTGAAGACATACTGGTGACGAGAGGGAAGATTGATGGCACAATTGAGCAAAAGGAGAGAGATGATATTTAGTTTCCTAGTATGCTCCCAAATAACCAATTTAAAGGGATGGTTCTTGTTGTATGAGGTGGGTTGTATGACATACTTATGCCTAGTCAGTATATTAACTACAGTAGATGGCAGCTGGCACACCCCCAGTTTGGAGAAGCAGCAGAAATGCCAGGACAGAAGCTACGCAATGCATTGCTGTAGACTGGCAGTGGCAGAAAAAAGCTACCTAAAAAAAGGCCCACCTGTGACAAAAATAGTTATTTTACCTTGCTGCAAGTCCTGAGGTCATGCACACAAGGTTAAATTACTGTTTTCGTCAAAGGAGTCTAGTGGTTTTGGAGAGTACAATGTAATGGCTTCAATTCCCACTGGAAAGCAATGAAAATATTCTAAATATAGCATACAGATGGTCAAACGCTTTATCATATTTGCTCAATCACTTTGCTAGGATACAGTATATGCTTTTTGATATAGAAAAAACATTAAAATCAACAAGACACCGCAGGTCGTGCTTGATGTTTACCCGGTGTGTGAGTGCAGCATACAGCAGGTATCCAGCCTGGGTGTGGACGAGTCCTTTGGGCTTCCCCGTGCTGCCAGATGTATAAAGTAGGAACAGAATGTCTTCACTGTCCATGACAGCCGGCTCACACACCACGTCTTCCTTCAGCATCTCCTGCACACAACGGTGAATTATAGGGATTATGTGATCAAAGTCACATGTAGTCGATGCAGCATAGTAATAAGACAGTCAAACAAACTTTACTGAATGACAGTGTGCAACACATGCAGTATAACAATTTAAGATGCAAGCAACGAAAGTGACATTTTAAAAGGCACATAAGGTGCAAAATGAGTGCTGTTCTGGAACTTACAATCATATCAGCAGATGACACTTGCCCAGTTGTCAAAGTGTGGAGGTATGGGTGTTTAAATTGTCATTTTTCTCCTGCTGAGGAAGATAATGTGATATGGTAGAAAGCTCCAGAACAGCTCCTGATGGACCTGGTGTTGAGACTGTGGTGCCCCGCTGTTGGCATTAACATCTTAATCTCTCTCACCTCCTCCATAAGGACATCCCTGGCTGTCATGGCGACCGGATGCTCTGTTCTCATAGCAACAAACACCTGCTGTACTGTCGGGCAGCTGTGAACAGCTGTATCCACCGTCTTCTTCAGCTCGATGACTCTACCCCCTCTGACGCCCTGGTTCACTGTGATGATTGTGCTGGACTGAGCTGAAAATGTGATGTTGGAATCAGAGTGCTGATGGCGTTTTTTTTTTTTTTTTTTGGAATTGACTGCACTGTTGTTACAGCAGCTTTTACTTACAGTGTGACAACATGGCGAAGGACACGCTAAAGGTAAAGAATAATAAGTAATTTAACAAACTGTGTGTCATGACATAAAATTTAACCTAACTGTGTTGATCATCTTGACTATTACAACTCCCTTTTCACCTGTCTTAGCAAGACATTCCTAAAGCTTGTGACGGAGTCCTCCTAAAGGTCTCATGTAACACCAAACCCGATGTCTTTACACTAGCTTCCAATAAAATTCAGTGACCAGTTCAAGATCCTTCATTCCTTGGCCAGTAAAACCAAAACAATGAGCTGAAAGACACTAAAATACCCAGAGAGGAAACAGAGTCAGGTGATAATTCCCTGAGCAACACCCCTCACAGTACAGATAGTGATATGACCCATTATTAATAAAAATCCTGATTTACACCTGGATCTCATCATCAGCAGGGGGGTCTCACTGTCTCACCGTCTCTGATTCGCTCCGCGAGGGCCTCAGCGCTGAAGCCCGCAAACACCACATTGTGTGCTGCACCGATACGAGCACAGGCCAACATGGACGCCACAGCCAGAGGGCAAGGAGGCATGTAGATGGTGACACAGTCCCCCTTCTTCACGCCACGCCGCTTCAACAGGTTGCCCAAGCGACACGTCATCTCCAGTAACTGCCTGTAGAGAGATATCAATGAACCACACCACACTACGCAGGTGAAAGGAGGAGAAACACACACACACAATACATCCAAGCTGCTGACCTGTAGGTGACCTTGACCTCTGACCCCGGTTCATCTCTCTCCCAGATCAGGGCCACCCTCTCAGGACAGGTGTGCACATGGCGGTCCAGGCAGTTCACTACAGAAGCCACATACACACAGATAGAAAATGTCACATCAGCTGCACATCAGCATGGTGCGTTCAAGATATTCTTTGGATAGATACACTGATAGTGACTGGTTTGTATGTTGATGCCTTTGCTGTCTCTGGACCTCAAAAGCAGCCCACCACCTCTAATCATGGAAGGAATCAATCAGCTTATCCTAACGACCAAATCTATTTAAATGCACTTAGGTTACAGATCTTAATGAAATGTGAAGGTAACCTTACCGGACACATTCAGCTTTCCTCCCTCAAACCACTTAATCTTGCCCCGGCTCAGATCACAGTCCTGGACCGTGTGGAAAGGACTGATCCAGCTGAGCCTCTGGCGCGCCGCAGCGGCCCAGAAGCTCTCACTGTTGGAGACGGAAAAGTCCTGCAGCGCCGAGTGGTCCGACACCCCCTGAAACCCCGCAGCCTCCGGCATGAACGCGGCCACGTTGCATCTCCCTCGACCCAAGGCATGGAAATAAGACCTGAAGAAACGACGACTGAGGGACGAAGCGACGCACTTTGAAGCGCATCCGCAGCGCAGCCACATGATCAGGTTTCTGTGCTACACGAAAGTGTGTTTGCAAAGGTTTTCCGCCTCCAATAAGAGGCTACGTTGTTTGAGCAATTCTTAAAGTTACCTTGCTCAACTTAATGTGAAAGGGAAACTTTGGATCGTCGGGGGAGGAAGTGCTGGAAGAGGGCGGTACGTCACATGCGACGACGCAGTTTGTTTTTCCTGAAAAGCAGGCTGTGGAAAGCTGCAGCTGCATTTCAACATCAGTTGCAAGAGAAAAAATTCTCTTTGTGCAACACGCAGAATTTTGAGGTTTAAAGATCCCCTCCAGAAAATACCCAGTTTTGATAATTCTGTGTTATTACGTGATCTGGGTTTTTTTTTTTTTTTTTTTTTTTCACAAAAAAAGTTTGATCGCCTGAATAAGCAATTTGATTCATTTCTTGAGAGTGAGCACAAAGAAACTTTCTCCCTTCAGCCCATGCATGAGAAAACAGTCTTCTAGTGTCAAGAAACAACAAGCAAAACACATTTCAGAGGGGAGCGATGGGGCTTCAAATATCAGTAACGTTTAATTATAGGCTACAGATACATTTATACAGAGACAAACACAGATAATCACATCGTGGTACAGCGTGAACTATTGGACATTATTTTCAGTATGTACATCACAAATGTTGGAACAGCTGAAAGAAAAAGATTCAGGCTTTTCACAGGACTTGATACAACCCAACCCAGAGTAGTCATCACATGGAGGTCAGAGGTCACAGTCACCTCATTATTAGCACCTCTGCAGCAGACACAGTACATGAGTCAGTTGAAAGGAGGCTTGCTTCCAAAACCATCTTTATCCCGACTGTTGCATAAACTTAGTTGCCATGTCACACAACTGTTAATCTATTTTTAATGAAAATAAATATATATTTTTAATGCAGCTCCATTTCCAAAATACCTGCGATAAGTGTGAGGAAGCCGAGCTTCAGCCTCCTTCAGTCTGTCAGTGTCCTACAGGAGGTGGCATGTAAAGGTGTTAGTTTGGAGTGAGCTGTACAAATATTTTGAGCAGCGAAGAAGCAATAACTTCAAATCGTTGGAGCCGAAGAATCTTTTTTACCTGACAGGTAAGAGAAGAAAGGAAATGATTTCTTGTGTATTTATCTGTGATTGTGTTTGTTCTGCAGGTTTGATCAGTATGGAGTTCTGCTGTGATTCCACATGCACCAAGGCTTCAACTCAACCAGTGAAACCAGACTTCTGCCTCCGTGAAATGTTGTCAGACTCCATCCTGCAGCTGTTTCGCTGTTAGTCTGTATCCTGCAGTTTTTTTCAGTTACACTTCTCCACCTCTGCCTTCTCCCGCTCCGCCACCTTGTCCTCGGCTTCCTCTTTATGCGTTATAACGTGGCTGTTTGCTCTGTCAGAGACTGTCCCGAGCATCTTGGCGCTGTGCTCCTGCGCCTTCGCTCGCAGTGCAGCAATACTGTTCTCCCTCAGTTCCTCTTTAGAAATTGGTGAGTTAGTGTCTTTCACGTGTTTCTCATCCTCTTCCTCCATCGCTTTGTCCTCTGGTTTCTCCTTCATTGGTGGTGGTGGTGTCAGGCTGCTGGGCTTTTCAGGAGAGGAGTGCGTGGTTTCAATGGACTTCTTGTGCATACCTGAAGGGGACAGGACATTATTTTCAGTCAGGGTTTGCAGAGGACGGTCAGGTGAGGACTTTAAAAGTTGTCTTTTAAGCATCCTGGTGTAGATTGAGGTATTGAAAGAGGACATATTTTGTATGTACTGAGGTGTTTGACAATAAAATGTGAAAGAGAAGGAAGATTACAGGGATAGATAGATGGATGGGACCTCTTATTCAATTAGAGTCACCTAATTGATTTAAACTAATCAATTGACATGAGGCGAGAGAGGACATGTGGTCTAATCTGTCCTGATGAAGTAGGATTATCACTGCATCGATTGCTACCTTTTATTGACATGCTGACACTTTTATTGGCTCCCGTGGAGCGGGACCTAAGCCTGGCTCCTGCTCCATACATATTAATCCCTCATTTTCAAATACAAAGAGACAAACTCATAGAGGGAAAATGCATTTATGTTAAGTAGAGAGTTAACTAAGATTTTCCTTGGACCTACAGTGCAGTAACTAAAATTTGGATATTTAAAAAACATTCTATGTATCAGGCTGAAGAATGTCTGTATGAGGCAGCTTTTTAAAAATACAAAATGACCATGATGCATCTGTGAAAATGTCTGTGGGAGTGTTGGAATTTTAAGGAACTTGTTTCGAGCACTTTTTGAATTGCTCAGCGACTCTGTGTTAAACTGTGTCAGTCACAGGCCACCATATGATTCAAGCTCAAAGGTCATAATGTACCTAATAGTCCTTTTACACTGCAGACATGTTGACATGGTGTTATTGATAACGATCATGTTATTATTTCAACTTCATGTCAAAATGTCTTCTGTAAGAAAGAAAAGTCCAATCCTCCCATTCAACACTTCACAAACATACTTCTGCAGCAATTTACCTAGTAACCACGGAGCGTAGGAGTCTGTGACGCCCTCCTTGGCTGACTTGAGGATGGACTCGGGCAGTGGGATGGAGTGACGGACCATGGCTCCGTACAGGCCGTACTCTGCCATCACGCTGCTGCGACCCCAGCACTTCTCCCTCTTCCTCCACTTGGCCCTGCGGTTCTGAAACCACACCTGGACAGAGGTGAAGGTGAGATGAGGATTAGATTGAATAGAAATTCATGTCATTTTCTGCTCTGTTTATGAACATTTATGATTGAGACTGGGCCAAATAGATGATTTAAAGTCTCTATCCACTCAAAGAAAATTATTGTTACTTCACTTGAGCTGTGCAGAATGATGAATGTGCATAGTTTGACACTGGTTTCACATTCATCTGCTGAAGGGGGAAAGTTTCTCTGTGCTTACGTTAAATTTGACTTTGACAAGCGTCTGTTTCAGGATGAAAACCTCCAACACACGAAAACTGACAATACACTTTTCATAGAAGAGGGAGACACCTTGAGTTTAGTGGGATTGAAAGTAGCAATATTTGTGTATTGATAGATTGGATTTTTCAGCGAGAAGTAGATGCAATTTTATATTTTATAAAAAGATAATTGATTTGATTTTGTGGAAAAATTGTTATTCAAAGCAGATTATGTTTCATGTGTCTGAAAGGATTCCTGCTGGATTCTCACAGCATCACACAACATGGAAGAGTCACAGAGGCTGTAATCAGTTACAAAATTAGAAACAATCCTTTTCATGGCGGTTTTAAAAATGTATCATATATCACCCCCCCAGACATGTTTTATGTTTCAGACCAGAAGATCAATATCAGTGGAACAATGACATCTGCTGGAGGCTTAAACAAAAAGAATGATTTCTTTGGTCTTGACTCAAATACCTACAAATCCATTATAGACTCAAAATGTCAGCGTGCTGTGAGTCCTGAAATTCTGTGTTTAATATTTCTATTTTTTCCTAATTGCTTCATTTATACAATATGTTGTCTTCTTTCAGTTGAGTGTGTGTGTGTGTGTGTGTGTGTGTGTGTGTGTGTGTGTGTGTGTGTGTGTGTGTGTGTGTGCGCGTGTGTGTGCCAGTGCATCATTCTCCTTCTGGCTCCTCAAGTGCCTAAATTGATTTTCACCAAGCCAGATCTTGTAATAGCCTCAGCAAGCTTGTGAATATGGATGAGGAAAACAGGGAAAAAATGAGCCCCCTAAAATGGTCGAGGAGGCGGGATGAGATTGTAGGGAATGGTGTGTGTGTGTGTGTGTGTGTGTGTGTGTGTGTATTTCGAAGACCTGGAATTAAAAACGATCAAAGCCGAGCCCGGAAAGCTATTCAGGTAGATCTGATGATAACCTCAATCTCATAAAAAGATGGGGCTCAGATGAGCAATCATGCCTTTTGACAGCAGCAGTGTGAGTGTGCATGACTCCCTGTGTGTGTGTGTGTGTGTGTGTGTGTGTGTGTGTGTGTGTGTGTGTGTGTGTGTGTGAACAGAGAGGTGACCCAGGGGGCGAAGAGGCTGATTGAAAAATAAGTTAATTTCCAGGCCCGATCGATGGGAGACAGGCGGTCAAATATCACGGGAAATTAAAATGCTCATAGCAGCCAGGCAGAGGCCTCTGCTCAGCCGCTGACCTGCGCTAATTAATTTCTATGTAGTTATCATTTCACTTCAGGGCTGTGGCCCGTCTCTCACAGGGAAAGAGGTGATAAGTTCTCCTCAATTAACTAATTACACTGTGAGGGTGAATTGGCTGCTAATGTGAAAGCAGAAGGCATTGTGAGGAGGAGGAGGAGGAGGAGGATGGAGGAGGAGGAGGAGGATGGAGGAGGAGGATGGAGCAGCTCTGCCTCTCTGTCTGTCTGATTATTTCCTTTTTTTGATGAAGTTTTCCTGAACACCCATCTTCATCACCTTCCTCTCTGACTGCAAGTAATTCCAGCTGAGTTCATGTTAAAGAGAGCTTCCAATGCAGGAATCATTTGATTGGATACACACTTTTTATTTCTAAGAAAGGCGGGTCTTTGTTGTCTTGCTTCACACACACTAACACACCTGTATTCTGTCCTCTGGCAGCTCAGTCTTCATGGAGAGCATCTCTCGGGCGTACACGTCTGGATAGTGAGCTTCATTGAAAGCTTTCTCGAGCTCCTCCAGCTGATAGGAGGTGAAAATGGTTCTGCAGATAAAACAAAAGAGAAGGTATGAGAATAAATACCCGTCTACAAAAACTGGTTTCATATTTTCACATTTGTAGAATTTAAATCTGGCTGCAGCTGAAATGTACTAAAATAGAAAACTGCAGCCAAAATGTCCCAGCACTGAATTTAAAATCAAATGAAGGTCTTAAAGAAAAGAGAAATACTCTTTCTATTATTTTTTATGAAACAGTTTTAGCAAAGAAGTAAGAAAAAGGACCAACAAAGGAAAATCTTTTTTCTTTATTTAGCAAAAGCATAGAAACAAACAAACAAACCATGCTATTTTTCCCCATCATCATTTCATCATTATTATTAACGAAAATAGAAATACATTTTTAAAAGACAACACAGAGGAAATCACCATGATTTTTATTTAGTCTATATTTCTACGAGAAATTTTAGGCTTAAATGTAATTCAATATTATGACCATCACAAGCACACACACTCAAATTAAATAGTGACTTTTTTGTTTATGGGTTTTATCAGTGATGACACCAAACGAAAGTCGACCTCACTGATATTAAATACTAAAGGCCTAAAACAGGCCGATGCAGCACTGAGACTTCATCAGTCTAAAGAAATGAATAATTCATCGTTCCATAATCTTGATTTCCTTTGGTTTGCTTTTACCTGTGTCGCCTTTTCTTCCTCTTCTTGCTCTGATTCATCGACGATTTTGAGAACTTTTGATCACCGGAGGAAAGACTCATGTCATCAGAATCTGTGAGGAGGAAACACATCAGTGAACAACTCAAAATACGACGATAAAGAGGTATAATAATAATAATAATAA